>CM053609.1:110555337-110576680 GCA_028646535.1 Procyon lotor
TGAGCCGTCCCAACAACGTCCCGGATGGTGAATGTTTTCATCCCCATTTTACAGATAAGGGGACTGAGGCTCAGAGTGTTTGAATGACTGGTCAAATTCACACAGCTAGGAAGAAAGGGAGCCAGAACACAGGCCCAGATCCTTTGGGTGTGTCTGGAACCTAAACCCTTAGTTGTTCTTCTTTCTGAGCATTAGCCCTGTTTGTAACAGCTACCTCGCTGGGCACAGGGCATGGTTCTGAGCACTTACCATGAACTCAGCCAGTTAATAAAAGCTTTTTATTTTAATCCACTCACTCCTTATAATAGCTCTTTGAGGTAGGTACTGCTATTATCCTTCTTTTACAGATGAGGCACAGAGAGGTTAAGTGACTTGCCCAAGGTCACACAGCTGGAAAGGGACAGAGGCTTTGAATCCAGACTGTCCGACTCCAGCATTTGCACTCTTCAGCCCTGAGCCCCATGGCTGCACACTCATCATTTTCGGTCAGGATTTCACAGGCTCAGGGTTTGAGGGCCCCACACATCCTGGGGGTGGTGGTGGACAGGACACAGAGTCGCCTCAGAAATAGCAGAGATAGGAGCAGAAATAGAGAGAGCAGAATAGGAGGAGAAACAGAAGCAGAAATAGGCACCCAGAGAGAGGGTGGGCAGCAGACCATCGTCTGGGACAGCCGGAGACCCTCCTCTCCAAGTCACGATGCCACCTGGAAGGCCTGGCGGGGTGCCCGGCACTGGCGAGGCTCTGGGAGGGGAGTGCGGTGGTGGGTACATATGGCGGTGCCACCCGAGACCACCCTCAGGGAGCCTCCCGCTGCCTCCGGATTTCAGAGGTGGCCCCCAGGGAATGCCCTGATGGCCTGGTTGGGCATTCCTGCAGAAGCATGAGCTGGGGAGAAGAGGGCGCATGTGGGGAGGGGGCAGAGAGGAGACAGAACAATATGGCCAAGGCGAGGGGCAGCTGGGCAGAGCGGAGAGGAAGCTGGCATATGTGATTCTGTTAGCCAGGCAGCGTGCAAGCAAGCATAAATACGTATGCATGGGCACGGATCCCATGGGAGCCTGGCGGCATAGCACAGAGAGGGCTCAGCCTGCCCAACAAGTCATCACATGGGTCTGCATCACGCTAGGAAGAGCAGAGTCTGGGTTTGCTGCAACCAGGGTATGGGGTGGGGGTGGGGCAGAGAGAAGCTGGGAAGCTGCCAAGCGTCATGCCTGCTACGTGCCCGGAGGCCCAATCCACTGTCAGCCACCCTCTCTTCCAGCCACCCTGGGAGCTGGGGATTGTGGAGGCTCTGAGAAATGCACTGATTTGCCTTAGGTCACAAGGGTACTAACTTCGAGGTAGAGTGTCTCAGTTAGTATACTGCTCCGAGGAGGGTGGGGTGTTCAGGACTCAAAGCTTCCCCACCAGGCTGGCCTCCCAGCTTGTAGCCCAAACTCTTTAAGGTGTGGAGGGGACTCTAATGCAGCCCCTGGGCTCTGGAGCTCCTACCTAGCAGTGGAGGCAACCAGAAAGGTCAACCCACAGCCATGGGGACAAGGACAGACTTTAAGGAGGCTTTAAGATGTATCTATTAGGAGAGCAAAGAATCCAGCACTCCATTTAGTTTGAAGTGGATGAAGAGGAAGACGTTCAGGCAAAGCTTTAAAGAACTCTAAAGACCGAGGGGCACCTGGGTGGCTCAGTCAGTTAAGCATCTGACTCTTGATTTTGGCTCAGGTCATGATCTCAGGGTCATGGGATTGAGCTCTACGTGGGGCTCTGCACTGGGCGTGGAGCCTGCTTGAGAGTCTCTCTCCCTCTCCTTCTGCCCCTCTCCTCCACTTTCTCTTGCACACTCTCTCTCTCTCTAAAAAAAATTTAAAAAAATGAAGAACTAGACCAAGAAAAGTCTCAAGGAACAAGAAACAGGCCAACAGGCGGAGGGAAGAGGGGCAGAGTTTGCAGCTGACTATACAGACTGCTCCAGTGAACAGCCTCCCTGTATTCATACCTACAGATGAGACTCTGTAGCTTCCCCCTTCCCCCCAATCTGGGATGCCCTTGGTACTTGCTTTGGCAGAGAGAATGCAGCAGAAGTGTGCCAGTCCTGAGCCCAGGCCATAAAAGGCCTAGCATGCTGCCACTTGCTCTCTCGGCCCCTGGCCTTCTCGGTGTGAACAGCAGGGCCCAGCCTCGTGGAGGGTGAGACACCATGTGGAGCCGAGCCAAGTTGCCTGGTTGTCCCAGCAGAGGTCCCGGCATGTGAGAAAGGCCAGCCCGCAGCTCCTCGGCCAGCTGGACACAGACGTAGACGTGCGTGAGAGCCAAGATCAGAACTACCCCCTCTGACCCACAGGCTCGGAGGCTAAAGAGCTGCACAATCTTAAGCCATGGGGTTTGTGGTTTGTTACACAGCATTGTGACAATGGAGAGCCGATCCAGTGGTCGGTAAAGGCAGAGGGAATGGAAAGACTGGGGGGTGGAACATGGTCAGGTGCTTGGGGATGGGGGAGCAGCTCAGAATTTCTTCTTTAAAGGGAGAACTGAAGGTACCCGCAAAGTACCCTCTAGCCAGCAGCCATGAAGCCTCCAGGGCTGGACGACTTGACTGGATGCTGAATGATAGATTAAGTGGGTGTCTGATCCCCTGACTGTCGGATCACCAGCCTGACTCTGCCAGGTTCACCGGCAAACAGGCCCACTGGTGGGATGTTTCCTCTGCCCATTTTGTCCTATTTGTCAGTAGCCAGGCTTTTGAAACTCCTACCATAGGCTACAACTGCTCCCACATTCTCAGTGGATCCTGGTGGAAGGTTGTCTCACGGATGAGGTTTTCCTGATGTTGAGCAAGAGCTTCTAGAAACTCCTGGAACATGCACCTTAGCTCTGCCCATTGGTGACTTTAGGCACCTCGCTCATGCCTTCTGTTATGGGTTGATGTTTGGTTCCTCCACCAAATTCATATGTTTGAATCCTAACTCCCCGTGTGATGGTGTTGAGAGGAGGGCATTTGAAGTGTTGGGAAAATTGGACAGCTTACCTGCAAAAGAATGAAACTAGACCACATTTTTACACCAGACACAAAAATAAATTTAAAATGGGTTAAAGACCTAAATGTGAGACTTGAAACCATAAAAATCCTAGAAGAGAGCAGACAGTAATTTCTCTGACATCAGCCATAGCAACATTTTTCTAGATATGTCTCCTGAGGCAAAGGAAACAAAAGCAAAAAGGAACTATTGGAACTACGTCAAAATAAAAAGTTTCTGCACAGCAAAGGAAACAGTCAACAAAACTAAAAGACAACCTCCAGAATGGGAGAAGATATTTGCAAATGACATATCCAATAAAGGGTTAGTATCCAAAATATAGAGAGAACTGATAGAACTCAACACCAAAACCACAATAATCGAATTAAAGAATGGGCAGAAGACATGAATAGACATTTCTCCAAAGAAGACATACAGATGGTCAAAAGGTACATAAAAAGATGCTCAACATCATTCATCATCAGGGCAATGCAACTCTAAACTGCAATGAAATATCACCTCACACCTGTCAGAATGCCTAAAATAAAAAACAAACAAAAAAACCCAAGAAACAACAAGTGTTGGTGACAATGTGGCCAAAAATGAACTCTTGTGCCCTGTTGGTAGGAATGCAAACTCGTGCAGTTACTCTGGAAAACAGTATGGCGGTTCCTCAAAAAATTAAAAAGAGAATCACCACATAAGCCAGTAATTTCACTACAACTACTAGATGAATGGATAAAGAAGATGTGATGTATACATGCTGGAATATTGCTCAGCCAGAAAAAAGTGAAATCTTTCCATTTGCAAGGACATGGCTGGAGCTAGAGAATATTATGCTAAGCAAAATAAGTCGGTCAGAAAAAGATCAACACCCTATGCTCTCACTCACATGTGAAATTTAAGAAACTAAAGAAAGGAACAAAGGGAAAAAGAGAGAGAGACAAACCAAGCATCAAACTCTTAACTATAGAAAACAAACTGATGGTGGCCAGAGGGGAGCTGGGGGGAGGGGATGGGTGGAACAGGCCAAAGGGATTAGGAGTGCATTTACCATGATGGGCACTGAGTAATGTATTGAATTGTTGAATCATTATATATTATACACTTGAGACTAATATAACACTGTATGTTAACTATACTAGAATTAAATTAAATTAAATTAAACTAAAAAGGGGGGCATTTGGGAGGTATTATATCATGAAGGTGGAACCCTCATGAACAGGATTAGTGTCCTTATTCAAGAAACCCCACAGAGTTCTCTTACCCTCTCTGCAACCCAGAAGAGGGCCCTCACCGGAACTGGACCAGGCTGGCAACCGGACCTCAGACTTGCAGCCTCTAGAACTGTGAGAAATAGAAGTCTGCTGTTTGTAAGCACCCAGTCTGTGGTGTTTCTTACAACAGCCCAAGTGGACCAAACATCTTTTGTGTGTCCATTGCTTGATGGCCATAAGGGGTTGGTCGTATCTCCTGTTCTGGGAGTTTGGAGAAGGGGGGAGGGAAGGCTGTACCTGGGACCAGATGACATAGGAAGCTGGAGTCAGGATAGGTAAGTTTGAGGGGGGGGGGCGTAGATGTGTCTCCACCTCTGCTGGAGTTACCAGAGCTGCTGGGGTGGTGAGACCTGCCGACCAGAAGGAGCCAGAGCTGGGAGTCGGGAAGCAGCCCCAGTCCTAGCACTGCCCCAGCCACTGTGACTCTTGGGAAAGACCTTCCCCCAGGGACTCTGGGAGATATTTGTCAAGTGGAGAGTGGGGAGTCTAGGGAAGTTCTGCAGTCCTGTCCTGGTCTCCAGCCTGCACCTTCGGTGGTCTGTCCCCTGAAGATTCACATCTGAAAAGGCAAGGAGGCTACCTGCGTGGAATGCTTACCTTACCCTTACGCTGGGACCCCTTTGCACCTGCTCCTGGGTGTGACTCCCCAGGAGTTCCAGGGAGGCCCAGAGGGGTTCTAAGACCGTGCCCACATTCCACAGCCGGTAGGTAAGTGGCCAAGGCTGAACAAGAATCCCAGTCTCAGGCCCTGTGAGGATGCTCTGTGGGACAGAGCTGGGACCCTCGCTTAGCTGCACACCTACTCTGGCAAAAGCACAGGTAGGATGTAGATGAGAAGTGAGCTAGCTCACTGGGAGCGGCCAAAAGGGAGCTCTTCTGCCTCTATACCAAGGAATGAAACTGGAGAAGTGGGGGATGGGGTGTCCTAGGTCTCTGCTCTGCTGCTGAGGAGGGTAAGAAAATGCTCCCTGTGTCCTGACTCTGGGGCTCCAGGTGGAAATGGGGTTGCAAGGTAGGATCTCCCTTCCCTATCCTGGTGCCTATCCCCAGACGGCCACTGCAGCCCCTCACATGCAGCCCCTTACACACCCACACCCAGACAGCCCCTCCCTTGTCTGGGTCACTCTCACGCTGGTTGCCTGTGTGAGCTGAAGAGCCTTGGAGTCAGGCAGCTCGGAGTCAGGCCCTGGCTTTCTAACACTTCCACTGCTCTGTGCCTCAGTTTCCCCATCTGTAAAATGAGGATTAGAAGAGTGATGACCTCCCAGGGTTGGGGAAGCACAGGGCCCTTGGGTATCCATGTTTGCAGTTTGGATTCATGGGGCAGAGCTAGGAAGGAGGGGCCCCAAGGGGTCTCCCCACAGGTACCCCTAGTGCCGGTGTCTCATTCCCCTCCTCAGAGAAGGGGAAGTAAAGCTGCTCCGGTCCCTCTCCCTCAGGGCATTTGAATGATTTTTTTTGAAAAAGCACAGTGATTTCCAAGACAAACCCAAGTCGTGAGCAGTCCCCACTGCAGGTCCCACATTTGGGACTCATCCCATGGTCATGCTTTATTTCTGCTGAACCCAGGCCCCCGCACTCTGGGCCCAGGGCTCCTCCTTCGGGCACCGGCTGTCTCTGGGAGGCCGGCACTGGTGACTACTTCTCCCCCAGAGCTCTCCTGGGATCTGCACGCCCGCAGGCGCCAAGACGCTCGCGCTGCCTGGGGAGATGACCAAGAGTGGTGTTTAGAACCCGCGGCCGCGCTCCCCCAGGAGCTTTGAGCTCCGCGGAGGCCCCAGATGGCGCCTACCAGCCCCTCGGCCTGCTCAGGGAAGGCTAGGGCTCCCCGTCCAGTCCTCGCCCCCCAACATCCCCGCCCCTCCCCAGGCCAATGACCCCCTTCTGCAGCAGAAGAACCTGGGGCGGCGAAGGGCACCGCCCCCGAGCGGGCTCAGGAGTGGCAGGAAGGGCAGCCAATGATAGTGGGGGTTGCGCATTACATCATCACCGTGCGCTCCCATTGGTTGGGAACACAGCCTCCCGGGCCCTGCGTCCCAGCCGCCACATTGGGCTTCCGCGCCAAGACATGTCCTTGGTGCGGGGCTGGCAGAGAAGGCCCGCGTGGGGCAGAACGGTGGGCAGACGGAGGCCCAGGCTCTGCCACCGAGCACGGCAGAGACATCGTGTCGGCAGGCGTCACCCTCCTCAAGTGCCGGAGGACAGGGTTCCTATACTAAGGTGTCTCCCCCCCACCCCCCCACCGGACCAGGTTCTGCCTCAGTTCCTCCACTAGCACACATTCACCCACTTGGACGTCCTCCCTTCAGGGCTGCCAGCCTTGGGGGGACAGGGACCCTGTCTGGCTCTCTCTCTTTCGCATCCCCAGAGCCTGGCCGGACACGGATGTGTATGAAAATGGTAAGCGTTAGCTGAATGTTCCCTAATGTATTCATACTATAAACATTCACTGCTCACTGATGCTGAGGCTGAGTGAGGATAGCCGTCGGTCCAAGGTCATAGAACTGGTGAGTTTGCTCCCAGGCAGGCTGGTTCCAGGTCCCTTAATCCCAATGCCTGCCTGGGGAATGCATCGCCAACCGTCACTGCTGTGTTTGGTTTGAGCTCCCCAGCCCAATCTGCAGTCTTTGGCAGGAGCCTTCCCTGGCTTGGCATGTCAGGGCCAGGCTGTTCTGCCCTAGCAAGCTTGAGTAGCAATGGGGGAAAAGCTGTTGCAGGGTTTGAGGAGGTCAGTCCTGAGATGTCAGAAAGGATGTCAGCTCTCCTGCCACGCCAGGGATGACGGTGGTGCATAAGTCACCTTGAGCGGGCTCGGGTCAGGTCAACTGAGGCAGTCGATGCTAGCCTGTTCCTGTCTCCTCTCTCTGCTTTCTCTCTCCCTCCCCTTCTCTCTCTGGGCTCTAGTCGCTGCCCAGCAGATTCTCAGTGATCCTGAGAAAACTGTGCCTCCTCTCTAGGCTTTGGCGTCCCCTCACCTGCACCAGGAAAAGATGGGATGGGTACTCTGAGTCCCAGAAAACCTTTGGAGTCCAACCCATGCCCTGTCCTCGAGCTCTCTGACATTTAGGCCTGTGTCCTGAGGGGTGCTGTCCCAGAGGCACGAGGGACGGGGTGCAAACGTCTGAGTGCTTCGTAGGACGAACACCTCTGACCTTAGGGAGGCTTCTGTGGAGTCCAGGCTGGTGACTTAGAACACGAATGTCTGACCGTTTCCCACTAGTCCTTGGTGGTTGCTGCAGAGGGGGATAGAGAGAGGTTCAGCTCCACAGGATGGTCTTGTGAAAGAGGCATCTGGCCTGCTCACCACGGGTCTCAGGTGCAAATTTCCTGTAGGCAGACTTGTACATAAAGAAGAGCTTGGAAGCGGAGCAGAATGAGCTGCGTTGTGATGATGAGCTCTGTCTCCAGAGCCGTGCAAGCCAATGTCTTTCCCTCCTGCATCCAGACTGATCTGCGCGAAGCACTGTGCAAAGAGCTTGGCCAGGGGTGCAGAGGAGAGGAAGGCCCAGCAGGGGAAGAATACTTTAACAGATAACTGCAAAGCTGTCTGTGAGTGTGAGCCCAGGGAGAGAGCGTCCGAGTCTGCACGGGAGCCTGAAGGGTGCTTCGGGGAGGAGAATACAGCCCTTTGCTGAGCCTTCATGTGGACCATAAGTTTGTCAGGCAGACAGCCTGGAGAGAGGGCCAGCATTCATTCATTCATTCATTCATTCACTCATTCATTCATTCATTCATTCATGTATGTTATATTTCCTGAATAAATACAGAAGGGTATATTGTGGAAGAAATGTATCAAGGGGAGATAGGACTGGTCACTTTTAAAATCTAGAGTGACCTTCAGCATGGGTGGTCAGAATTCATCTGAATTCTCCCTTTTTGCCTGTCTATTGAATGCTGTCTTTCTTTTCCCCTCCCCACTGCACCGCCAGCCCGTCCAGTGTCTGTGAGCCACTCTAGGAAGATGTGACTCCAAGAGGATCTGGGAGCTGTGTATCCTAGCAACTGCCAAGGCTGGCATCAGCAAGGCGAGGCCCAGACTCAAGGTTTGTTCCAATTTCCTAGCTTCCTTTAATGGTGCATCTCCTACAGGGATGGGGTTAGGGAGGAAGAGGGGAGTGATGGTCAGGAAGTGTCGCGTCCAGCTCCATTATTCTCTCTCAGACAACGCAGTTGGGGTGGGAGAAAGAGGGGGACAGGGGATTCCCTTAACTGAACATCCCCCCTGCCTGTCACCAAGGCCAATTTGTCACCATTCAGAAGCCAATGAATCTAGGCAGTGATTGTCCATGACAACTAACATCATAAAAGGATAGACAGTTGGAAATTAGGTTCCTTCTCGTGGAAGACTGTAACACCACTTAGGAAGCTTTCCTTCCAAAAATCAAACCAGAATCAGATAAGCCTCCAGAAGTAACTCCTGGTTTCAGAGACAGTCAGATTTTGTCTGCAGGCAAATACTCACAGGTAACATCAGTAAAAGATTACAAGGGAAAAGAATAAAAGGTAGGGGGGAAACCCCACCAAACAAAACAGAAGGGGAACTTATAAATTAACAGAGATGCTCCGGAGAAATATCAGCCAATTATCACAGATGGACTTCATTTGATTCCTCAGTCTCGCTAACAAACTAAAAAACAACAATGACAATAAAAGCCGAGGCATTCATGAGATGACTGGGGGACATCGATTTTTAATTTTTGAGGGGTGTTAGGATGGTATTGGGACTATAATCAAAAAGAGTCCTAATTGTTGGGGAATACATACTGTAATATTTATGGATGAAATAGTGAGATGTCTGGAGTGAGCTTCAAAGTCATCCCTGGTGGAGAGGAAGACGTGCAAGATTAGAGGCACCTGAGCTGATCATTGTTGTAGTGGGGTGATAGCAGGGGTGTGGAGGGTCATTCCACCCTATTAATTTGAGTCATATGAAATTGCTGACATTTGGCCATTTTTGACCTTCAAAATGCCAATTTCATATGGTGCAAACTAATCTTCCCGTATATGTTTGACATATTTCACAATACAAAATGTACTTTTAAGAGCAGTAGGAGAGGTCCATGCCTGCTGTTCCAGAAGTTTCTGCACCAGGAAAGAGGTATCTTAGGCTGGTACTAAAGTCTATAGCACCGTCATGAGAAAGCTTAAAACAGCTCTCAGAGACATCTGTAACCTGCATGAATTATATTCTGTTGAACCAAGAATAATAGTAATAAAAATAATTTACCGGCCACTGACAGCAAATGCTCAGCGACTTGCCTGGGTATGTTTGAGCTGTGGAAGGTGGCTTCATTGAAGTTTTAATTGCCCAATAAGTAACAATAAAAATTTAAAGGAATTCAAACAAGCAGTACACTGGGCATCAAATGGAAATGCTTACTTGCTTAGGAAGGCACCCTGGGTCTTAGAGCCTGGAATAGTCTTGTGGGACACTGGCTAGAAGACCCACAGTGGGGGCAGAGGGTGGCCTGGGACTTCAGCCCTGCTGCATTTCATGATCCATGCTAATCTCCTGATCTTTAGAGCATTGAGTCCTGCCTATTTCTTGGACTTGAGCTTTCCTGTACCTGGAGAAGGCTCAGGTTTTCCATTAAGTCCCTGCCCTGGTTCCTGTTCCTATCTCTGTGCTGAGTTAATCACTGGATCAACCCACAAAGTTGTATATGTTTGTTTTTAATGTATTTATTCATTTATTCTTTTTTAAGTAGGCTCTAAGCCCAACATAGGGTTTGAACTCACGACCCCAAGATCAAGAGTCACATACTCCACCAACCGAGCCAACCAGACGCGCCCCCCCCCACTTATTTTTCTTCATGTGTCCTCTTTGCTGACCACTGTGCTGGCTGGGTACTGTAGGCGAGGACATGGCTTCTTGTCCTAACAAGTTCATGAACCTCATCCTGATTCCACCTCTTAAAAACTTTGTGACCTCCAGCAAGTATCGAATCTCCACTTGGGCCTCAGTTTTCTTATTTGCAAATTGGGGGGTAATGACAGTTTATACCTGTACATAGGGATTTTATGAGGATCAGATAAGATAAGGCAGGTCAAGTACTTAGTGTCTGACACATTGTAGGGCCCAGTGAATGGTAACTACTGCTCCTATTGTAAGTATTGTTGCGTAAAACTGTGAGGGTTTAACAGTGAATATAAACTGTGTGGTTCCAGTGACGTGTGATATAAGATATCCTGGGGGACTGGTGTCACAGGGGCCTCTTGTACTAAACCTTAAATGATAAGAGAATCAGAAAGTACCAACTGCCCCCAATATTCATTCTTCCCTTTTTCCTTTTTCTTTTTTTTTTTAAAGATTTTATTTATTTATTTGACAGAGAGGAGAGAAATCACAAGTAGGCAGAGAGGCAGGCGGGGGGGGGTGGGAAGCAGGCTCCCCACTGAGCAGAGAGCCCAATGCAGGGCTCAGTCCCAGGACCCTGAGATCATGACCTGAGCTTAAGGCAGAGGATTTAACCCACTGAGCCACTCAGGCGCCCCTTCCCTTTTTTCTTAATAACCAAATTAAGACTACATTTTCCAGCCTTCTTTGCTGCTAGGTTTGGCCATGTGACTAAGTTCTGTCCAAGAACTTTTATGTAGGATTTTCATGTAGGAGTAGCCACACGTTTTATGTAGGACTTCTGGAAAGCCTACTTAAAAGAATCTGTCTCACCTGGGAGGAGAGTCCCTTTGTCCCTATTTCTTTTCTCTGTTGGACTGGAATGCTGATGTGAAGGCTGAAACTCCAGCATCCACTTTGAGGTGTGAGTTGACTTTGCAGACAGAAAATGTGGACCGAGGATGACGGTGTATTATGAGAACCTGGGTTTTTTATGACACTGTGGAGCCACTATAATGTCTCTAAACTTCCTATCTCTCTCCTTTTCTGTGAGAAAAAGAGAAATGAACTTCTGCCTTAAGTCTCCCCATTTTTTCCTCTTATATGCAGCTGAACCTAGTTCCAGGGGTGCTATTCAAAATATTTAACAACCAGAATGTTGTGGGCACTGACCAATCAGAAAAAAACTTCAGCCATAGTGCTAGAGTAGCAAGTGAAGGGCTGGGAGTAGCAGGGGCACTTTTAGCAGCAGATATTTATCATGTAGTATGGACGCATTTTATTATTTTAGCCACCGGTTCAGCTATCTCAATACCTACCAGCTGAAAACTAGCTGAATACCAGCTCTGCTTATTTTTTTTTTTAAGATTTATTTATTTATTTGAGGGGATATGGAGGGAGAGAGGAA
The DNA here is from genome assembly GCA_028646535.1 of Procyon lotor. NCBI lineage: Eukaryota > Metazoa > Chordata > Mammalia > Carnivora > Procyonidae > Procyon > Procyon lotor. Next base: position 110,566,873 of record CM053609.1, read on the forward strand.
GAGGGAAAGAGAATCTCAAGCAGACTCCCCACCATGACCCTGAGATCATGACCCGAGGCGAAATCAAGAGTCAGAGGCTCACCTGACCGAGCCACCCAGGTGTCCCCAGCCCTGCTTACTCTTCACTGATAGAACGAACAATGTTCAAGAATAGCTAAAAAGACAAGAAGGCCTTCAGGCCACGGGCCCAGCTTGAATACAGGTTGAGTAGGTGAGTGAAGCATGGAGAGTTATGAACACTGGGAACCCTGGTTCAACTTGGCTTGATGGGAATGTTTTTTCTTCTTCTTCTTCTTTTTTCATTTTTTGTTATGTTAAAATACATGCATGTAAAATTTACCATTTTAACCATTCTTTTAAAGTGGACAGTTTAGCAGTATCAAATCCATTTCTAAAGTTATGCAATTATCACCCCCATCCATCTCTGTAACTCTTTCATCTTGTAAAACTGAGACTCTGTCCCCATGAAACGCTAACCCCTCACTCCCCCTCCTCCGGCCCCTGGAAAACGCCATTCCACCTTCTATTTCTATGGTTTGAACTCTTCCATGTACTTCCTAGTAGTGGAATAACAGAGCATTTGTCTTTTTGTGATGGGCTTATTTCACTTAGTAGAATGTCCTCAAGTTTCATCCACGTTGTAGCATGCGTCAGCCTTTCTCTCCTCTGTAAGGTTGAATAATATTCCTTTAAATGTATATGTCCCACTTTGTTTATTTCTTCATCCATCAGAGGACACCTGGGTTTCTTCCATGTTTCAGCTATTGTGACTAATGCTACTATGAACGTGGGTGGACAGACAGATGATCTATTTGGGTCCCTGCTTTCAGTTCTTTTTGATATACCAAAACGTGGGATTTCGATATATCCAGAAGTAGGATTACTGGATGGTGGGGTAGTTCTATTTTTAATTTTTTGAGGACCCTCCATTCTGTCTTCCACAGTGGCTGCACCAATTTGCATTCCCACCAACAGTGCACGGGGGTCCAATCAGTCCACATCCTCGCCAACACTTGCTATCGTCTGCTTTTGCACAGTAGCCATCCTAAGAGGTGTAGAGGGGGCGTCTCTTGTTGTGGTTTTGGTTTGCATTTCCCTCATGACTAGCAATGCGAAGCATCTTTTCATGTGCTTACTGGCTATTTGTATATATTCTTTGAAGAGAGGATGTTCTCTTGAGTGTGTGTGTGTGTGTGTGTATGTGTGTGTCGGGGTGGGGGTTCATAGAGGGGCTGGAAGATAACGTCAGAGGTCAAATGAACCAGGTTACGGAAGTCTGTGAGAAGTAGATTCAGGAGTATTCTTGAATCTGAGCACTTGTGGGTTTTTGGATGCATGAGGGACTACATGGCCATGGGAAGTGAGGAATCTTGGTTCTGTGATGCTGGGTGTGTGTATGTGTGTGTGTGTGTGTGTTTTGGTGACCATTGCAGTGTAACCAGCCATCCCTTTTAGTCAAAGAAACACAAGTCCATCCAGATTCAAGGGGGAGCAGGCACCGGTACCCCCTTTGCCAGGAGGAATGTCAGGGTCACGTTGCTGAAACATATGTGAGGTGGGACATACTGTTGCGGCCGTCTTTGGAAACAACCACCTGGCCCGGGAGGTGTCCTTCCTTTTCAACCACCCGTCTTGTTAAGAAGCCCCTTCGCTCTCTTCCCAGCTCCAGTCTGTTCAGAACCATCAGGAGGTTTTCACTGTCTTCTAAATGGGATACACAGTGTGCACCTAAATTATTTCTGGAAACCAACTATATCTTTGGTGGAAAATGTCCAAGAAAAAGCTTCAGCATTGAACTAATTAGCTAATGTAATTGAAACAAAGGGAACAGTGCAGGCTCTAAATGTGATTTGAAAATGAAGAGAAATGGATTTTTCAGTGGGAGGTGATATAGCTCCCATCACTATCCAAAATTACTGATTTTATGAGCTATTCATTTACCAGAATTTCCTGAGTGCCGACAAGGTGCCAAGCACTGTGCCTGGTCCAAGTGGCAGAGGCAGGTGACCCAGCCCTCACCTGCAAGATGCTTAAACTTAGCCGCAGAGAAGACAAAAAAAAAAAGAAAAGTAGACTCTGATGTTCTCTGCGCTCTGAGGGGGCAATACAAAATGTGCCCTGGGGACATGGAGAGTTGGGCTCTAGGATTGCCCTTGGGCTGAGTTTTGGAGAAGGGGTGTAAGAGTACCAATAATTCAGGAATAAAGCAGACCCTCAAAGCTCCTGATGCTTGGTCTTTATATGTATATAATAAAGGTAATAAATATACATTTTATATATAAATATATGTAAATATATTATGTGTATTTATATATGCATGTATAGTATATAATAATTTATATATAAATATATATTGCTTTAATATATGTATATATGGTTTCTATTGCTCACCATAGCCTTAAGATGAGCAATGACAAGTCAGAAATGCATCAGAGATGAATTATACAGCAATATGGGCTCATTCAGTTAAAGGGCAAGCAGCCCCCCAAATCTCACAAGCTCAGGGGGAATTGCCCAATCATATTTAAAACAATAATCAATGTCCAAACTTTTGATTCTGGGCCCTCTAAATTTTAAGTTATCTCTTAGATCTGTTGTTTTAATGAGGTACACTGGATGATTGCATTTTAAAGTTTCGTGTCTTAATGGAAAATCAATCATCCTTATATAAATTTACAAAGAACTTCTACACACAGGCTTTGATCTAAATTTCTTGACAGCCGCGTCAAAGGAGTTCACCCCCATTTTTTGGATCATGCTCAGAAAGATCAAGTGGCTTGTTCAAGGTCATGCAATTAAAATCAGAGATGAAAACTCCAGCCTAGTTCTTCTGCTATGTTTTACTTTCTTTGTTGGATAATTAACTTCTGGGAAGCAGCTGCTTCTTCCATGATGCCAGATAAATGACAGATGAATGGATTTGAATTAAAATGATGGAGGGGAGAGAACCCCGATCTTTTATCATTTAGACCCCCTTCTCCCACCAGGGTCACTCTGACTTCTGACATTCATACTGGTAGGAGGAGGAAGAGAGGTTTCCTTGGCCAGGTCAGGACATGGTGTACAGCATGTCCCTGGCATTGTTTTGGCTAGAACACAATCCCCAGGCCCCATCTCAAACCCAGAGTGTCTGGGAAATAGGGTCCCCAAATGGTCAGGTGCTCCCCAGCCCACAGACAAAGAGGATCATGATTGCTTGGTGTTCAGCTGGTCGTCTCTGCCGTAAGCCAGCCCTTATCGAGCCCTTACGATCTACCAGACAGCACTGTGAGAGTTCCGCCTACACGGAACTACAACGACAGAACTATTAAATGTTCCTCGTTTAATCTTTGAAACCTAACTCTATGTGGATGTACTACATTTAGTCCCGTTTTATGGATAAGAAACCCAAGGCACAGAAAGAGGGTAAGTAGCTGGGATTCAAACTGAGATCCTTGCTCTGGACCCTGGAGCTTGGCTGTGGCCACCCCGTGCATCCCTCATTGATTTCACCTCCGAGATGTGTCCCGTACGTGGCTTCTCTGTCTGCCACCATTCCTCTGCCACCATTCCTGGTCATGCCCTCTTCATGTCTCCTGTGTGTCCGCATCCCCCAGCTTTCCCCTTACCTCGACTCTCTTCTTTGTTGCCCGTGATCTTAAACGTCAAATGTGGTCCTGTCTCTGCTCTTTCTCACCAGAGCGTGGGTGGTGTCCTCAAGGTAAAGTCCAGCCGCCCCTCATCTCTCACCAGGCTGTGTGCTCCAAACACTAGGCTCTGGCCTCTCTGAGCTTCTCACCAGGCCCCACACTCTTCAAGGAGCCCCGTTGTGAATCCGTGCTTTTGCCATGTTGCTCCTTCTTTCTGGAATGTTCTTCCTTTCTCGAATTTGCCGAACTCCCAGGACCTCAGGACAAGGCTCAGGAGCCGCCCACCCCGTTCTTCCCTTCTACGCTTCCCCAAGGAGGTCCTTCACCGTCTCTTCTGTGCTCCCTGAGTTTGCACCTAGACCCCAGCCCTTCCCACACTGCCTAGTTGTTGGCTCTTTCCCTCCCCAGAGCAGGAACTGCTTAGGGTCGGGATAGTATCTCATCCATGATCTTTCCCAGGGGGTCCTGAACAGTGCCTGAGCTCTCACGCTGTCACACCATCACACCAGGAGGAAGGGAGCCTGTTTTCTCTGGCCTGGCCTGCCTCTGCCTAGTTTGACTCTGATTGGTTTCTCTATTAGGGGAAAGCATCCATCTAGTCACTGATTCTGAACCCTGGGAACCTTGTAAAAATTACTGATGGCCAAATGCCACTGCTCCCCAGTGACGCTACTGTGCAATCAGGGTTGAGAACTACTCTGCTTACCCGGCTCTAATGTGTCCATGAGCCCCCCGGGGATCCTGCTGGAGGGCTGGTTGAAATCCAGTAGGTCTGGGATGGGGTTGCAGGGTCTGCATTTCTTACAAGCTCCCAGGTGATGACAACACTTGTGGTCCACGGATCACGATGGCAGTCGAGAGTCCGTGGGTGATCTGGCCATCCCTTGCCTGGCATTCAATGCCACTGAGATGGAAGGAGGCCTGGAGGCCTGCGTGTCAGGATGGGGGATGGGGATGTGGTCGGGATGTGGCTCATCCCTGAGAGCTGTCACGGAGGATGCATGCGGGGGGCAGGACGTGGTGACTCGTGGCACAGGTGGTGGAAGTGTTTGTGCGCCTGCCGCGAACCAGGGCTCCGTGGTCCTGCTGAGCAAAGCGGCTAGTGCTTGCCATTTGCAAGGCACTTTTCTAGACTTCTCTTCTGATTCTCATTTAATCCCCTGTCCCATTTTATTGACGAGGAAACAGAGGCACATTAAGGAGCAGATCCAAGGCATGCAGCTGGGAAATGACAGAGCCCCGGGCCCAGACGGTGTGATTAACCCCTGGGCCATATTAGCCCCCTTGTTTCTGAGCCAGTGCATATTCGTCTATTTCTCCATCTCACCAAATATTTGATGCGCCCCTGTTCTGAGCCAGGCTCAGGGTTGGACACGGGAAACACAGGGGTGTCACCACCCAGGACAGAGCCCAAAGACAAGTCCTGAAGATCCACCCGAAGGACTTAGATTTAGGCCTTTCTGGCTACCCCATGGGGAACCCCTCCCTCCTGCAAGATCCACACTGATGAGTAGCTCCCAGCCTGGGGTCCCAGCCTGAGCATATGCCTGGCTGTGTGGCGGGTCAGCGGCCAGCCCCTCACAGGGCTGCGGACTGGAGGCAGGTTGAGCAGCCTGCGGCTCCTCCTCACAACCTTCTTCCTCTCCCATCTTAAGATTTCTGTCCTCTTCAGGCCCCTCCTGCTCACTCCATCCTTTGATTCTCATTGTCACAGCCCACGGGCTACATAACTGCCTGTTTTTAACAGAATCAATTCCATTCTATTATTTACTAATTGCTTAGTTATTATTTTGATGGATGGAATAGGACACTCAACCCTCTGGGCTCCTGTAAAACAAATTGACTTTCAGCCCACACCACTTGGATAATAATAGATCCTCACGCGGGCGGTTGCACTAAACACCATTGTGTCCTGTGTCCCTCACTCCTGGGGACTGACTGCCTTCCCCTGACTTCAGGTGGCTCTCACAGGGTGGCGCCCCCCTCTGATGACCTCCTTAGCGAAGGGCAGAGCTGTCCCTCAGGATCCCTGGTTGCTATGGGGCTGGTGGTGTGATGCTCAGAGCTCCAGGGGAGGGAGAGGGAGAGGAAGCCCGGGTCGGGAGGAGAGTTATCCAAACCAGAGGGAAGCAGACAAACTGATGGAAGGCTTATTCAAAGCCAGGCCCTCCCTGGTCCCAGCTCCCATTCCGCTGGCTGTCCTGTCTGTTGGCATCACCACCTCCACCATCAGGCTGGGAGCTGCCACAGGATCTGAATCATATTCATCATGGTCCCAGGGGCCAGTGTGGAGTTTGACAGGCTCAGTGATGTCATGCGCATCCCCCTGAAGAGGAGGGCCAGGGATCATAATTCCGGCACCTGGACCCAGCTTCGCAGCTGCCATTCGTGTTCGATTCTTTCCAGCAGCTCACATGCGTGACGCATACTTTCTAGGCTAGGTTACGCTCTTACTGTTGATTCACGGTCAGTATTTCCACTTGATGAAACCCGGTGGGATTTTGCCACTTATGTAACCAACTCTTAGGGAGCATTTACTAGGAGACAACCCTGTTTTCGGTGTTACTGACTCACTGATTCCTTATAATAATCCTCTGAAGTAGGTACCCTCATCATCCACACTTTGCAGAAATCTGAAACGTGGAGGGAGTAAGCCAACCACCTGGGAAGTGCCCTTCCGTTAAGCCTCTCCTGGTCCCATTTCCCAAGTTCCTTGATGCTGTATGCCTGCTTTGATCTTCAGGAAGCAGCTTCCGAACTTTTTTCTTATTATGTAAAATGCAAAGTTCCTCAGGTACTTCCTTTGCCTAAACCAAATACCAGAACCCAGCAAAAGACATTATACAATTAATCATGAATGTGCTAACCTCACTTTGCCAACCTTTTATTATAAGAATAATAGCTAACATTTGAAGAATATATACGACTTTATGTCACAAACTTTCAAAAAGCAAATGCAGAAACCAAACTTTAGACATGTTAAAAAACTTCTGAAGGTCACACAGCTAATACTTTCTTGTGGGATTAAAAAAATTTTTATTGTTGAAATTTAGTTGACGTACAATGTTATATCAATTTTAGGTGACAGAGTAGTGATTCAACCATTCTATACATTACTCAGTGCTCACATGATGAATGTAGGTACTGCCTGTCACACTGTAACTTCCCGACTTTTTGATCATGCATTCCACCAGCAGAAACTTCTGAGCGTCCATCCCTCCAATATATGTATACCTAAGTGCCTACAAATTATGTCCAAGCACTGTTATTAGGAATTACTGTCTCAAGTCCCATGACAGACTTAGGGCAAGGGCCAACATTTAAAATGATGCAAATAACCCTACTTTTCCAATAAATCTTCTTGGGAATTTCAGATTGGGGGTGAGGGATAATTGCTTGTCAGATTTGTTGCTGTTTTGATCTCAATGCAGCTGAAAGGAAGGGTTGTTCTTGCAAGAGAGGAGGGTCAGTCTCATCATTTGCTTGTTTTTCTCCTGTACCAACATGAACAGTACTGTCTTCAGCCCATAGATCCCTCATAGGAGCCTTTTAAAGCCATCTGTCCACTTTGGGAGAGTTGACTTGATGAAAAGTGGATAGTTGCAAATCCAAGATCCTAGGCAAAGCCGAACTACCATACATTGAAACCCTATTGGGAGATGGACTGCCAAGAACTCCTCCACGCCGTGGCCACCTGACCCCAGACAACCTGGGGGTCAGTTTGTAAATTAAACATTCATAAAGCTTCATTTATTTCCTAATTTTTGCATAAATATCTGAATAAAAATTCTAGTACTGTCTTCTTGCACTCAGATGAATCCACTTTCCAACCACCTGGGTTCTACACCCCCCCATTAGAGTCTATGTTTTTGCTCCTTTAATGTGTAGTAGCATTTCTTTCTCCCTTTCTTTCTCTCTCTCTGTCTCTCTCTCTCTCTCTCCACATAGAAAGAAAGATTACAAGTAGGCAGAGAGGCAGGCAGAGAGAGAGGGGGAAGCAGGTTCCCTGCTGAGCAGAGAGCCCGATGTGGGGCTCGATCCCAGGACCCTGAGATCATGACCTGAGTTGAAGGCAGAGGCTTTAACCCACTGAGCCACCCAGGCGCCCCTGTAGTAGCGTTTCTTGTGTGGTTTTCCAGACTTCTTAACACAAGATTCAGCCATTTTTATGCAGATTAAATCTTCAGTTGAGCAAATAAACGTTAAAAAATGCCCACAGATAATTATTTGATTAAATAAATATATGTTCAGAAACAAACAGTTCTCAAAAACACTTTTATGTGCGGTATTAAGTTCAGAATAGATGCTCTCTTTTGGTATTCTACACGGCAGAAAATTCTAAGCTCGATATTATGAGATCAAATAAACAAATGCCCTGAAGGGCTTATAATACTTTTAAACAGGCCATCCCTACCTGTCACTTGTTGGGGCAACATTTGTAAAGCAACAGGCGCGGGTCTTAGGGGGTTAGTGGCTGGAGAGATCATGGGATTAGTGGGTCCAGCTGGCCATGCAGCTCCCGAATAAGCAGAGATTTAACAGGGGAATCGCCCGAGTCTCATCAACATTAAAGGTCCCACAGTTAATGGTGGAGTTGGATTAAAAACCAGGTCTTTCCATGCTGCAGCATACGGAGCAAGCTCTTTATTTTTTCATATGAGGCAGCTATTACCACAATAATGCTGTGTAACAGAACATCCCTAGGGGCGCCTGGGTGGCTCAGCCAGTTGGGCATTCAACTCTTGATCTCTGCTCGGGTCTTGATCTCAAGGGTGTGAGTTGGGGCCCCACGATGGGCTCCGCGCTGGGTGTGGAGCCTACTTAAAAAAATTCAAAAATCAAACCCCCCCCAAACAACACTCCCAAACCCAGTGGCTTAAGATGGACATTAATTATGATCGTGTTCACAGGTGTGCGAGGGCAGGGCACCTCTGCTAGGCTGGGCTGGTTTCCAGATGCCAGGCCCTGGGCTCCAGGTCCTGGCTGCTGCCTGAATTCAAGCCTGTTCTACATGTTGTTCATCTTCCTTGTCCCAGAGGCTAAGGGGGGGGGCATGCGATCTGCTCCACCTGTCTCATTCTAGAGCTCAGGCTGAAGGACCATGTTCTTCCATGGCGATCACCAGGGCTCAATAGGGAGAGTCCAGGTGGGTGAATGCATTTGGAGCCTCTGCCCACTACATGGTCACAAATATTCCACTGTCACAGAGTTACATGGGCCAGCCCAAGTCAAAGTTTGGGAAACTACCCTCCATCCACCATGAGGCTGTGCTCAGTGCAGATTTAGAACTCTATGATGGGGGAGGGACAAATCGAGACCAGTAACTCAAGCCATGGACCTGGTTTAAATTAGAGGCCTGCCACATGGGCCCCAGCACCTTGAAGGCATCATTACTACCTTGGACTCATACCTGCTCGAGCATTTTGGATGATCTGAGGAGGAGGAATGCTTAAAGTGAAGGCTTGTCTCTTCACTCCATTTTTGCTGAGATATTGAATAAGCAGGGGGATTTCCTCTGCCTCCCTGATGTCCTAAAGGGGCATCATTCAGTCGCTGAGTGGAAAGATGGTCCTGGCTGGTAGTCCTGGGATTCCCAGCGCAGGGCTGGGGAGCCTGTGTAGCATCTCTGCAGGGGCTCCTGGAGAAGTCCAAAGAAGACCCTGGTTGGCACCCAGCACTGCCAGGACCCCTCCGACAGGCTGAGTAATGTGGAACGATGGGCAAAGCCCATGTGAGGTCACAGAAATGGGAAGCGACCTGGGCATCCTCCAAATACCCACAGTGACAGAGGTAAATCTGAGCTTCTGTTCATAGGGTTCCCTGGAAATGCCCCAGTCCCCTTCCCTGCTCTCAGAAGCAGCAATGTGGGTTCACAGGGGCCAAATCCCCAGTTGCCTGAATGGGCCTGGACTGTGGAGGCCGCTGGCCCAGAGGAGGGAGCTGGGGCTGGGCTGGGAAGGATTGCAGTCCTGCTCTGACTGGGGGCCTTGGGTTTTCTTTAACTTTTTGTCATGAAACATTTCCAAACATACGGAAAAGCAGAGATGGTAGTACATTGGACTCCCAAACACTCATCACTTGGACTTAACATTCTGACATTTGCTTCACCTATTGGTAACTAATATCACCATAATAGTATTATCACGCCAACATTAGTATTTCATTGCTTAACATCTTCT
>CM053609.1:110577180-110605164 GCA_028646535.1 Procyon lotor
ATTCGCCCTATAAAAAGTCCAACATTCTGGCTTCGACTGATTGTGTTCTTGTGGTATTTGTTTGGCCTGTTCCTCTCTCCTCGATGTTTCTGTAAACTGGACTCTCTAGAGGCTGAAGAAGATTCAGATTTAGTGTTTGGGGGAAGAATGGCTTCGTGAGTGATGCTGTGACCTTGCGGCATCATGTCAGGGCGTTCTTTCCGTTTGTCTCCTTTTGAGTGATGTTAAGACTGACCAGTTGGTACTGGAGCCTGACGTATTCCAGAATTCTCCATGAATCTTCTCCCACTTTCATTTTTAGCAGATGTAGGCAGACCCATTATTTCCGTAGGAGTTGCAATGGTGTTATTCAAATTTTATCATCTCTCCTACCATTTTTTTTTTCCTTTTAGCTCTAACCCTTCCATATAGAGGAAAGTTCTCACATCAACTATTTGGTTATCTTGAAGATGAGTTTTACAGGAAAGGCTTGATAAGTGCTTGATTCTTTCTCTTCGATGATCAGTTTTCCAAGTTACAGTGTTCAACTTGATGTATAACCATTATAATGTAGAGTTAGGCTTATTTCTTTTAGTTCGGTGTCTAATTAAAAAATTTAGAGATACCTTGACCTTTTTAAAAATTTTCATTTACTTGATCTCAAGTCAAAACTATAAAACAAGGTACATTCAGAAAGATCCCTTCTAGCTTTGTTGGCCTCCCTTGTTTTTATTAGTTTTGGGGGGTCCTTTAATAATTTCTTTTTGAAAATATGTTTTAAACAAATACATACATATATGTATATATTTTTCCCCTGTTCTACACAAAAAGTGGCAAACGATGCACTCTGTTCTGTATCCCTCCTTAGCAATATATCTCAGAAATTCCTCCATAACTTCGTCTAGAGATAATCCTCATTCTTTTATAGCTGCATAGTACTCCATTGTGTGGATGAACATAATCTTTTCAACATATTCCCTATTGATAAATATTTGGGCTATTTCCAGTGTTTTTCTTTTCGCTCTTACAAATAATACACCAATGAATGGCCCTGTGCCCTATATCATTTTTTATTTCTTTCAGTGTGCTTTTGGGACAGATTCCTAAAAATGGGATTACTGGATCAAAAGGTAGATGCATATCCAATTTTGCTAGATATTGCCAAATTGTCAGTAGAGATAGCATATTTCTGCTTTTCCATCAGTATTATATAAGAGTGCCTGTTTCCCTAAGGCTTCTCCAACAGAGTATGTTGTTAAATATTGGAGTTTTGCCCATATGATAGGTAAGAAGTGATATCTTTTTTTACTTTTAATTTGCATTTTTCTATTTTCATAGGTTCAGTAGCTGTTTGCATTTCTCCCCCTGGGAATTGTCTACTCACATCTTTCACCCATTTTTCTACTTCGTTGTTGTTAGGGATATTAACTCCTTGTGATACAGGTTCAAAAATAGTTCCCCCGTTTAGCATTTTCCTGTGTTTATGTTTTTTTTTATTGAACACATTTAAAAGATTTTTTTTTTAAGATTTGATTTGAAAAAAAAAAGATTTTATTTGAGAGAGAATAAGCTAGAAAGAGAGAGAGAGAGAGTGCACACAAGCAGGGAGAGGGGCAGAGGGAGAAGCAGATTCCTCGCTGAGCAGGGAGCCCGACATCAGGCTCGATCTCAGGACCCTGGAATCATTACCCGAGCTAAAGGCAGATGCTTAACTAACTGAGCCACCCAGGTGCCCCTAAAAGGTTTTATAATATAGTAAGTTTACCATTTCCCTCATTGCTTCTGGATTTCTAGTCATAATTAGAAAAATGTTTTTCCAATCCCAAGTTATAAAGATTATTCATATTGTTTTCATTTTTACAATTAGATTTCTCATTTAAATGGAATTTATCCTGGTGTACAGTATTTGTCTGGATCCAATTTTATCTTTTTCTGTATGGCTATCCAGTTGTTCCACATGACTTATGAAATATCCTCCTTGGCCCCCTCTTACTTGAAGTGCTGCCTTTATCACATATTCATTTTCCATAAGTACTTGGGTCTATTCCGGGATTTTCAATCCATGCACCAGAAATAGATATATCCATATTTATGCACCAATACTACACTGTTATAATTATAGAGGCTTCAAAATATGTTTAATATCTTATAAGGCTAGGACTCCTTATTTCTCTTTTTTTTTTTCTAGTTTTCTATTTTTCCTGGCTACGCTTACTAGCTTTCTTCCATGTGAATTTTATAATCAACCTTTAATGCTCCAGGAAAAAAAATATGGTATTTTGGGAGGGGAGAACCCCATTAAATTTGCAAATCAACGTATGGAGAATTGACATTTTTACAATGTTGAACTTTTCCGCCAAGAACATGGTATACACATCAATTTGCTCGTGTACATATTTGCATTTCAGGAGCTTTAAAAATTCTCCTCCTATAGATTTTACACATTTCTTGTTAAATTCATGTCTAAATATTTTATTGCAAGTTTTGCTGTTATACATGGAGTCTGCTCTTCTGTTTCTTCTAACTTATAATTTTTTATGTTTAGGAAGATGACTGGTTTATGTGTGTTGATATATTTTTAAGATTTTTATTTGAGAGAGAGAACAGGGAGGGGAGGGGCAGAGGGAGAGGAAGAAGCACACTCCTTGCTGAGCAGGGAGCCCAATGCAGGGCTCATGATCCTAGGACCCTGGGATCACAACCTGAGCCGAAGACAGATGCTTATCCAACTGAGCCATCCAGGTGGCCCGTGCATGTTGATTTTATTATCTTACTGCTTTACTAAATTCTCATTGATTATAACAGTTTTTTCCATATTCTTTTGGCTTTTTCAGATGTGTGTGTGTGTGTGTGTGTGTGTGTATAGTCATATCAGCAAGCAGATAGTTTTTTCTTCCTTTCTGATTATTATGCCTCTACTTGTGTTCTTGTACCTAATTGCATTGGCTAGTACTCCAACACGTGAAATAGTCACTATGTGCTTTTTTAAATGTGCTGTTGGTTTTTATTTGCTAGTATTTTATTTAAGATTTTTCTGTGTTCATACGCTGAAATTGATGGGGCCTGTTTTACTAAACCCTTCTGTGGTATCCATGGTGTGTCGTGCATGGGTGACAGCATGACCTACAAAGAGGCTCATGAACTTCACTTTGCTTTGTCTTTTCTCTCTTCTTCCACCCTGGTTGGCTGGTTGTCGCCGTCCTTGCCTCCTTTGTTTCATTGTCCATTGCTTTTTCAGTCCTTTCCATTCACCCTCATGTTTGCTTATGTTCTTCCTCCTTCCTGGAGATCAATGAACCTTGGTGGTGTTGGGGCTGTGAACGGGCCTCAGACTCGCATGGATCAACCTGACACTGAATCACAACTCAGCCACTCATCAGTTCTCTGACTTTGGGCCGATTGCAGAATCATTTCAAGCCTCAGCTTTCTCATCTGTAGAATGGGAATGATAATAATGCCTTACTTTACAGGACTGCTGATGAGAGTAACACAATTAAAGAGCACAATTAAAAGTGTTGCGATAGCTGCTCAACACACCCGTTCCTTTCGCCTGGGCAGAGACTTAGATAACATTTTTCACCTTTCTTTGCAGTTGTGTGTGGCCACGTGCCTGTGTGCTAGCCAATGGAATGTGATCAGAATGATGTGTGCCACTTCCAGGTAAGAACGATAAAAAAATCCCCACACTTCTCTACCTTCTGCTAGTCTGATGCAGACGAGCAAGGCAAGGATGGTGGAGCCACAGTGTGGAAGGGGGCTGGTCCCCCTAAGGGAGCTGCACTATGGAAAGGGGAGGGCCCCCCATCACGTGGAGGAGAGTCCCTTGCTAGTCAGAAACACAGTTTGGACTTTACGTGAACAAATAATACATTTCTAATACATCTGACCATTGTCCATTTCGGAGTTTACTTGTCACAGCACCTAGCATTACCCTAATTAATACCATGCTCAATAAACACAACTTCTTCCTCTCACTTCCCCCTCTTCCCGTCCCTCATGACCCAGCTCAAAATGTCAGCTCCCTGGTGAGACTTTCTCCAACCTCCTCAGGCAAAATTAATGAGTCACTCTGTCTTTATGTTCCCAGGGCAATTCCAAGCCATGACCCAGTCACAAACTGGGCTATGAATTCTTTGTTTACATGTCTTCTCAAGGGGCCTGGCCCAGAGCTGGTGTTCAGCAGGGGTCAGAGGATTGCGCGAGGAATGAGTACATAGTATGCAGATGCCTAAGATACACTTTCCGAATAAAGACTGAAGGCTGGATGATGTCTGCAAAAGGGTGTGGCAATAACACACTGCCCTTCTCATCTAACCTCAAGTCTCAGAGCAAACTGTTGGCCTGGTTATACCCCTGGGTCACTGCCAGGGACAGCTCTCAGTTAAGGCTCCTGTTTTTGCACTGGTACAAGTGACGTAGGTTGCATGGGTCCTTCATTTCCTACCACATAAGGTTCAAGTCTTGGCTGTGTTTGGAACTGGCTCAGTGGCCTTGGACATGTCACACACACACACACACACACACACACACACACACACATGCACACTCACATACAGAGAGCTGTATCTGGGAGTGGGGAGACCACTCCTGACCTGCGGGGGCGCCTAGCGAAGCTGAGAGGCAGGGAGCTGAGGCTGGAGAGGCAGCTTCTCTGAGGCCTCAGGTTAGCAGATTCCTGAAATGCTAGAAGCATGGGCCCAGGACTCAGCTCTGCCTGCCTTGGTCAGCTTAGCCTGTCAGTCTTGCTGCTCCCAAGTCTCCCACATGAAGACTTTCTGACACCTGGTGTTTGGAAGAGATCCAGGGGCTGACCACCACCTCACAAGTCATACAGAATTCGAACAATACTGAAAATACCCTAGTCTAATTGAATTCTCATTTTTTCCCCATGATTGTTACTTTAATAATGCTTTTACAACATTACATATCAAAATCTTTTAAAAATGTTTTATTTTTCCTCGTTTATTTTTGGTGCCCCTGTTTGATGTCATCTTTAGCACCTGCTGGGCCTCCGGTTGGAGGATCCAAGAGGTAAGGGACATTAGTCTTGAAGCACCGTGAAAATTGTGCATCCCTGGTATCCATGGGAGTGGAGCCCAGTTCCTGTCCATGTGGGCAGCGCTAATACTTCCTGTCACATGTGACTGGAAAGATGCCAGGTCTCAGAACTGTAGCACCTTTCCTTGGTTTCTTTGGTGCCTGGAGGAGGCAGGAAGTCTTGCAAGCTGCTGAGTGTGGACATGAGGGTGCGACAAAGGGCTCTGGGGATGGAGACAGTCAGGGAATAGAGAGGCTGAGCTGAAAGGAAAACAAGCAGGGAGGGACCTGTGGAAAATGCCACCTGCATCATGTCTTGGACTCTGGGTGTGGCAGAAAAATGTGGAATAAGCCCAGGTTCTTCCGGATGCAGGGGCTTCAGAGCGGTTCCTTGGGATAGCGGCTTGATGGGATGGGGAAGGGGGGCTTGGCACTGGGATCAAGGAGCCTCCAGTTGGCCTTGGAGCCTTTCTTCTGATATCTTAATAAGAACAGTAAAGAAGAATATTTATGAAGTGTGGACTTTAGAGTCAGATTGCCCAGATCCAAATCTGAGATCCATCATGCACTAGCCCCATGACTAGGGGAAATCATCTAACATTTCTGAGACAAGAGTTGGTCCAAAACGGAAGGGATCAAAAAGCCAACTAGTCTAGCAGACTTGTTTTACATGATACTGCTGAGGTCCTGAGTGGGGAAGGAGCTCTCCAAGAGTCCTAGCTAGTAGGAGGCAGAGTTGGAGCCTGAACCAAGGACTTCTGACTCCTATCTAAGTACTTCATCCAGCATATCACTGTGAACATTGGGCACAAACAACATCCAGCCACCAATCCCCCCATTTAGCCATTCATACTTTCACTCATTCATCATCATCCTTCCACAAACCCATTAGCTCCTTCACTTAACCATTCATATAAATATGCCATCCACCACCTATCTACCATCCATCCATCTATCCATTCATCACCCATCTATCCATCCATCTGTCACTCTATCCAACTATTCCTTAGTCACCCATTTGCCCACTATCCTTTCCATGATCTATTTATCCACTCATCTCTCCACCCATCTTTCGATCCAACCATCACCACATCCATCAACTCAAGTTGGTAGGGTGGGTGGAATGACTGTTGGGTACGTAACACAAACAGTGTTTGTCATAGGATGTGAGAAACTGCAATTATTACTTTTAAAACTTGTAGCTCTAATTCAATTCCAAGTGGTTACTGAATTACTATTAAGGTCACAGTGTTGTGTTAGCATTGCTGGCTAGAGGTAAGGGTTCAGAAAAACACTCCATTAAATACAAAACATTTCATCCTAAAGAAATATGACAACTAAAAGCAATTCAAGGCCCTGGGTTGGATCTTGGACTGGGAAAATAAAATAACTACAAAGGACATCATTGAGACAGTTGATAAAATTCTAATATGAACTGTGTAATAGATCATAGTATATTGCTGGAGTGTTTGAGTTCCTGATTTTTATAATTGTACTGTAATTATGTAAGAGAATGTCCTTTTTCTTAGAAAATTTACACAGAATTATTTAGGGTAAGGGGGCACAATATCTCCAACTTACTTGCAAATGATTTAAGAAAAAAATATTTTTATACATATAAAATGTATGTATAAACATTGCAATATGTAGTATAAAATATATTTATATATAAAATACATGAAAGATTATGTGTATATTTTATATATTATACATAAATATATACTATAAATAGATATATTTATAGAAAGAGAGAGAAAGCAAACAAATGGAGCAATTAGTGAATTTTGGTGAAAATTGGTGAATCTTGGTCAAGTATAGAAGGGAGAACCTTGTATTATTCTGGCAAATTTTCTGTTTGAAATGATATAAAATGATTAAAAGTCAGTCCTCAAATGCACAATCCCTTTCTCTTGGAGCTTACTGTCAGATGAAGGAGATACCCACAGGAAACCCAAATACATATGAAGAAGACAAGACCTGTTAACCTGTGAGCATTCATGTTCCCTTTTCCCCCCAAGTACTGTACACAGTGAAGAACTAGAGGGGAGAGAATGGAAGAAAAACCATATCGGTGGGGCCAGGAAGAATTTGTAGAAAAGGCTTGTGCGGAGATCTTAGGAGTGCCCAAAGGAGCTATTGAGAAGTCTGCTGTGGATTATGAATTTGATTGTTTTCCAATAATCAAAAAATAAGAGTTGAAGTGTCTTTTAAAATTACTTTTGATTGCCAGACTTTCTCTGAGTACAACTTTTGCAAAGATTGATTCACATGGAGCCCTGCATTGTATCAGGTTGCAAATGTTTAATTCTTCTTCATCAATTAGTACTACAGCAAAGAGATCACTAGGGAATGGGTTGGTTAGAGAAGTTCTACCTCCAGTAGTCATTGGAAGATGTTGGGGCCAGAGTTTGAGGTGTACATGGTAGCTGAGAGGAAGAGGAAGGCTGGGGAATCCAGGTGAGATTGAGGAAGCCCTGCTAGACTTTTTTTTTTTTTTTACCTATCTATATTTCACTTAATCCATTCAATGTCCCGCTAACTACTTGTCATTTTACAGATAAGGAAACTGAGTCATAGAGTGACTTGCTCACACCACTGGTAAATGACAGAACCAGGAAGTGCATGACTCCAAAGACCTATGATGGCACGCTGTCTCAGGAAGGAGCATGGCCCGAGGAGATGGTAGAGAGAGATGAGGTGGGGGTGGCTCAGAAGGGAAAGGCCTTGAATGCTAAGAGGATTGGCTCAGACTTTCCTGACATAGATCTCCAGAAAACTCCTTAGCAGGGAAGGAGCCTGGTGGATGAGTGATGTTAAGAATTGAGACCAGGGCTTTACAGTCTTATCCAGCCACATGAGAAGTGGTGACAAAGAAGGCCACCTCTTATAGGATCAGGTTGGCAGACCCTTTATCCTGATTTGGCCTCGTCGGGGTAGGAACAGCTTCTTTCACCATGACACCAGATACATTTAAATCCAGACAGGAGGATATGTGATTCTGTGTGGGCAGACTCCAATTGTGAACTTGCCAGCTGCCGCTTCCTGTTCTCTCCTGCCACAGGATGGGGGGTGGGGGGGTGGACAGGCTGCCTAGCCTCCCTGAAGAACGGGTGATTATTGGATGCACACCAGCTGCTCATTCATCCAGTTTCCCTCTGTCCGGTGACTTGGACGGCACCCCTTGTCCAGACCAGGCCCTTCCTAGATGGCCACGAGGGCTGAGCATGTGACACAAGGGGCCAAGAGAGGGCTGAGGTTTGGAGGAATGACTTAAGGGCAAAATGAGGGGAGCAGTGAAAAGAAGAAGAAAATCATTTGGGGTTTCAGCAAAGTAGAAACAGAATTTTCTTGACTGGGCCAGGTCTCTCTCCTTTGGTCGGCTGGAGGAGGACATATGACAGGATGGCTGAGCCACAGGATGGAAGGAACCTGGGTCTCTGAAGGACAGGGAGGAGGACAGCTAACCAACCTGCTGTGCTGAATGCCTGAATGCCAGTCAGGACTAGTGTGAGCAGAGTAACTCCTGTTGTAGGGATCTGTTACGCGGTTGGGCCTATTTGTTATAGCATTTAGTCTACCCATACCGAGGCTGAATCATCAAGGTGTCATGTAAACAGCACCCTGTTCCTGGCTCTACCACCAATTCCCTCTGTCATCTTGGACCAGCCACTTTTCTGGGCCTTGGGTCACCACCTGTGAGAAAAGAGGATCAGTTAGGTGCTTTCCAAAGTCTTTCTATCCTTTGATTCTCTTTTCGAAAAGGTGAGCAGCAATTCCTGAGAACAGAAACCCAGCGAAATATTTGACACAATGCCTCACAATATCCTTACTGATAAGATGGTGTAAAATGGAACCTTGCAGGTTGTAGGTGAAGATAAGTCAGAGCAGATAGATTAATGGTGCCTAAGGAGCATTGGTTAGTAGATCAGTAACAACCTGGAAAGGAGGTCTCTAGTGACATTAATAATTTGGATGAATACAAAGAAAGGAAGCTGAACAAATATATGGAAAACACAAAGCTGGGGAGCTTATAGATGGATGAGACACTCAAGAGTTTAAAAAAGTTTTTATAAGGCAAGAGCTTGTGACAAAGGCAACAAAGGGAAATGAAGGAAGATACTGCAAGCCTTGTAGAGCTCAAGAGCTAGGGAAGGTTGTCTTGGCAACAGGCCTTAGCAACAGGCTGTGCAAAAGTGACCTGGGCATTTTTGTTGAGCACAGGTTCTCTTGGAGCCAATACTAGGCCATGGCTGCTGAAACTCCATGGCATCTGTGGCTGCACTGGGTCTAAGGAGGGGCGGGGGGGAGTCAATCCTGACGATCAGGCCATACCTGGGGTCTCCTGTGCCAAGTAGGGAACCTCTAATGTGTTAGAATAGAGGTCAGAAAAACTCTTTCTGGGGCGCCTGGGTGGCTCAGTCGTTAAGCGTCTGCCTTCAGCCCAGGTCAGATCCCAGGGACCTGGGATCGAGCCCCGCATCGGGCTCTCTGCTCTGCAGGAAGCCTGCTTCTCCCGCTACCACTCCCTCTGCTTGTGTTCCCTCTCTCGCTGTGTTTCTCTCTGCCAAATAAATAAAATCTTTAAAAAAAAAAAAAAAGAAAAAAAAGAAAAACTCTTTCTGTAAAGGGCCAGGTAGTAAATGTTTTAAATTCTGTAACACAAAAGGAGTCATAGCCAATAGTAAACGAATGAATATGGCCATGTTCTTATAAAAGTTTACTCACGAAATTAGGTGGCAGGCCAGATTTGGCCCTTGGGCCATAGTTTTGCCATCCCCTACTTTAGAAAAAGGACAGACAAATATCAAATATCACCAGTATAGTAAAGATTCCAGAGGTTGAGGCATATATGGATTGGTAAAAGAACTGGGTGGGATGAAGTGCAGAGAGGTCAACATGCCCGATCAGTGGTCCCAGAGGAAAAAGAAGGAAAGGAAGTTACAGAAAGCTTATTTTCATTCATGTCAAGGAAGACCCTATAAAACAACAAAGGGATAATCACATATCATCAAGGTGTGCAAGCAGAGGCTGCTGGAGGGATGGAGGAATTGGGCGTGGTGTTCTTTAACATCCAGTTTTGCTCTGGAGGGAACAGTTCTTTGCCTCCCATGATGGCCCTGTCTTCCCATCCTTCCTAGTGCTCAGTGCTGAGCTGCTGCATCCTGCCCGCACAGCGAGACATAAGTAATACATTGGAGATACAACCAGTCCCTTTGATCACAAGGCTTCAGGAGTCAGGGAGGCATTTGTAGGGCTGGCTTGATTGGAGACTTGTGGAAGAGCCCCCTGGGGGCTGGAGAGGCCTCTGGCTGCAGATATGTTTCCCTACCTGCATGGATGATAGTGGGCTCCTCAAATGGGGAGCCTGGCCTGGGACTTGGTTTTAGAACTTTAGAACATTTAGAACTTGGTTTGTCCCTCCCCTGACCAAAATGGTGGAGAGGATTGGATGAGTTAATTTCTCTGGTCCCTCTGAGCATAAGCATCTTGGGGCAAGGACAC
Organism: Procyon lotor; assembly: GCA_028646535.1. Taxonomy (NCBI): domain Eukaryota; kingdom Metazoa; phylum Chordata; class Mammalia; order Carnivora; family Procyonidae; genus Procyon; species Procyon lotor. Next base: position 110,587,699 of record CM053609.1, read on the forward strand.
AGTCACTTGATGACTAGATGGAAACACAAGATGGAAACACAAGCCTCCACATAAGTTTTGGCTGACCCTTGGATGGATGCTCATGAATAGAACTGGGATCTCCAGGTTTCTTGAGGCAACATTCTGGATCCACTCGCTTCGGTTCTGTAAAGTTGTGACTGAGCTTGGAGAGGTCTGATCATTCAATCTCACCATAAACCTGTGAAACGGGGGTACTACCCAGGGAGTTTGGGTTGCTAGCAACGCAAACCCCGACTCAAACGGCCATAGTAGAGAAATAACTGTCTCATCACCAAGGGCATGAGGCCTCCAAGTTATTGAGGGGTTGCTCAGCTAAAACAATCACCAATTCCAAACGGCTTGCATCAATGAAGAAATGCATCCATTATCTCGGCAACAATACTCAGTAACATGGGACCCCACCTCCCTGGCCACAGCTGATTGGACCAGAGGGAAGCACGAGGCTAAGAGCAACTAATCAGTAGCCTGGTCAGCAGCCAGTGGAATAGTCTGGAGGCAGAGCTCTGCCCAATCAGGGCTCCAGCAATAAAGAGGCACCCTGGATCAGGATCAGAATCCAGGGTGGATCTTGGGAATTTGATCTTGAGAGTTGGATAGTGTGGGACAGTCCCTGAGGGATCTGAAGGCAAAAATCTAACTAAAGGTTGGATAGAGGGAAATGAGCCAGAAGGATGCAGAAGCCAGGGGGGAGCGAAGAGCAGAGTCAGCCTGGAGAGGAGTGGGCCATCTTTAAAGTCCCGAATAGGGGATTCTCTTTCCCCAGAGCTGAAGCAGGTCTTCCCCAATCTCTACTTTGTTCTGATCTTTTCTTGAAAATTCATTTATTGGGGGGAGGGGGAGAGTATGGGCAGGGGGAGGGGCAGAAGGAGAGGGATAAGCAGACTCCCCACTGTGGGGTTTGATCCTAGGACCCTGAGATCACTACCTGAGCAGAAGTTCGTTGCTTAACCGACCAAGCCATGCAGGTGCCCCTGATTTGGTCTTTATGAGCCTGATTGAGTTGCTGTGTTTGCTGTTGCCACAATATCTTTATATATGACTACCATCAGCCTCTCACTATGGCCTGGGAAGTTTTGAGGAAAGAAGCAAATCCCCTGGAATTCTACATAATTCTTTTGCCAGATCATGATGTGGCATAGGCTAGACTTCTTGGGGGTTCTCTCTCTCCAGGGTACCCCAGGGGGAATGAGGGGGTGCCGGAAATGACACCCAGGTCTCTGGCCTCCTGGACCTCCCAATGCCATCTCTGGGCCTGAGAGAGTGGGCAGTGGGCCAGTAGTGCCAGGGAGGTGTGGTCAGCCAGGAAGGTCAGTGTGCGGTGCAAACAGAGGGAAGGGGGAAGGGGGGTAGGCCCTGGGGGGGTCTCTGGAGGATAAACATATGCTCCTGTGTCCACTGTCTGCCTCTCCCACCCCCGATTTCATTAGCGGCACCTGGAGCTTTTCAGACCAAAGAGACCATCCAAACACCATAGCGGCTGAAGATGTAGTCACTGGGGTCCAGCCAAGCTCCTAAATCTGCCATTTACTGTGTGAACTGGTAAGTCCCCTGAGTTTCCTGGGCCTCCACTTCCCAAGGAAGTGGAGTAAAATGGGGATGATGAAAGAACCTACCGCACAGGGTGGGAGGCTTACATGAGTTCACACGTGTAAAACACTCGAAATGGTGGCTAGGGTATAGTCCTCACTCCATAGATGTTAGCGGCTGCTCCTAAGATCGAGGGCTCAGGAAGAGGAGTGGGGCAAGAGGGATTTAGAGGCAGGAGAAAAAGATGCAGAGAGAAACACTGAAAGAGGAAGGGAACAAAGAAGGCAAAGAAGAAATGTGGGGCCCGTTTGGGTGCTGGCTTTGCCCACACGGGGCCTCGCAGGGCTCCTTTTCTTGTTCTTCCCTCCCCCATATAATCTCCCTGGACTTCTGAGGAATTCTGCTTCCACCGCCCCCTCCCCCCGGCAGTTGCCATGGTGACGGAAACCTGGACCCAGTGGAAAGTTCTTTGCTTGGCAACCAGGCTGCAGCACCCTGCCTTCCGCCTGCCTGCCTGTGCGTGGGCGGCCAGCTACAACTGCTTCCAGATTTGGGGCCAGCTCGGCCTCTCTGTGGAGACCCAGCCCTCCTCCACTCAGGATATAGGATGGGGGCCGTGGTATGACTGACTCCAAAGGCCCTCACAGAATATCTAGCTCCCCTTACTACAGCTGGGACATCGGGGCAGAGGAGTGGCTTGGATGATTTGTCCAAGGTCACATATGCCTCCTGACTTGCCCAGGTTCTGTCTCCGGGGCTTAGCTGCAAGTCCAGCAGCCATGGTGCACCTGAGGACATTGCAGATGGGAGTAGGCATGTGACAGGCCAGCCCCAGAGAACAGGCCAGCTGCTGAGAGCCGGGGGGCCACAGGAAAAGAATGGGAGAGAGCACCACTGCCTCCACTTTCCCCACAGATAGTGGTAGGTGGGGTTTTTTGGGGTGCTGTGTTTGCTTGCCTCTCAACAGCCCTGATTTCCAGCTGAAGTGAGAAGGTCACAAAGCCAGCCTCTAGCACCCTTCTCTAGTGTTTCCCAGCAGAGTCCTATTGTCCATCTCAGCTCCTCCCTCTGCCCTTGCCCTTCCTCCTAGACTGAGCCTCAGTCCCCAGCAGGAGGCAAACTGCCCCTGTCAGGGTTGGTAGGTCTTGATTTAACAGGGACTCTCCTACCTTTCACCTCCCCATGTACTTACGTGATTTTTCTTCAGTGGACCCCATGTTGTCAAAACATTTGTCCCTTGAGCAAACAGCCTTTATTCAGTAACTGCATACCATAGCCCATTTTTAATCATCAAAGCCCCCCTAGAACTCTGGCTTTGACTGTCCCAGAAGCAGAGACATGGGGCTTGTGTGGTTGTGTGGTAGATATCTGAGACAGTTCCAAGAAGTGAAAACTGACACTAGCTCAGGGCTTATGGTCCCCACCTCTCAAAACTTGGCAGAAGGTTCCGAGTTTGGTGACAATAGAAATTTCTCCAGTTCCCATAAGTCCACACCAGCAGATAGGATATGGGCCATCTTGAGAGCTCTGGCCACTGACCAGATTGAGACCAGGCTGGGTCATATCATGTCTACCTTCACTTCCCATGAGCCTTGACTATGTAGACATTTAAGGTTACTGCTGAGAATCCAGTTCAAGGAATACAGACACTCCTCCCACCCTGTTTCTGGTAATGTGACTTGGGAGACATAACTGTGCATTGGAGCAAAGGCCTTTCTTTGTGCAATCTTAGTGGCCGAAGAAACTATTACCCAAAGAATAGGATAGGCTGGAAAATTCCCTTGGAGATAGATTTAGCCCAATGTCTTCATTACACAGAGGTGTGAACTACAATCTAGAGGGGGCAGTGATAGCATAGGTAGGGGATGGATACCAGGTCCGGGTTTCACTTCCATCACTCCTGAACTATGTGGTCACAAAAGGACTGAGCCCCAGTCTTCCCACTTGTAAAATGGGACCAAGGTTATCAACCATTGTTAATTCCTCCACCAGGTTATGTGTTCCTTAGGGTAAGGAACCATGCCAACCTCTTATTCCTCTCCACCATACTAGCACAGAGAGCCTGGCATAGTAGTCCTGGCTTAATCAAAGGGTAGGAACAAACATGAAGGCATTCCTTCCTGACTGTCCACCACACATTCATTTCATTCGTTAACTCATTTATTTGTTTAACCAAAATTTATTGTCATTGCTTATGTGTGGGAGACAGACTAGGAGCTTAAAATAGGTTGATGGGGTTTGGGCAGGTGGCCCTTACATACTGGAATATGGTAAATACAGGATATTATGTGAACACAGAGGAGGAAATCACCTTCAGTTTTGCAGAGCCCAAGAAGACTTCCCTGAGGAGGTAACAACTTAGCCAAGACCTCAAAGATAAGAATGTTTAATAAAAGCAAAAGAAGCAGAATTAGATTCCAGGAAAGATAAATGTAAACTGCATGGGGAGGGATCCTGTGGGGGCCACACAATTCCCCTCTCCTGATCTCTATTTCTCAAACAATCTCATCCATAGCAGAGACCAGTGAGGTGGTTCAGGACCACGGAGAGCACCACAGCAACCTCCTAGCCACCATTTTGGTCTTGCTAATTCTAAGGGGGGCACAGCTCAGGCTAAGACCTGAGATGAAGAAAGACAGGGTCTTTGGGGGTTTGGGAACCCCCAGGCTGGGAGCAGAGGAAGGAGAGTCTGGGAGACTCGCTGAGGCTCTGGGTACCAACTGTTCCTTCTCCAGCTGGGTAAAGGCTGCAGTCACAGACTAAGGGCAGCTTGGTGAGCAACTCCTATTGTCTGAGAGCCCCAGGAGCTCTGTTGGCCACAAAGGAAACAGTAAGATGACTGAGACAAGTAGTCTCAACTGTTCAGAATCAGAAATCCTCTTGAGAATCTGATGAATAATAATAAACTTAGAAACAAAGCATAATAAGTAAGTTATATAGCATGTCAGTAGGTGGTAAATGCTGGGGGAGTGGGAAGAAATACCATACCCCCCCAAAAAACCCTCAAGTGAACCTAAAATTTTGGCACAATTCAGGAGGCTTTTTATTTAGCACACCCGAGATCTTTATGGATATAGTTAAGAACCAGTCCCTCCCCAGTGTATAACCTACTCTGCTATAAGAATGGGGAAGTGGAGGAGGGGAGGTGGAGAAGAAAGCTGGCCCAAATCTGCCTTGATCCCCAAGCCCAGTATGAGAGGGGGCCCTGTGTTCCCTGACCAGCTTCTAGGGGCTCCCAGGCCCCAGCCCCTGACTTGCTTGTAGCCCCAACTTTCCTTTATCGTATTTATTAATTGAGCACCTATGTCAGATCAGTCACTGTTCTAGATGTTTAGGATATATCAGTGAGCAGAAAAAGTAAAGTCAACACCCCCATAAAGCTTATATTCCAGTGGGTGGAGACAGATAATAAAAAATAAAATAATGAAATTACATAGTATGTTAAAAGTGGGAAATGCTATGGAAAAAGAGAAAGAAAGAAAAAACTCCACCCGAACCTGGTAGGGTAAGAGGAATTGGGAGCACCCAGGATGGGCTGGGAAGTGGAGACAGTTGCAATGTCAGATATGGAGGTTATAGTGGGTATTACTGAGAAAGTGACCCCTGAGCAAAGATGTGAAGGGGTTGAGAGACTCAGCCATGCATACATGAGGTTTGGGGGGGCTCAGGCAGAGGGAACAGCTAGTGCAGAGGCTGTGTTGGAGAAATAGCAGGGAGGAGTCAGGGAGGATGTGAAAGGGATAGTGGGGGTCCAGGTGGTGGGGAAGCTTGCACCCACTTGTAGCCAGAGCAATGGAGGGAGCAGGTAGATTCTGGACTGATTCTAAAGGTCGAACCAACAAGATTTACAGAAGGATCAAATGTAGGATGGAAGAGAAGGAGAAGGGTCAAGGACGACTGAAGTTTTGGCCTGAGCCTCTGGAAAGATGGGGTTGCCATCAACTGAGATGTGGAAAGATGTGGGCAGAGCAGGTTTGGGAGGACAGAATAAGAGCTCAGTTTCGGCTGTCTTTTTTGAGACATTCATTGGACATCTCGCAGGAGACACTGAGGAGGCATTTGGAAATGTGATTCTGGATTTCATAGCCCAGCATGGCTGAAATGGAACGAGCCTGTAAGAGGCTGCCTGAGCGCAGGTCCCCATCAGAGCTGGCACAACTCCTCCATGTCTCAGCGCATTTCTGTGTCCCTAGGGCTGGGTCATCACTATCTGCCAGGACAGCCCCTGTATCCCTGAATTGTTCTGATGGAGAGAAGTGCTTCCTACACTGAGCAGACTTGCATCCCAGGGTCTCAGGACCACAAGAGATGCTCACCTCAAAGATGCTGTGACCTCCAGGTGTAAGAGAGTTATAGAGGACTTGTTAGGGTTCTTGATATCTTCTCAGTGTCTGCAATCCTTTGTGAGACCAGTTTTCTCTAAGACACTTGGGGGGCTCCCTTTCTCTTAAGTTGGCTCTGGCGGGCTCTGGTCCTGCCATCAGAGACCTCCGCCCAGCCAAGCCGGGTACTGACAGACAGGCTGTGACAATTCTGTGAAAGGAAAGATGTCGAATGCTTAGCCCGCGCCTGGTGCAGGAAGGTGCTAGGTGCAACGAAATAGTCACCTGAGACAGAGGTAATCACCTGTGCCCCAGAAGCATCCAGAAAGACAGTGATCAGGGAAGGAGACCCTTAAGTGAAGTCCTAGGAGGTGGATAGGAGTTAACCAGATAAAGAGCAGGATGAAGGCCCTCCCTGTCCCCAAGCCATCTCTTCTCCATACTGAGCGTGCCCAGCTCCTGCCGCATACCCCTCCCCATGGCTACTGTGGTTCTGCTCCTTACTGGCCGCACCCAGGACAGTATCCTGAGAGAACATGGCACAGAGTAGAAGTGTGTGGGGACTGGAGCTAGATATTCACATCTGGGCCTCGTACTGGCTGTGTGACCTTGGACAAGTTACCTGACCTGCCTGTGTTTCTGTTTCCTCATCTGCAGACCAGGGGATAGTAACAGGCCTATTTGGTAGACTGGTTGTGAAGATAAAATGGGATAATGCCGGGGCACCTGGGAGGCTCCGTTGATTGAGCGGCTGACTCTTGATTTCGGCTCAGGTCGTGATCTTAGGGTCCTGGGATTAAGCCCCGAGTTGGGGGGGGGGGTCTGTGATCAGCGGGGAGTCGAGTTCAGATTCTCTCTCTCCCTCTCCCTCAGTTTGCCCATGTGCACACACGCACACATATGCTCTCTCTCTAAAATAAATGTCTTTAAAAAAAATAATGAAGTGGGATATGCCTGGCAAGAGTCTAGACGTGGTGAGTGCTCAAGAAGTGTATCTATTATCATGGCTGGGGCTTGACTCTGCACCGGCCTCAGCTGCTGCTCAGCCCAGTGTCCCCTGACGGGTCTGCCATGGTTCACCGAGCCTGCTCCAGTCCCTGAGCTCAGGTGGCCCTGTTCTACGGAGAAGGAAATGAAAGGAAACCAGGGAGGCCAGATGACATTTCTGAAACCCTACAGCTAGTCTGGGGCAAACCCAGCTGAAGGAGACAGACAGGCAGTCACTGAGGGACCAAGTGAAGGTGTGGGGGGAGCTCAGGGCTGGGAGCAGGAAGCAGAGGAGACAGGCAGGGCTGCGCAGGGGGGAGGCAGGTTCCAGCAGGAAGAAGGAGAGGAAACCAAGCAGCCTCCTGAGGGGCAGTGGAAGTTCTGGCCATGGACACCTGGCTGTCCCATTAGGTCCCTGCAGACCTCTCCTGCCTCACTTCTGTGGCCTGAGCTGCAGCAGAAAAGCCCTTTGCTGAGTCACCCTGCAGCTGGAATAGTCCTGGAGCCTCCTGAGTCTTCCTGTAGAGCTGACTGGTTTCATTCCCCTGCCAAGCAGCTCCTCGGAGCCTCAGATTTTGCTCTGGCCTGGCTTCCAGCTGATTGCGTACCCTTGGGTGGGTCGCTTTACCTCTCAGGCTCCTGGCTGTCCAGTAAGGGTTCTCATCACCAGAATGCAGCCCCCAGGAAGCCAGGCACTTTGATGGCCTGATTGCTGTGTATCCTAGGGCCAGCAATGCAGTCAGGTCCATGAGGCTCTGAGAGCTTTTGTCAAGTAAGTGAATGAATGAATGCTCAGCCTTGGTCTAAGGGCAGTAAGGGAAACCAGATGAATAAGCAACAAGGGTCAACTTGGTCCTGTGCTTCAGATTCGAACACTGGCTTCAGGATGCTTCCAGGCCTCAGATTCTCCATAACTGAACCTAGATTCATGCCCTGTCTTCCCATCCCTGCTCCTGCTCACACAATCCCAGCTCCAACGTCTTTGCCCCTGGCCATAGAGAAGGGGTCCCTTCACCCTCATCTCCTCACCTCCTAAATACCTCTCTTTCCCACCCATTCTCTCCATCTGAACCCCATCACCTTGCCAGACCACATTTTCTCTCCCCTCCTACCTTCCAGAATGATCTCCCAACTGGTCTGTCTCCAGGCATGCCCTGACTCAACCCACCCCACCCCACCCTATTTCATTCTCCCCACTGCAGCTAGATGGGTCTTTTCCTTCCAGGGCTCCTCATTATCTTCAGGACAGAGTCTGAATTCTTCAGCAGGGCCTGCATGGCCCTTGGAAACTGGACCCCTGCTTATGTCCGGCCTCCTCCCTCTCCAGACTCCCCTCCTCTTCATAACTGTCCCCTTATGTTTCAGGAACCACCATGCTGTTGCCATGCCTCTACACCTTTGCACATTCTGTTCCTTTGGCCTCTGTCTACATGATAAAACACCTCTCCCTTATCTGCATGAGGAACACTAATCTCAAATCCCTTTAAAAGTCCCAGGAAACCCATCCTAATTGCGACAGAGTTGCATAATTTCCCCTCAGACTTGCACAACTTATTGTGAACACATTTATAACCTATTTCCCATGTTGTACCTCAAGTATTTGGATGTCTCTGATCCCTAAGGGGTATTTCTAGAACAGACACATGGTTTGTTCAGATTAAACATCTATCTACCTATCTATGAATATTAAAATATAAACTGTATCTAGCTCAAGTAGGTGTTCATAAATATGTAATAAATGAATGTATTGAAGGATAGAAAAATGGGTGGGCAAATGGAAAGATGGAAGAAGGATAGATGGAAGTAAGGAAAAAGGAAAGGCAGATGGGTGGATGGATATATTGAAAGAACAAGAATGAAAGGAAGGACGGACAACAGAATGGTAGGAAAAAAGGATAAAGACAAGGGATAGATGGAAGGATGAAGGGAAAGACTCAAGTTTGGATAGATGAAAGGAAGGGTGAGAGATGGAAGAAAGGAAGAGAAAAAGCATGTGGATAAAAGAGTAGTTGGATGGAATGGACAGGTGGAAGTAAGAAAGGGTGGATGATGGATGGTTAGATGGATGATTGGATGGATGGGTGGATGGATGGATGGACGGGTAGATGGATGGGTGGATGGATGGATGGATGGATGGATGGATGGATGGATGGATGGGTAGATGGATGGGTGGATGGATGGTTCATTGAATAGCTGAAGGGAGGGATAAAAAGATGGAAGAATATAAGGGAAGATAGGAGGAAGAATGGAAGTGTGGTTGGGTGAATGGATCAGTGTTAGCTGTGATTCGTGGATGGAGGTAACAGTTTTTGTGCCACTTGAGCTGGTCAGCTTTCCCATTCTGGGGCTCCCACTTGGTCCTGGCATGGTACATTTACACTGCACATTTTGACCTTAAACAATAAATAAATCATCTACTTGTGGTTGTTAGGACAAACTGGAATGCTGGCGATCAGTCAGTTCAATATGTTCACAGGGGAAATGGGGCTCAGGGGGCTTGGGCAGCCTGCCTAGGTCAGAGCCAGTTCCTGACGCATCTCACTGGAACTTGACTCTTCCAGCTCCTTCCAGAGCTCTGCATTCTACTCTTTGATTTGCTCAAAGCTTCTCTCCAGAGGCGCATTCTGAGCAGGCCTTGCCTGTCCACTAACCTGGGAGAGATTTTTTTCATGGAACAAATGAGAAAGGAAATGATCTCAACCTGGGGTTGAGGCTGGGGAGGCCTGAGCGAGGCAGCTGCTTTTCCACACTAAACGTGACCCTGGACACATTCCTGAGTGGCAGGAAGAGGACCTGGTGCAGTGCCAGCTTCCCGGCCTCCTGCCAGGGGCAGGACATGGGGAAGGTTTGGGTAGTAGCAGAGAGAGGTCTGGGTGCCCAGAAAACCCTCAGGGAAGGTGAGCTGTGAGGTCAGAGTGCCAGGGCAGGATCTGAGGGTGGAGGCATCCATGGTTCCCCTGCTCCTGCCCCTGCCTTGTGGTCAAGGTCCAAAGGCTGACGTTGTGTCCTGTGTCCTCAGCCTTAGATCCTTGGTAACACTTCCCTGTCTCGTATCCCCGCATCCCCTCATGGGCAGCAGTGACCAAGGGGTGCCATACCTGGCAAGTCATGCAAAGACCCCCTCTGGGATGCCTGGTGGTTACTTCCCCGGAACATCTACCTTTTCCTCTCATGGAGACCTCGCAGCCCCTTGAGGGGAGCGCTTTTGGGGTTTCTATTATACAGACGTGGACCCAGAACCCAGCGCAAGAGGTCAAGTGAGGTCACACCGTTTAGTTACCCAGGGGTGCAGATCAGGGAAGATAGTGTCGATGAGAGGTAAAGCCTTCACTTTTTTAGCCTCTCTAATTTTCTAAGTCCTGCTGCATATTTGTTTTCTTTAGGGCAGCCGAAGGACAAAGCATGTATTTTTGAACCAGCAATGTTTTTAGTGTTTTCTTTTTCTCCCTTTCTTCATGGGAAACAATTCAGGGCTTTCTAAGCTTCATGACCATAGTGACTGAAAAAAAAAAAAAAAACTCTGCTTTGGAAAATCCAGGGAGAGTCCAAGTTTCCTAGGGAGGCCGGCCTGGCTGGTGGGGTGTGGGCTTCTCTCTTTTTTTGGTGCAGACATGGTTGGCCAGTCCCCGCCGGTCAGCCTCAAACACTCAGCCCTTTGTGGGCCTCACGCCCGCTGTGGTTTTTAATGTTGTTATGTTTCAGAGTTAAGAATCTGTGGTTTTTAATTGCACCTCGGGATACCACCCAGGTCTTTTCTCAGCAACTGCACCCCTTACAGGCCGAGCAGAGAGACTCAAGGCCTGAGGCTCTGTCATGCTGGTAATCCATGAAAAAGCACACAGAAATCTGTATTTATTCAACCGGAGATGTCCTAGAAACCTTTGCAGAGAACTAGATATGAATTCTAATTTTAAAACATTATGTTTGTGTAAATTAATATTTGAGTTGGACAAATACATAGAAGAGTCTGATAATACTGTGCTTTGGGGATGCTCTTTACTGCTTAAGAGTCCACCTTTCTTGTGGGCTTCCTTGCATCTGCTTTTGACCCTTATCATCTCTGTTCAGCATCGCAGACAGAGCGAAACTTAAGGCACACACCTTTAGGTCAGAAAAGTTTCTCTATAAAGGGCCAAATAATATTTAAACTTCACGGATCTTACAGTTTCTGGGGTGGCAATTCAACTCTACACAAAGCAGCCATAGGCAATAGTAAACAAGTGGCTATGTTCTAATAAAACTTTATTTACAGAAGCAGACTGAGGGCCTGATTTGGCCCTTGGGCTATATTTTGCCAATCTCTCTTTAGAAGGACAGGCATAAATGACCCACATGGCGAGGAGGTTGAGGTGTATGTGGATTAGTGGTAGAGCTGCATGGGGTTCAATGTGGAGAAGACTTGGAGTGTTGGACATCCATCCTTAAAAGACCAAGGGATGGGACAGGGACCAAGGGGTCCCAGAGGTTGGCCATAATGAGGGGAAGCTACTGGAGGTTTATTTTCATTCATGAGAAGACAAACCCCATAAACAACAAAGGGGTGAGCTCCCCATCATTAAAGGCATGCAATAAAAAGCTAGGCATGGGAGAATTGGGCTGTGTGTTCTTTAGTGCCCAATCCTGCTCTTGGAGTCAGAAGTCCTCTGCTTCTGTTCAAAATTCTCCATGGCCCTTCCATGGGCCCTGGTTTGCACAGAGCAGAAGCCAAAGTCCCTGCAGAGACAGAGGGGCATCTCTGTACGACCTGCTCCTGTTGCCTCCCACTCCTCTCCCTCTCTCTCCACTCCTGCCCTAGGGCCTCTGGGCTGCTTCCTGAGCCCCAGACACACACTCACCCGAGTGCGTCTTCTCCCGCTGATCTGTTTCCTGGAATTCCGTCCCCGGACCTTCCCACAGCCAGCATTCATCGGCCACCTGACGTATATGTCACCCCTCACCCCTCCACTCCCTGGTCCTCTATCCTATGTTACTGTTCCCCTCAGCCCTTACCCCTACTTGACATGCCTTTGAGTTTACTGATTTATTTGGCTGACCTGTTTATTTAGTTGACCGATCTGGCTGTGCTCTCCGACTAGAATGTCAGCTCCACGAGGCACGGACTGTCGTCTCTGGGTCATTACTGGTTCTTAGTAGGCACTCGATAAACAGTCACTGGACATGGCAGTTTGTATTTTTCAAAGACGGCTGCACCATGCCTCCTACGCTACTGGCCCTTCTTACAGCGAGACTCATCCCTTCGAGTAGTGGGGTTCTCTGCTCCCCACCTTCAGTCTCGCCAGGCCTGTGACCGTGTCTGAAGTGACGTCATGTGACTTCATGGATTGGGTCCGAGAGCGCGACGGAGCTCTGTCCAGTTCTCTTGGGATGTCCGCCCTTGGAACTGAGCAGCCATGGTGTGAGGGAGCCCAGGCCCCACAGGGACCGCGGGCAGGTGCTCCGGCCCGCGGCCCCTGCTGAAGTTCCAGGTGCCAGGCAGCCTCGATTGCCAGACCCAGGTGCGAGGAAGTCTTCCAAGTGGCTCCAGCCCCAGCCGCTGTCATCCTGCGAGTGGCTCCACAGGAGAACCGGCCAACCCCCAGAACTGCGGGATGTCGTCAGAAAACGGTTGTTTGAAGCCACTAAGTGTCGGGGCCGATTTGTTATCTAAAGAACATTCAGGGAGGGCGGCTTGATGTGTTGTTTCTAGCTCCCGTGGTCCCCACCTCAGTGCTCTGGGACCCCAGGCAACACTGACCCCTTGCCGGAAACCAGTCCCCTTTCTGAGGGGGTCCTGCTGTTTCTGCCCGTTTCCCTGGACACTGCCAACCTCATGTGCTCTCTGGAGGCTTCCCCTGCGGCGGGGGGCGGGGTCTGCCCTCCTCTCTGGAGTCTGCTGAGACTCCTTCTTCTGGCCTGGCTCTCTGCTGAGGCCTCAGGAGGCTTGGGGACGGGGCTCTCCCCAGGCTCTTGTCCCTCCCTCGGGTGGCCAGGAAGCTGCCCTGCATGGAGGCTGAGGGCTCCTTGGACATTGTTCTCAACATCCATGTCCTGGAACCGTTTGCCACTCTGGACGCCTCCACCACCCACAGCAGGAAACAGGCACCCAGAGAGCCTCGTGTTTTCCTAGAAGTCTGGTCTATCCACAAGCACCCGGTTCTACTTGTTTTTTCCCAGAGTCCTCTGGCCCAGGCTGGGACGGGCTTCCCTGCACCTGCCCTCTCTACGGGAGGGGGTGTGGTGCTAAGGGCCAGGGCAGGGCTGGGGCTAAGAGCACGGGCTCCAGAGTCAACCAGAACCAGGTTTTCATCTGCTTCGTGGCTTTGGCCAAGTCACTCACCCTGTGTGATCTCTGAAAGGGGGAGGCGCTGAGAGGATCAGGAGGTAATATGTAAAACGTGCTTCGCACTGTGCTTGGCCCCTTGTAGGCTCGAAGTCAACAGTAGTGACCACTCTTGTCATGCAGCTTGCTGAGGTCATGTAGCCCAGGCAGCCCTGTGTCTCTGTCTCCGTGCTTCCCCTGGGTGACTGCACCCTGCCTCACATCGTGCTTGCACACTCCCTGCCTGGGCCTGCAGCCCTCTCCTCACTGCCACCACCTCTGGAGAGAGAGCCCAGGGAGCTACCTCGGGGCCACAGAGCCAGCTCCCCCTGAGGCTTCCTTCCTGGGCTTGCAGATCAGAATAAGCTCTTCTTCTCTGCCTTTGCAGACCTCCCCTTTCCTCTTGTTCCCCGCAGACAAAACAGAAAGAAGGTTCCAGGGAAGGAGGCTATGTCACCATTTGGCCTTTGAGTCAGCATGAAACGGATCAAGGCTTGGAAGCAGCATGAACCTCCCGAGGGCTTGAGGCATGCAACTCTGCCCCTGACCAGCTGTGTGACCTTGGGGAAAGTCCCTTTACAGCTTTGAGCCTTGGTTTTGTCATCTCTGAAATGGGCACAGTAGTACCAGCCCAGGGCATTGCGTGCTTCTGCCTTGCTCCAGGGCCCGCCTTCTCTGGAACCATAGTCTGTTTTTGCCTCCTCCCTAGAAGAAGTGTCAGGTGATGATGTGTACGGGTTTGATTGCCCTTCACCTTCAAGCACCCTGAGGCCTGGCACCTCTGCTGTGTCCCCTGTTAGTGGCTCCACACCCAGGATAGGACCATATACGGAGAAGCCAACCTGTGTCAAAGGAGAAATTGTGTATGGATTTGTGACCTTACTGCTCCAGCTGGGTTGAAAGCCCAGAAGAAAAAGGCCCCGATGAGTGCCCCAAGCAGGCAGAGGTAGGGGCAGGGGCTGGCCAAGGAGGGCTGCGCTCAGCTCGCCTGGCCTTCGGAGAATTCTGTTATTCTCATTGTCATCGTCCCGTAAGCTTCTGGAATACGCTTATGATACAGCACAGCTGGTCTAAGTGTTCAAAACATGTGAGTTCACCTACCATCCCAACTCTAGAACATGGGGACTGTTCACCAACCCGGGGCCCGGAGAGATTGGGTAACGTGCCCATGACATGTGGCCAATGGGCAGAGTGGGGTTCTCGGCTTCCTTCCAAGAGCAGCAGCTGAGAACAAGGCATGAAACGGTCCCAGGCCCATTTCCAGGCACAACTGCAGGTTCTCTCCTCTGCCATCCGGGGCCTCGTGAGCTTCAGAGTTCTTCATTTGTAAACAGGGACAATGGCGGCCGATCCACGGAGGTACGGGGCTGGGTACAGGAGGGAGAGCAATGCTCACAATCTGCCCTTCTCTCCTCCCTGTCCACCCTCTGGCCAAGGCTGGCTCAGAAGTCCCCGCTGATATAGTTCTGCTGGAACAACATTCTGGGGTGGAAGGGGGGTGGGGGCAGGGCCGGGGAGGGAGACTGTGACTTGAGGCCTGGCTGCGCTGGCGGGCAGCCTGAGAGTCCCATCGTCAGGCCAGGGAATGTGAGCCCAGACCTTCTCCTGCGAGGCAGAAAGAACACTGGGCCAGGCTCACAGCACCCCAGGGCCTGGCCCTGAGCTGTGGGCTGTTTGCCAGGGTAGGGTGACCCTGGGTCAGAAGGCCTCCCTGGGATGGCCCATCCTCACCTTTGAGGAAATCCACTCTGTTCCCCAAAGGATTCCCTGTGGGCGTGTCCCGCTGGCCAAGGTACACAGGGCCTTTGTTTGTGGAGCCTGGGCAGGAGGGGAGGCTGGGCCTGGGCCCGGAGGAGCACTGGGCCTGGTGGAAGCCCACTGGGTACCCCCAGGAGTCGTGGGTATCCCGGGAAATCAGTTACCGGCCCCCAGAACCCCACCCCTGGCCCTCCGGGGTCCTCTGGGTGAGGTGAGGCCTAACTGAGACCTGAGGGCCACAGAGGCAGAGCCCGGAATACAACTTCTCCTAGAGGAAGGAGCCAGGGAGGGGGCCCTGGCTAAAGGTCACACAGGAGGCCTGGCTGCGGGCCACCGTGGGCTGTGCCTGTCACGGGAGGCCTCTCGTGCACCAAGGGCTTCCGGGTAGCCTTTGACATTCTCCGCAAAGGAGGTGACAGCCTTGGGCATGACTGAGCTATGCAAAGGGCTCAAGGAAGCTCATTGTACGGCCGCCTGGGAGGGTTCCCTCACTGGAGCCTTCCCCGCCCCTCGGCCCCTAAGCCTGTATCTGCAGGAAAGAAATCCTTACCTAACTGAGCTACCCCTGGGGTACTGCTAGGGGAGGGGGCTTTAAAACCGATTATTGATTAATTGCAAGCATTCAAAACAAGACCATGATTTTTTTTTAACCCTATCTTGATACGTCTTGGTTTAAGACATTTAAGACATTAAGTGGTTTAAGACATTAAGACCCTTAAAAATGACTGGTTTTGGTTTCTCTGCACCTCCATGGACCTGGGCCTGGGGAACTTCTGGGCAAGTGGGTGGGCAGCCTCCCCCCGACTCCCCAGCCATGCTAGGGATGGTGGGAAGGTCGTGAGGAGTCACATCTGAGCCAAGGGCTGATGGCCAGTGTGTGAGGGACAGGCCGACGCCTCCCCAATCAGCTCCGTGTAGAAGACAGGCCTGACCCAGCCAGCCTCTCCTCTATGACCTGGGGCCAGAGCCCCTCCCCCCCTTTCCCACACCTGACTGGGGCCTCAGTGCTTCCACCTGAGCCTCAAGGGGCTGAGCTGAGTGACCTCTCTAGTGACCTCCTGCCCTGTCCCTGAGGGCTAGGCCACCTCAGCTAGGTGCTGGGGAAGCCCCTCCAATGCAGGGGGAACCCCCTCAGGCAGTCCAGGGCTTGAGCAGCCGCAGGAAGGAAAGAAAATGCTCTTTAAGTTGTCATAACAGAGCGGGCCTCCCGGGCACCTCCTGTTTCCCGAGGCTGAGTAAATACAGCCAAGCCCTTAGCAACGGGCACAAAGGGGCCCTTGTGCCTCCTGCTCACCGCCCTCAGCTCCCTCCCTGAGCTCAGCTGCTGCCGCTGGGAGCACTGTGAGAGGAGGGTGGCCTGGCTCGGGGCCATCTGGTGGGTAACTGCGGTGGGTGCAAGACCAGCTGTGGCGGGGAGTGTCGGGGAGCCAGGTCCTCAGGGGTCCCCGTCTTCTGCAGGCAGGAAGTTCTGCCCTATTTCCATGCGGCTTGTCAGTCCCAGATGGAGCCGGTGAGCCTTACACCAAGGAGGGGTTCAGTGTCAGTCTTCACTGTGAATGTCCAGGCGTGTCGTGAAGCTGCCTTGAACCTCAGTTTCCTCGTTTGTGATCAGGGACTACCAGACCTCACCGGCCTCACCTGGCCACCCAGGCCCCCCAGCAAAGTGCTTCAGGCCCATGGGCAGGCCAGGAGTTAAGAGTCAATGATAAGTGGGTGGTTCACCGGTGGAGCCCTAGGAACTCCCAGAGCCCCCCCTTTGAATGACAAGGGGCCTCACTCCCGGAGGCCTGGTCTGGGCCAGGCACTGGGAGGTGGGCGGAGAGGCCTATAACGCTCTCCCCTGAGACCCTCACTGTCTAAACAGCAGGTAAGGCAGGTGATGACAAAGGGCTGATTTCCGTAGTATGTAAAGTGTTACCACAAATCAATAAAAGGATGAATGGCCTGATTGAAAAATGGGAAAGGATGTGAAAAAGTAATTCATAAAAGAATGGCCGTTAAACAATTGGGAAGAAAAACCCACTACCAGTAACAAAAATGAAAATAAAAGCCACAGTGAGATTTTCCTTTTTTCCCTCCCATTAGATGATGAAAAGATTAGAATTTTTCTCCAAGTATTCACACGAGTGGGGGAAATGGGCGCCTTGCTATATGAACGCTCTGCCACTTATTGATTTGAGACCACTGACATAAATTTCCTCAGGCCTCACTTTTCTCATCTGTAAAATGGGGATGACAGCACCCACCTGGCAGGTTTGTAGGGGGAATTAAATAAGTCATAACGTATAAAGTGCTCAGGACAGCGCCAGGCAAGAAAAAGTGTTTAATACATGGTAATTATTTATTTGTATTATTATTGTTGATTCAAAGCATAAATTGGTACAACCTTTCTAAGGGCCAACATGGAAATATGTATTCCACTTTTAAATGTGCTTACTAATTCCAGCTCTAAGAAAATAATCAGACAAGTGAGCAAAAACTGATACACAAGGATATTCATTGGAGTATTGTTTGTGGAAACAAAAAATTGGAAATAATGCAACAGGACAGTAA
>CM053609.1:110612684-110685246 GCA_028646535.1 Procyon lotor
CCAGAGCAAGTTCTAAGTGAGTCATTATCCAGGTCATTATCTACTTATATCTGTTTGCCATCTGCCTCCCCAATCCCCATCTAGATCAGGGCCCTCAAGGCAGGAGATGCTCGGTACAGGGCAGCTAACAGAGGAAGGATGGGGTTCCATGGGGGTTCCATACCGGGGAGCCTCAGGGGGACTTGCCTTCCTGACAGCTGTACCCTCCCAGGTGCTGCTGAGGGACAGTGGGGCTGGGGGCTCAGTCTGGGATCCTCCCTCCCTCCCGCTGTGACCTTGGGGAGCAGACCCACAGGAGGTGCGGCATGAGAGGGTGAGGGTTGGCTCTGGCCTGAGTAATTATAAACACACTGGGGGAGAGGGATGGACCACGGACCCTCCGGCTTGTTTTCCACACGCCCTGAATCTCTGCAGCGACCTTGTTCTGCCCATCTGGAGCTAAGGAAACCGAGCCTCAGGGAGGACTGGCGACCCAGTGACCTTCCCCAGGGGTCCTCAGAGAGCAGGCGTCCGGCCGAATTCAAGACTCAGCAGACAGCACAGGAGGGCAGGGCTGGGTCTCACTCCCTGCTCGGGCTGGATGAGCCTGTGGGGCCGAGGAGGTAGTCGAGGGGAGGCCGCCAGCTGGGCCCCCGGGGACCCCAGCCCAGGCCCCTCACCTCTTTCTCCCCAGAGGGACGCTTGATGCACTGGGGGAATCCTGACGTGGCTCCCAGCTCTGCCACAAATAGTTGTGTGTGGGAGGGGGAGAAGGGAGCCACCACGTCCCCCCACCCGCCCGCCCAGGGCTGCTTGGTGTGTCCTGGGGATGCTCAGCCCTCCCCCTGTGCCAGGCAGGGAAGACAGCATGTCCTTGCGGTGCGCCTCTGGGACCAAGCACCGAGATTGTGGTAACACGCCCCATAGCCCCGTGAGGGCAAGTGTCACCCCACTTTGAGACAGGAGCTCGAGACCCTTTTCCATCGGAGGTGACGTGACCAGGCAGAGCTGGGACTCCAGCCAGATCTGTGTGACCCACAGCCCAGCGGTCACCAGGAAACCCTATTGTCCTCGGAGGGTCAGGGGCCAACCAGCAGAAGATGGGGGAGGTGGGGAGGGCTGTGGAGGCTGTGGGTGGCCCAGATGGCCGGCTGGAGCTCCTAGCTCTGGACACACTCGCGGAAGGCACCCCAGGACTGCCTGGGAGCTCCCCGGAGCCAGCCCCACTCAGGGCCCGAACCCCTTGCTACAGCCCGGCCCCAAAGCCCCACATGGTGGTCCCACGGGGCCATGTGCCCTGCCTGGCACCCCAGAATCCCTACAGCTGCCTGTTGACTCCCATTTAAGTGCAGAAGTTAGGCTGGACGGGGGAGCCTATCCCCACTGTGTGCTGAGGCCCAGACAGGGACCATGACTCAGAGGGGGGCCGGCAGGTCCCCATGTCCCCCGTGCACCCACGACAGAGGGGCTGGGGCCAGGAGGCTGACGCCCAGAGCTGCTGCTGCTCTGGGCACACGGGGACCTGCCAGCGCAGAGTTGGAATGGGCCTCCCAGGGCATGGCCTTGAGAAGGGGGCCCCAGCTTGGCTCCAAAAGACCTTCCAGAGGAGGCCATGCTTGCCCAAGACCTTTGCAGGATGTCTTTTCCCATTCAGCTGCTGCGGGGGCGGCAGGAAGTGAGTGACCACAAGTGGGGGAGGACGCTGGTGGCGGCAGTGCTGGGAGTGCTGACAGCTCTGGGCGTCAGCCTCTTGGCCCCAGCCCCTCGGTCGTGGGCGCACGGGGGACATGGGGACCTGCCGGCCCCCCGTGGCCTGCCCATCGCCTATCTGCCCCCAGAAGGACCCAAGCAAGGTCTGGGAGGGGGGGCAGTCAGTGCTTGGCTCTGAGGAGGCAGGAAGAAACCGAGAGAGCAACTGAGAGAGGGCCAGGGAGGGCAGGGAAGGCACAGGGAAGGTGAGAGCACCCGCAGAGGGGCGGCCACCACGCACGAGGGGTGAGAGCGCTGGTCACAGTTCTCGGGTTCCCCTGGTACCCCCGAGCCCGACCATGCCCGTCCCGCTGGCCCAGAGAGGTAGTGGGGAGAGAAGAACACGAAGGACACAGGAGGAGACGCGGAAGAGGGAGCCGAGCTGTCACCGGGGCCCCTGCAGGGGAGGTGGGGGTGTGGGTGGGACAGGGGACAGCAGGTGCTTTGGAATCCCCTTCACTCTGTGGCTCGGTCTAGCGGGTCCTGGCCGTGCAGGGTGTGTGTGTGTGTGGGGGGGTGCTGGGGAGGGCTCCTGGGGCCGCTGGGGTGGGGGTGGGGGGCGAGAGGTCCCCGAGGTCCTGCACGACGGGGCGGAGGGCGCCTGGCAGAGGGCAGGGCTTCCTGGGAGCAGCAGCAGGGGCGCCCGAGGGTGACCATGGGGCCACAAGGGAGCTCTGAGCCACCTGCTGCTGTGGTTCCATGTGGTCACGGACATGGACACAGGCATGCGCCTCCATAGGCCATGAAAACAGGTAAGGGCGCAGACGGGAAGCCTCGGCTCTCACGTGGGGACATCGGAGCTCACATCCCTCCCAGCCCCGAGGCCGTGCACAGCTCGGGCCACAGCCCACCGCCCAGGCCTCCAAGATCCCCGAGATCCTTCTCTGTTGGTGGGGGCTGGCGTCCTGTAGAGAAGGGCCTCTCTTCCCTCATCTTCTTCCTCCTTCCCTCCCTGGTCCGCTTGCCTCCCCCTCCAACTCTCCAGTTGCTGAGAAGTGGGGGCCACAGGGGGAGGACCTCCAAGGTTCATCGGCCTCTGGGGTCAGGTGCTCCACCCAAGGAAAACACCCGGGCTCCCAGCTGAAGCAGCCCGCTGCCTCTGGCCGCTCGGGGACGCCGCTCCAGCGCTTTCCGCCTCTGCCCTCCTCGTTCATCAGCATGCCTCTCTGCAAACTTCATTGTGGGTCCACCTGAAAAACACCCCAAGCCCACCGGCTCCCCACCTTCTCCGTGCCCCTTGGCGGTGATGTACTTGAAAGGGACGTCTACACTGCAGTCTTTTTCCCACCCCTGAACCTACTCCAAACTGGCTCTACCCCACTTCTCCGTCCCAACAGACTGCCATAACTCAAAGGCCACAGGCTGGGGGGCTGAAGCCACAGACATTTATTTTCTGACAGTTCTGGAGGCTGGAAGACCAAGGTCAAGGTTCCAGGCCATCTGGGTCGGGGAGAGAACACTCCTGCTGGCTCGTCAGGAGCTGCACGCTTCTGGGATGGGAGGGAGAGAGAGCGCGAGGTCTCAGCTGTCTCTTCTTATGAGGGCACTAACCCTATGGGATCGGGGCCGCACACATATGACCTGATTTAACCTCAATTGCTTCCTGAGATTCTACATCCAAACACGGGCACAGTGGGGGTTAGGGCTCCTGGGGGACATGACCCCGTCCCCAGCACCGCTCTAGTCAGCATCGCCCGTCTGTGCGACGGCAAACCCAAGGTCATTTAGACCGGCCCTGCTGGACGGTCCTTCCTTCCTTCCTTCCTTCCTTCCTTCCTTCCTTCCTTCCTTCCTTCCTTCCTTCCTTCCTTCCTTCCTTCCTCCCTCCCTCCCTCCCTTCCTTCCTCTCTCTCTTTCTTTTTAAAGCTCTACTTATTTTAGAGAGAGAACATGTGCATGGCAGGGAGGGGGTAGAAGGAGAGGGAAAGGGAGAATCTCAAGCAGACTCTCTACTGGGTGTGGAGCCCCACGTGGGGCTTGATCCCAGGACCCTGAGATCAGGACCCGAGCTGAAATCAAGAGTTGGACACTTAACCGGCTGAGCCACCCAGGCGCCCCATCGGGCTTCTCCAACCATGTCTATAAAATCGTGACTCCGACGCCCCCTGTGCCCCTCCTACGTGTATCACTGTGTATGTATGGCCCATACGCTGTATTGTATATTTCTCTATTGTCTTCCACAAAAACGTAAGCCCCATTTACACGTACTGCTTACCCTTGGTGCCTATCGTGTCTGCTGTTGTGAGCACTCTTGGATGGATCAATGAATCAATGAGTGAACACATTTTACTGATGGAGAGACTAAGACCAAGGAAGGGGAATAAATCAAACCCATTGTCTCCCACATCCTGATGCCCCAAACTGCCTCCACTGGGCAGCCTAGGGCGCCTTTCAAAGGGTTATCCCTCAGGCCTGGGGCTCAGTCCCGCTTCTCACCCACTCAGCTTCTGTTCCCTGGTCTTTTAATGAATGAATGCCTCCATTCATTCATTGGGGCCCTAGGCTAGAGGGCCTGGAGCAGGGCTGGAGTGGGGAGAGACTGCAGGGAGGGGGGTGGCTGGCAGGGCCCAGCTCTGCAGATCCTGGGGAGCACGGAGCCTGGCTCCAGGAGCGAGCTAGGGAAGCCAGAGAGTGGTTTGGGGGGCAGAGGCCTGATCCGGTCCTCACCTTACAGAGGACCCTCAGGGCTGCCCTGAGGATCGCAGGGGCCAAGACAGAGGCAGAGGACCCTGCGGCGGTCCTTCCATGTCCAGAGGCGGCGGGGGGCTGCTGGCTGACAGGGCAGTGGGGGGATTGGAGATGTGATCCTGGCAGAAATGATGAGACTTGCTGAGAGGTAAAATGTGGGGTGGGGAGCAGGTGGGATTAAGGAGGAGGACTGAGGGCTTGGGGATAGTTCCCGAACGTTTGGGGGTGATGGCCCCTCCCAGAGGCCTGCTCTGCGGTCCCAAGCACAACAGGGAAAAGTCTGGGGCTCCAGTGCTCCAGCTAGGGCTCTGGGATCCTCTCGTTGGCCTCATCCTCAGGCAGGCCGTCCCACACAGTGCCCGCGGGCGGCAGCAAGCCCAGGCTGCATCCCATCAGGACGCAACAGGAAGAGAGTTTTTTCTAATATTTCCAAAGCACAGGTCCTGGGGAGGGAGGGCTCCCGTTGGCCAAGCTTGAACCGCACCCCCAAACCCGGACCACTGACACTGGGGGACGGACGGTGGGCCAGGCCGTGGCTGGGGAGCGAGTGGGACACCGGGGAGGGGCGGGATGGTGGGCAGGGGGACGGGAGATACCACCAGGGTCCTGCACAGGCTGGTGCGCAGGGGATTGTCTGAGGGAAGGGTCCGGCCTGGCACTGGGCTGGCTGCGGAGATAATGGCCGGTATGATGCCTGGAGCGGATTTGTGGGGCGCCCCAGCCACCCGCCTTCCAGGTCTCGATCCGGGCCCGACCCGGAGAGGAGGCAGGCCCCTCCCTGAGCTCCTGCACAGGGTGAATGGCCGCCCCACTGGGTGCCTGTCCTTCCCCGCCAGGGTCTCACGTTGAAAATTCCATGGTCAATGCACATCCACAGCCTCTGCTCTCACGGTTCCCTCCCCAGACCTCAGCTGTCCCCGTGCCTGCCTGCTCGGTGCGTCAGGAAGGTCGTGCTCAGCTGGGGTGGGGAGCCTTGGGATCGGAACTCAGCCCCCCCCATTTCTTGGGGTGCTGGCAAGGGATTGGAGAGGTCTGCCCAGCTTCTCTCTGGTTCCGGTGCTTTACTATCCATTCTGCCAGAGTCTGTCTCCAGCTCCTTGCTCGGCAGGGAGCCTGCTTCTCCCTCTGCCCTCCTCTGCTCCCCTTGCTGTGCTCTCTCTCTCTCTGTCTCTCTGACAAGTAAATAAATAAAATCTTAAAAATAAAAAAGTCCAGCAGGAGAGTGAGAGCCTTTCCTTACAGCTCCCTCCATAACGGGGCCACTGCGGGACACACGCTAGTCCCCAGTCCTCGGTGCCCGTGAACGCCGATGCTGACTGCTTGGGCCTGAGCCCCTGCTCCCAGACACCAGGGGAGTGAAGGGAAAAGGTGAATTCCCACAGGACAGTCAGGGGGCCCTCCCAGATGCCCGCCACAGACCGCTCCCCGCCCCAGGAACCGACCCGAAGCCCCTAGGCTCTGTGGGCTTTCACCAACGACACGGGCCACAGGTCCATTTAAAAATCATTTTATTATTAACGTCATCTTCCCATTTAGCCAAGTGTCTGTCATGTATAAGGAATGTCGGTAAATATTCCATTTGAAGCTTCTTTGTACATATTTCCATCGATAAATAAACTCTGAATTCACATAAAAAAGTTAAACTTAAATAGCTCCTATTTCCTTCTCTTGTAACAGGCGTGTATTGGTGAAATAGAAACATTCTCACATCAGGCTTTGCTCTAAGTGAGGACAGGAATTCACACGGTGCAGTTATTGACAACAAAACCAAGAAATCGTCAGCTGGTGTCCTGGCTTGGACTAGGACTGAGGTGGGAAACGGAAAATTCACATTTGGTTCCGGACGGAGGTTGGGGCAGGGATGGCGGTGGGGGGGAGAGTTCTCTTTACAGCTCTGATAAAAATAATCTGCTCTGCCACTGAATTTTACTTTGAATAGATTCGTCTACATTTGCTGATTAAGTCCATTATCATTTGACTTTAAAACGCAGATGTCGACTAACAAAATATGGCACATAATCCATTTTGAACAATGTCAGTAGGTTCACAAACTACCATGGGGCTGGTCAAAACGACAACAGAAATGCGCGTGGAGAGCGCGATGGACCCGGGCTCGTTCGCTTAGCTCTGTGTGGCCAGTCGCGCGTTCCTCCGTGGCCTCGGTGCGGGCGGCGCCCCGGGAGCGGGGGCGCTGGGGGCCTGAGCGGCAGTGAGGCTGGCAGGCGCCTGCTCAGAGCACCCGGGGGATGATGGTGAAGGGCACGGCCGGGCTGCTGGCCTCCAGCTCCAGGGCCGTCAGGAAGCACTCGGTGGCCGCCGCGTCGTTGCCCTGGGCCTGCAGGACCTCGCCCAGCCCGTTCCAGACCTCGTGGGCCGTCGAGTTCACCTGCACGGCGTCCCGGAGGATCTTCTCGGCTAGACTGTAGCGGCCCAGCTGATGGAGGATCAGGGCCTGCAGGCGTTGGGGAGACGGACAGACACACACACGGTCAGAGGGACTCCGTGGCTCTAGGCTCTTACCTGTCCCTGAGCTCCCGCAGGCTTCGGGGAGGCGGGCGTGGATCGCCATCAGGCCTGGCACGTGCTATAAGTTCAAGTTCTTCCTGAGCTCGGGGGCAGTCATCGAAAGAGGTGCTTGGACTGTATATGGAGTGGCCCGCGTTTGGCCACTTTTGAAAGATAAAAAACTGGCAATTTCACTTGGTTCAGGTGTGTTCTTAATGCCTGGGAGTGAACCAGTCGGGAAGGCCAGTCTGTACCGACGCGGTGGGCCGCCGCCCTGCGCGCGCTGGCTGGCATCTAACGGTCTTTCTAGCCTGGAGAAACGTCATCCGTGGCATTGCTGGCGGTCACAGTTAGAGCAGAGCTGTTTCCATCGCTCGCAGTCCCCCCACCACAAACAAGCCCCTGCCTCCATGGCTCCCTGCTCTCCCCAAGCATGGCTGCCATCTTACACAGTTTTATTTTGTTTTAAAGACTGATTGACTTTAGAGAGAGCTCGAGAGAAAGAAAGAGAGACAAAGATTCTCTCCCCTTCAGAGAGACTCTCAAGCCCACTGCACGCGGCGCACGGAGCCTGACGGGGGCTCGATCTCACGACGCTGAGCTCATGACCTGGGCCGAAACCCAGAGTCAGGCGCTTAACCGACTGAACCACCCAGGTGCCCCCATGTTACACAGTTTTAATTCGGATGCAGGTGTTGGTCCCCAAATATTTTGCCATAACCCTGTTTCCCAGTCGTGCATCCCTATGAATGATGGGTCTGCACCCTTTCATCCAACGATGGACTCTCATTTACTCCCTCCCTCCCTCGTGGGGCCGACTCTGAGGCTGTACCCACACTCTTTGCTACTATAAATCACGCTGCGATGGACATCTTTCCAGACAGCACCCCTGCACCCTGACGGAATGGTGCATTTCAAAGCAGTGACGGGGAGAGAGGGTCAGCTGGTTCGGGTCCAGCCCAGGAGAAACCCACGTAGCTTCCCGTCCCCCCGAGACAAAGCAGGCAACTACTTAGCAAAGTGGAATTGAACATGTCAGTTCTCTGAAAGGATGACTTTCGGAGCTTTGAAGCGACAACAGCACCAAAAACCCCAAAAAACCTAACACTCAAGTTCAATGAATCCAATTTAAGAAACTAAAAACTTTTGTTCAAGGAAAAAAATCTCCCAAATTAAAGAACAGTCTAGACAGCTGTGATTGCTGATGAATAGCAGCCTCTAAAAGGTGTAAACAAAGACGTGAAAAACATGTAACCTCGATTGTTGGTAAAGAAATGCAGGTTTCAATAAGGAACGTTCTGTGCCAGCGGCAGGACTGCACGGGCCCGCTGGCGGGAGAGCCAGGGGCAGGGGACCGACCCCGACGCTCTGCTAGTGGCTCCAAGAGGGACACGACCCTGTGGGGAGATAATTTGCAGAGTATTTGCAGAACCTAAAGAGGAATATCCTCTGACCCAGTCAGGCTACTTTGGGGAAATTTGCTCTAAAGGAAGAACCTGCAAATGGTCGCCAAGGTGGTTCCGTGAAGCCCCGTCCAGGGCTTCCGTCCAGGGCTTCTGCGAGGAGCCCGCAGAGGGCTCGGCCCCACCTCCGATGGGGAGCCTCAGCCCCCACCTCAGCTCAGGAGCCCTGAGGACGACCATGGCGCAGCACAAGGCCAGTGGTGCCACAGCCAAGGAGAAGCATGACCCCAGGGCAGGGCGTGACCTGCGGGGGGGGGGGGGCTGGGCAGGGGGCTACTCTCCAGACGCCCACTGGGCTCCCTGAACTGCCTTCCCGAGTGAGGGGGCCGAGCTGGCGGCCTCAGGTAGACGGAGGCTGTCTTCCCCTGGCCAGACCTCAGGGTCAGCTCTACTCTCTCCGGGAGGAAAATCGAAAGGCAGCAGTATATGCTCCCTTTCTTTTTAATATCGATGCGCGCCTTAACCACGTCCACACTGGAGCCCGGGTCCTAAATCGGACCCATCAGAGCGGAGGCTGCGGGCAGAAGGGTGGCTCGGAGTCAGTCCTTGCCGGGAGGGGTTCCCCTTGCCTTCTGAAATCTCTCAGCCAACTACAGGCCTTCCCATGCTCCAGCGTGGACCACTGCGTTTCAGAGGCCTTGTGCAGGCTGCTCAGGGTCAGGTGAGAGGAGACCCCCGGGGAGAGCCTCCCAGCTCTCTCCCCAGAGCTGCCCCTCCCCACCCATCTGTGAGCGGGCCCAGGAAGTGTGTGTGGAGAGCAGGGACTAACGCCCAGCACGGACCCCCAGCGGGACGATGGACGGTGATAATGGAGGACACGTCCCGAGCTGGCTTCGAGGCCCGCTTCTGTCGCTGTGGACAAAGGTCTGGTGGTCGAGGGGCACCTATCACACGGTGGGGAGATCTCCCCACACACTCCCCCATTTTGTGGGTGAGTCAACTGTGGCTCCTACAGGCCGCGTCCCCGGCTCCGGGAAGCCCAGCCAGCCACTAGGGAGCTGGACTCCAACCCCCATATGCTAACTCTTAGGGCCTGCCTGAAACCCACTCGGGTGCAGAGTCCTGGGAGGGGGAGTAAGTAGGCACCTCCGTCTCCTGGGGGTGCTGTTCCCACTCTGGCCCTCCTGCATCGAACTTGGACAGCTCGATGCCCACACTTCTCAACCGTGGCGGTCAGGCGGAAGAGAACAGGAGGCCTGCCCTAGGAGGTGTGCAACGGGATGTGAGGGCCAACGAGCTCCCGCTCACTCTAGAACATTCCCATTCAACCAACAGAGAGGTAAGAGGAGGGGGTTCCGGGTGGTGGCAGGAGCAGACGACAAGAGTCACCCTATCTCACTCTTTCGAGGTGTGACTTTCTCACCGCACCACATTACTGAATATACGCAACCCTCTTCTGAGCGGCCCTACCACCCACGCGGGGCGCGCTGGGCAAATGGGTGATGAGGGACAAGCGCCCTGGTGAGATGGCAAGAGGCATCCCTGGTTGCTTGGCTGCAGGCCGAGAGCAGAATTTAGGCCCCGCCGGGCTCTGCGGCAAAGCCAGCCCCACACGGTTTCCCTCGGCTGCACGGAGTGTTCTCTCCCCCTCAGGTGCGACACTAGGCACGTGTACTTGGCCCAGCTCACGTTACCACCACTTTAGATACAAAGAGACAAGCTTCAGCAAGGCCAGGGGTCTTGGTCAAGGTCACAGGGCCAATGAGTATGAGCTGCAGGCCAGCCCAGGCCTGCCTGAGGCCAAAACCCCCACGCTCCCCACTACACCTTCCTACCGCTCACCTGCTCACTGCTGCCTCTGTCCCTTTAAGAGACGAGCCCCGAGCCCCTGGGGCACTAACCCAGTTACATCTGAGCAACAGTAAGTGGGCATCTGCCCAGTGGGTTTTCCCTTCCATTTCTCCCACCATGGATCCCCGGCCCTGCTCCTTCCCATGCTTGTGACCCAGACGTGCTTCCTCTCCAGCCTAGCTTTTCTCCAGCTCAGACGGCTGCTTGAGAGCATCCTGCATGTTCACTCAAGGGCTGGGGGGCTCCTTGCCTCCCTTTGGTGGCTCACAGGCTGGCTGTAATCTTGGGGCTCAGAATGGATGCAGGTGCCAAAGGACTTCGGGGTCTTGTTAGACAGATAATGGGCCAATGAGAGGTGGAGACCCAGGAGGGCCAGGGCCTGGGCCCAGCAAGACCCCAAGGTTACTGCCCTCAGCAGCAGTGACTGGCCCCACCCCGCTGGTGTGGGGACAAGGACACCAGCCTTTTTGCTGGGAATGTTGTATAGAACATGGCAGGCTGCTGAAGCTGGCTATAGCCTACCCTGGGGACTCCGGGGTGTACAGCGGGGGGCAAGTCTACCCTCCCGAAAAGGCCTGCAGAGAAACAGCCCACGAGCTGATGTGACCTAGCACCCTCCGTCCTGGGCAGCTGGGAGTGTTCATGTTCTCCAGGGTTCTAGGGTTCCTGTGGGCTTGGAAATTTCCAGCCCGTATACCTGGACTTCTATTCCTAATGTAGGAACAGGCTACCCTTTCCAGATGACCTTGAAGCTTCCTGAGCAATCTGTTTAGTGGAATTAATTCCTAAAGCTGGAGCTGCTCAGGGAGACATCAGACGCTTGCCAGGGGCTGCCAGCTCAGGCTTGGCAAGGGAATGAAAAATCAGCCTCTGCCCAGCACCCCAGCAAGCCGAGAGTAGCTCAGAAATCAGTCACATAATGGGATCAAGCAGGACAAACTCCGGCTGGGGTCTGAGCTGAGCCACTGCTGGCGTATCGGCTAGAGGTGGGCTGGGACCTGGCAATCAGGACCAAACCCCCACCCCCCAAGCCCCGGTGTGCGAGGAGAAGCTGTCCTTGGCTTTGTTATGCTCTTGTGCACTAGAACCCTGACAGCTTTTCCAATTCTATAGGCCCTGCTTCCACTCTTCTCCAACCATCAAAGGCCTAACTCCTGAGGCTGGCTCTCACCACTGTTCTCACTGTTCTCACCACTGGCTAGATCGAACTTGCTCCTAATACAGACCCCAGAAAGCCCATGCATTTCTGCAGGATGCATTCCCCAGCACCTGTCCACCTCTCCGACGTCACCATTCCCGGACTGGCCCCTCCTGCGGGAGCTCTAGCCCATCTGCTCAAAGCCCTATTGATCGCCATTCCCCCAAGAGGCCAGGCCACACTGCATGCCCCCTCCCCACCTTAGGCAGGACTACCCAGAAGCATGGGTCCGGCTCCCAGTCCCCAGGCTGGAAAGAGACACAGATTTCCAGGACTGACATATTTCAAGACCAGAATAAGCCACCTTCTCCCCCATAGCAAAACCCCAAACCCCGCTGAGTGACTGTCCAGATCCCGGTCACATGCTGGGGATACAAAGGAGGCCAAGGAACAAGGCTGCTCTTGAAGCTTGGGGTCCCGTGCAAATCCTGAGACTAGGCAACGGCTGCACGCCGGGCCCTGGGCTGTGCTGAAGACGTAAGACCTTTGCCAGCAGCGAGTGGCCGAGCTGAGACGTGAACTCGCGTGGTTCGTGCCTACTCCTCGCACCAGACCCTCTTTCCTTTGCCGGGAGAGGTTGTGCAAACAGGCTCCCACCCTTCTCCACCCTGGCGTCCCTGAGCCCCTACAGGTGGGGAGTCAGTGGGGCTGGCCTTCCTGGAGGAGGGGAACCACCCATGGGGATCTTATTTGTCCCTTTCTCTGAACACAAACGAAGACAGCCTCCCAAGCTGGTGATTATTATAATCAGGTGTTCTGTACAAACGCGATCTTGGTGCTGTACCAAATTGGAAGTAAGGGAGGAAATTAAACCTGTTATTTCAAACGAGACAAAACGACTTGGCTAATTTGAGGACAATTAGGCTCTTCCTCACTCATGTCGTGTGTGTGCGTGTGTGTGTGTGTGAGAGAGAGAGAGAGAGAGAGAGAGACAATTGATGCCCGAGCCTTGCCACATGCTGTGGGCAGGCTTCCTGCTCCAGCCCTGGGTCCGGTGACCCACAGCAAAGGCTGCAGGACCAAAGCCCCCCTGGGAGATTTCAGGAGTCCCCACGGTGCTCTGAGCAAGTGCCAAGTCAGCCCTTGGCTGGGCTCAAGGGCATGCCGCGGACCACTGCTGGTCCCTGGAGGGGGACGGGCTCCGAGAGATCATGTCCCTGCAAGGAAGCGTCCTTCCCAATGCCGAGCTGCTGCTGAAGAGCAGCTTTGCCGCTCAGCTCTAGCTGGGGGTCGGGCGGCCGTCTCCATGTGGCTCTCGCTTTTGCCCCGGCCGGATGCTCCGAAAATCAAACACTGGGCAGCAGGGTGGGGGTGGGCGACTCCCCTGTGCTTGCCTTGCCTCGCCGGGCTCCCGCTGCGGACCCCTGCCTGTAGGCGCCCCTCTCGGCTTCTGGAGCAGAGGCCAGCAGATGCCCTTCCCGTGGCAGAGCCGGCCTGCGTTTTGCGGAGGCCGCTGGACCTACTAAGGCCAGGGTGGGGGAGGTCGTCCCCCTGGTGGGGCTTCTTCTGTCAAGACCCTGGGACTTCGATGGCAGCTAAAGGAGGGCCCGTTCCCCCAGCCTGTCACCCTTTGGGAGAATGACAGAGCTGCCGGGCTGGCTGCGCGTGGCTGTGCTGGCCAGACGTGGCTCGTCGTTGGGGGATCAGGACCCAGGTGAGGGGTTCGAAAGACCTCTGCAGGCGCTGGCAACGGCCAGAGGCTCCCTGGGACAGCGTGCGGACCAGCTCCACCTGTGACTTGGGCGACCTCTAGGTCCCAGACGCTTTGTCTGTAGAACGGGGACAACTTCCAACTCACAGGAGTTGGAGCAAGTTCATAATGCACTCAGTAGACCTCTAGTAAAGGGTCACCTTGGTCGATAAGGTTGCCATCACTGTTGTTGTCATTACTCTCACCGAGGGGAGGGGACGCCCGCCCAGGACGCCCATGGCTGCGAGACTTTGCTGCCAGCCCCGCGTCCCTCTGGACAGTTCTCGGTAAGAGCAAGGACCATCTGATTTGTCCTTGCATGTGCAGCCCCCAGAGTGGGGCAGGCACAGAGGAGGTTCCTGGTGTGTATTTGGTGACCGGACAGAAGGATGGACAAGTGGACACTGTGTGAGGGTGGGGAGCACAGAGGTGGCCATGACTTCTTGCCAGGGCTCTTAACTAATGTGCTCCCACGTCTTCGCCGCAGGTCGCCCTGTCCGCAGTGCCATCAGAGCCCGAACCCTGGGAGCCTCCTGGGCCTTCCAGGGACATCCACAGGCAGCTGTCTGGGGGAGGGGCGCAGCCCCACGGGAGAAGGTGCTCGGCTCCCAACAGCTGCCGCGGCCTCCCCTCGGGTATTTGGCCACACACCGCAGGTCTGACGTTGCTTCTGAAGAGAGCCCCAGCACCCGCTGCAGACTCTACTGACGCTCTGGTGGGGCCCTCTCGCACAGAGGAGGAAACAGGGCCAGAGAAAACGAGCCTGCATGAGGCCAGAGTGGGGGCCAGATCCCTGACAGGGCCGGGAGGAGGGGGCCTGGTGTGGTGACTGGGACAGGGCAGGGGCCCCGAGTCTGTGATCCCAGGCTCCGGGCTCTGACTCGGCCCTCAGCCCTCGGGCCCCCAAGACAGCAGGCGCCCCCCCCCCCCCCTGTGAGCTCCCGTCCCCTCCCCAGACGCTGCAGACGGGCGGGGCTGGGGTGTGCATCAGCCGAAGCAGAAGCATCAGTGAGAAAACCAGCACGCTAGCCCCCGAGTCTTGTCAGGATTCTCTTTTCCCCTCCCGAGGATGCGATCCGTCAGGCAGGGGCACGGCGGTAGCGGCTGTGCCCTCAGAACGATTTTCCTGTCAAACCAGAATAGAAACAGACTGCCAGGCAGGGCCACCCTGAGAAGGCCACGGGAGCCCAGGGCTCTGCAAAGACCTTCCTGGAGCCGCGGCGGGAAGGCCAGGTGAGGGGCTGCCTCCTGCCTCGCTTCCCCGGGAGTGGCCCTTTCTTCCCTGGTGAGGCTCGAAGGCGCGGACGGTCCTGAGCACCAGCGTTCTGCAGGTGCGGCTGAGGGGACAGCTGAGGGGGCAGCCGGAGGCCGCGCTGCTTCCCCACACTGTCTGCAGAAGGGCTGAGAACGCACTCGGACGGGGTGTGGGTGGGGCTCAGCCTCTCTACCTGGATTCCCGAGGCTCCGGGGAAGGTCTGGTCTATACCGGGCTCTGTTTCATGTTTCCTTTCTTCGTGTTTTGAGTGCTTAGAAATGCACGCTGCCTTGCCAGGGGGCTGTGAGTGTGTCCTGGCCAACGACGCCAGCCCTGGAAGGCCTGTCTGACCAGGCCAGGAGCTCCGGACGGCTCAGGAGCTGGGGATCCCGGTCACCGCCGCCCCTACAGCCCTCACACACGTCTGCCCGCTGAACCCCCGGAGTCAGGTGGGGCTCACACACGGCAACCCCGTGCTCAGTCAAGAGCGAGTTGGGGTGCCCTGGAGAAGGGTCTTCTGGAGGGTCAGCGGGGCGGAAATCTGGAGGAAGGGCCGGTACGGAGCTGGTCTTGGCCATTTTACTTCCTTTTGGCCCAGTTTCCTCATAGGCCACGGCCAGCCATTCCTGGCAACCTCGCGCCCGTCTAAGCACAGAGAGCAGGCTCGCGTGCGGCGGCCACGGAACCAGCCGGGTTCCCCGGGTCCTGTCCAGCCCACCTGGCCCTCATGCGGGGACAGAACGTTCACGAGACCACTTAACCTTCCGAGCAAAGGGCCACTGACATCCTGTACCAGGGACTCAGACTGAAGAGCAGGAAGGAAGGGGCCGAGGGACAAAGGGGAGAAGGGAGACGGGTTGAGCAGCTCCTGGGGAAGGGCCAGTGGCTCGACGGGCTGCACTGAGGAGGGGCCCTTGGGACGAGGGGCATGGAAGCCAGGCCCGCCCGGTGGCTGGCCCTGCTCCAGCCACGGCGGGGCCGGAGGTGGGCGCCCAGGACCGAGTTCTCCCGGCTGCAGCTGGGCAGGCCTGGGGGCGGGGGCGGGGTTCTGAGCGTTGGACAGACACCCCATGGAGGCCTTCCCTCGGGGCGTGCTGTGAGTTGGAGCTGACTGTTCTAGGAGCCAGGAGGCAAAGACCCCAGCCCTTCCCTTCCCTCCACGCAGGGGACGCAGACGTGCCTGAGAGGCTGTCGGCATCTTTGCTTGCTCAGGACATCTGACGGCTGCGGGAGGCTGTGCTCCCACGGGGCCCCTTTTCCAGGTCAAATGCTTTATTTGAAGAAATGTGCCTTCTGGAGACCAGGCCTTTCTAGCATTGAACTCAACTGAGAAGGAAACAAAACTCAATTTTCCCCAAACCTCTTATTTTTCTAAGCCAGCAGCCAACCATCCATGGAAGCAGAGCTCCTGGGGGTGAGGAGGGGGCTGGGGCCTCTGCTTTGTGACGCACGAGCCCCTGCTGCAGTCCCTGACTGGCAGCCTCCCACTGTTGCTTACTCCCTCCAGTGACGGGGAGCTCACCACTACCCCGGGCAGCCCACACCATAAGTGGGCAGTCTGAACTGTCAGTTAAAAATGTGAAGCCCTAATTAGCCTTTTTGCCTAATTCTCACCCTCTGATGTTCATTGAGTCCTCTGGAGTCATGTGGAAAAAGTCCCGTTCCCCCCCCCCCCCCCACCGCCGCCCCCAATGCATGCACGCACGCGCAGTCCAGGGCATTAGAGGAACAGTGAACTCAGGCCTCCCTCCTCCCCCCACCTCACTGAATTCTGCCACTGAGCACAGCCCCCGAAGGATGAGCCATCAGGGCCCCAGACAATGTGAGTGTGGCTTTTCCTCTTTGTAAAGCGTCTGACCGGTGGCATCTTTCAAAGCTTCTCTCCTCCTATGGTTAGGAATATTCTGGAGAAGCTGATTCTGCAAATAGCAGCGCGAGAGGCTGTCAGGCAGGAAACATGCCAGCAGTGTGGCCGTAAGCCAAAGGGCCTGCCCAGCCTCGCATGGATTTCACGCAGAAATCCCAATTTGGCCCCAAATTTCCTCCGGCCTCATTTCTTTGAAACTGGGTCCTTCGGTGTTGGTGCCAAAATACCCACGTGCTGTGGCGGCCTGTAGAGAACAGTGCCGGGGTCACCGGGACACGGAGGGGAGGGACACGGCCCGCCTGCCCGCCGCCAGCAGCTTCTGAGCACCAACGACACCCCCCCCACCTGCGTCTGCTGTGGAAGCGCGTCCACAGTGTGCTTGGAGTGTGGGAGAGGAGCACGCGAGCGTTCCCCATGGGGCCAGCACTCCGCCCAGATCACCCAGCGAGCTCAGGAACAGCACCTGGTCCCAGGCTTCTCGGCTCTGTTCAGCCCACTGTAACCATAAGGGCTTCTAGCTCTTTCCTCCCTTCGGCAAGCTTCACTGGGAAGCTGTGGATGCTCTGGCCCCAGGATGCTGAGGGCTAGGAGCTCAGTGGCATGGTCCCTCCCTCCGGTCTTGTGCCCTGCCCTCTGAGAGCTGGGCAGGCCCAAGTGCCCCTGTGGAGGCCCAGCATCTAGAACTCCAGGCCTGCTGGAAGGAGGAGGGGGGAGGACATCCTGGAAGACATTACACACCCTTTTCTTAACAAATGAGAAAACTGGGGCTCAGAGTCGGGGTGACTGGCTCACGGCCACAGAGCTACTCCAGCCCCTCAAAGCTTCGTGTGGACGGGCCTGTGGGCAGCCACAGCTGCGAAGGGCCTTACTGATGAGAGATGCGAGGAGAGGGTCCTGGGCGGGCAAGCACCTGGTCAGGTGGAGGCCAAGGTCTCCGGAGGGTGGTGGGCATTCAGGGGACCAAGAGACACATTCTAAGAGGACTTCTCAGGGTTAGTTGGCTCTGGTCGGGGCTGTCCAGGGAGCAATCCCCCTGAGGGACAAGTTCTGGAGACACGACTTCCCTGTCCAGCTCTGTCTGCCGGCCGGGGCTCTGCAGGCCTCTCTCCCACGCAGTGGCTGCTGCACCCCAGTGGGGCTGGACTGGGGGCTCTCCGGACCCAGGTGAGCACTGCGGGACCTAGCTTGAGAGGGGTTGACGGGGCTGCTCACAACTGCGCGACGGGAACAACGTCCACCCCACCCGGAACCCATGCTGGCAGCTGGGAGGGTCGCCCCCCCCCCCCCAGCACGTCCCTCCAAGTCTGGACCCTGCTGTGCGGAGGAGCACAGCCTGGCTCCCTCCCATCCGGCGGCTCTGCTCATCCGACGACCAGAGGACCACCCCCCTCTGTAATGCCTGCCGGGTCATTAAGGAAACTGGTCACCCTCCAAATCAGAGACGGGGTACCCTGTGCCCACCCTAACTAGAACCCTGCTATCTAGCACGCTGACTCCCTTTCTTTACCTGCCCTCTGGAACGAATGGTGGAAAGGTTTTGTTTGTCAAGAAAAACAATGTCGGAGCCCCTGTCCGACTTCAGCACTGTAAAGGCTAACGAGGCTTCTGCTCCCTCCCTGCAAACATCTCAAAGGCAGCCTTTGAGCTGCTCCCTTTTGGTCCCCAGCACAGCACCGCACCCCACCCCCACCGCCCAGCCCTGGTTGGCGGGGGGAGTGAATCACTCTGATCTGCGCGAATGCCTGGGGTCAAAGACTGGCAGGCAGGCCCTTGGAGACCTGGCCTAGGGCAATGAGGATTCCCTTTATCTGGTAGGGTGAGCTCTCTTTGCCTCTCCACTGCAGCCCGGGGCAAGGCTCGCACAAATTCCACGCACGCACACAGAAACGCTGCCATCAGCGCCTCTACGGGTCTGTGCGGCGCACTAACTTAATTGAAGAGACGCAGACCAGGCCAGTCCACGCCCTGTCAAGGGGCACCAGCGAGAAGGTCTGCCTCTGTGCCACTCGGGCTGAGCACCCCAGCGAGGGGTGAGAAGGGGTTAGGAGGAAGCCCTGGGGCCCCCAGAAACACATAGGGATGCTGTGCATCCTCCTTACTCTGACACCCGTGACAGTTCTTGGTAAAATTCCAGATGATTCTCCACTGCCCTTCCCACAATTTGCCATTTAAACTGCATGCCCATTGTTGCCATGAGTATTAGCTCAGAGGGCCCCGTGGACGTGAACATTAGCTAACTCTGCTTAGGTGACAGAGAGCCACAGCTGGCCCTGGTGCTGTGGGACCAGCCGCATCCCAGCCAGCATTTTCTGTGGGTGCGAACACGGCTCCCCTCGCTCGTACTTTTCCACTGGTAATGGGCAAGAGACTCCTGTTGACTTATTTCTACATCTCCCAGGCCGGCTTATTTATTTATTTTTGTCTACCTTCCCCAACAACAAGTCAGGCGGGGACAACGGCGCAGGGGGGCCTGGAAGTCAGCGCTTCCCCACGGTGGAAAGTTTGGTGCTAATCACTCCCCAGAGATGGAGGCCCAGCCTTGAACCCTCTGGGGGGCTGCTGCTGCCCCCAGTGGGTTTGGGAAGATGGCGTTCCACCCCAGGCCTGTGCGGCCCAGCCAGTGAGGTGTGGGCCACGGGGAAGCTCAGCGCGAACTTCAAGTCCAGCCTTGCCCAGGGGTCCTGGGACCCTGGCTTCCACAGATCAGAAGGGCAGCACAGGCAGATGCTTGGCTCTCCATGAGGTAGGTGATGGAGTGGGTGGGCACGGAGGGAGAGACGACCCAGAGCTCTGGTGGGGGACGTGTCTGATGGGCCCCAGCTGGGGGTTCTCTACCCCTGGGGCACAGTCACACATGACACCCCCAGAGCGGAGCTGAGGGCCTACTGGGAGCCCCCCCGGCCCAGAGCGTGGGAGAGTCCTAGAAACCCCTGCCCCATTCTTGAGGTCCAGGGCTGGGCGTCCTTCCCAGGGACCCTGACAGACCCTCACTGGGCCTCTGGGGGGCAGGGGGAATGTGTCACACCTTTCGCTGGGGTGTCGCTGTGCTTGCTTCTGACCACTTGTCACCAAACATGGCAAAAGTCTATCCCAGTTATTCCCACAGAGAAGTCCTGGCCTTCCCTGGGGCAGGAGCACAGCCTGGGGAGTCCGGCCGGTTGGTGGGGGGCACACCGCCCCAGGCCTGCTCCGTGGCCCAGCCCCGAGCACCCGACTTGGGCAGAGGCTTCTCTCTGCCTCACTTGATGTTCAGGATGACAATTCTAGGGTTTGGTAAAATCTTCCACCAGCAAAAATTTTGAGGGGTCACCTATTATCGTATCTCCAGTTTCAGAACTTGAGTGGTAACTAGAGAAGCAAGCAGAAAACACTACAGGGCAGCGTCTCTTTCTGCAGCCTGGGGGAAGACTGCTCACAGCTTGCCAGGACGGGAGAGGGCGGGGGCCTTCCTGGAGGAGGAGAGGCTGACACAGACTGGGCAGTGGCCCTGGAACCCCGGGTTCCCATGGTGCTGGGCTGGCCAGGCTGAGCACTGTGGGGTTGCTGGGCCATGCCGTGTGGCTTCTCTCCGACACCTGAAAGGCAGCCCGTGGCTGGTGACGCTTCGGCCCAGTGTGGAAAAGTATCAGAGGACAGGAACACTGGCAGTCCCGGAAGACCACTGGATTTACAGGAAATCCTGAAAACTCAAGAAGCCAACAGTGCAGAGGGAAAGGGCTACCAGCTGCTGGACTGTGGCAGGTCCTCAGGGACCCCTCTCTGTAACCCCAGAGACCTGTGTGGCCCTTGGGCCCAGTGGACACTCATCGATGACGGCAGCATGAGTGTCCTCTCCCAGCTGTGAGCCAGTTGCCTCCGCCTGCCCCGGCCTGAGTCCACCAGAAGGGCCTGGAAGCCTCGCCTGGCCGCAGTGCCAGCTTGCAGCTCTGGGCAAGGTGCACCTCCGTCTGGGTGGAGGGGTGATGGGCGTGCTCCTCAGCCGGGCCGGCCAGCAAGGCTTCCAGACCCCAGCCCTGGAGGCCACCCGGGGACGCAGGCTCACCTGGGTTCCACGGAGCACACGGGCTCCCCCAGCAGCCGCCAGGACAGCACAGATCCAGGGTGCGCCCCAGGTCTGAGCATTCCGTAGGCCCTACTGCCCCCCCGACCCCACCCCCCCACAGCCCCACGCCGCCAAGCCACTCCCTGCCACGGGGGACGGGGTTACTTTGGCGAGCGCCTTCCCCACCCCTGCCAGTCTCTGGCACCAGCTCTTTTTTTCCACGTTGAAACAGAAACAGACAGAAATGATAAGATACTTCTGATGGAGAGAGGACTGGAACTGATAAGCCTTGGAAAAATTTTTTCCACAAATGACAAGAGAACCTAACACCATGGAACGCAGGCAGGAAGGCAGGGCGGGGGCTTGCCGGACAGTGCTCGCCCTCTGCCCGGACTGTCCCCCCTCCCTCAGACCCCCGCGGCATTCCTGGGGCACCAGAGCCTCGGGAAGCTACCATCGAGTGAGAGAAGAGGAAAAAAAAGGCAGTTTGCTCAGAAATGGGGAGTTTTACTCCTGGGTCTTTGCCAAGACTTTCTCCCTGGGGTCCCTGGATCTCGTCCCCTGCCTAGAACAGTGACAACGGCAGACGGGCCAGGGACTTGCGGGGAGCCGCGTGGCTACTGCGGAAATGGGACAGGGACTCAGCCTGGCACTTTCTTTTCCAACACAACTGAGCTCTTATCACCGGCCACTTCAATATGGAACAAATCAGCGTCAAGACTAGAGTCACTTCCTCAGAAATCCCCCAGCAGCCCTAACGGGAAGAGCACAGGGATGGGCCAGCTCTGGGGGCTGAGCGAACACGCACCGGCCACCTGCTCTTGGGTGGGCCTGGCCAGTCAGGAGCACTGAGCCTCCCGCCCAGCCAAATGCCGTGCACACGGCTCCGAGACCGAGCCTCGAGGGGCTGAAGCAAGCGTTCACGGGGAAACGGGAAACCGTCGCAAGTATGGCTCCCGAGGTGCAGCGCATGGGTCTTCCATGCTGCATGGATGTAGGAAAGGTAACGCTGAACGCGGCTCCCTGGGGTCCCCCCACACAGCTGCTCACGGCCAGGGTGACCTGCACGGAGGCTGTGGCTGCCAAGGGGCTGAGGGACTGAGGTCTCAGCCTCCCTGTCCCTGACTCGGGCAATCTCGGCTCTCCGGCTGTGCTGAGCAGGGAGCCCTTTCCTTATCCCGATGAGTGAGGAAGAGGAGGACCGTGGGGCGGCCTGATGTCCGTCCCCCGCGGCCTCTGGGGGACCTTTTCACTTCACACGTGATTCTCGAAGCCGCACTGTCTCGGGCAGAGGACGGCCGAGGAGACTAGCAGTGGCGGGTAGCCCTGATGTTCCAGGCAGGCGCTTAGAACCATGTCCGACCTTTAGGACAGTTCTCTTAGGGTGGAATGCCCACTTCTGAGTGGCAGGGCTTAAATAACATGTCCAAAGCCATACACATTGCCAATGCATGAATGAATGCAGGAACGATAGACCTAGAATTCACATGTAGGTCTTTTTGCTCCAAACCACAGCCCCCTTCCTGCCACCTGCCCGGGCAATTCTGCGTCCTGCTCTACGATGGCTATTCTGTCTCTATCTAGAGCAACAAGGTGAGCTCCCCTGTTACCTGTACCACAAGCACCCTCCACCCCGCAAGTCCTGAGTCAGGGACACTGGTGTTCTTCTCACAGTGTCTCCAGTATCTTCTCCAGATACCCTCTCGCTCCCCCTCTGCCTCCCTTTCCCCCGTGAAATTCGCCATCTAGATCTGTGAGGCCAGGGGCGTTCTGGTAAACTGGCTCTCTGAGAGAAAAGAAAAGGCCCCGATGTGGAGCGCTTGCCAATTTCCATGGTATAAATACTCCCACCGTGGCTGGTTTCAAGCTCCCCATGACGTCACTGCAGGCGGGGCTGGGGAAAGAGGAGCAGAGCGGGCTTGCACCTGCTAATGGGCGGGAGCTGCAGGGGGCCAAGGCCCAGTGGCGGGGGTGGGGGGTGGGGGGTGGGGGGGGACCATGGGCGACGCAAGGGACCCCGGTGCCATACAGTCCGCCCAGCCTGTTGGCCAAAGCACACTGCTACCTGACTGCTGGAGGGTGGGGGGCGGAGCACAAAACTCTTCAGGGTTCAAGGAGGCAGACAGGGAGAAAACAGATGTTTTCTTCTGTGATGGAGCAGCCTGACGAGAGCAAGCTGAAGGCATCAGGGAACCACCCTCGGAACACCTCCGGCATCCTCCGGCATCCGGGAAAATGGGGCTGGGGGCTTTGTCTTCTCCCAGTTAGTCTCCAAAGAAATCATTCAGCAACACAGCGCTTTGAGCCTGCTTTCCCTAAAGCCAATTTTCTTGTCAACCGGGCTGCGTCCCGTGTCATCCTTGCTGGTGGGTGTGTGGGCGTCGGTGCCGCGGCAGGGGGTGGCTGGAGGGGGCTGCTGTCGGCAAGAAGGGTGGGGCTGCAGCCGGCTTTCTTTAATCATTCCACGGGCTGAAGCAGATGTGTCACCTCTGTGCAAGATGCCAGGCAGCAGGTAAAGAATTTAACAGCTTGTGGGAGTTCTAATTAGACTGCCAATTATAACTCGATTGACCTGCCTGGCTTTGAAAGGCCTGGAAAAAATGCATGTTGTCCTTAGGAAGAGGCACATTCTGCTTCTAGCTTGTTCTGGGAGCTCCCTGCGGGGATGGCTTGCTTGCACTTTGGTTCTAGCCCCATGCCCCTGTCTGGACTCCCGCAGCCCAGATGCAGAGGATGAGAGAAAATCTGCGGGGACTCGGATCCCTACAGGGGAGGGCCCGGTTTCTGCACTAGGCACGCTTTGCTCCTTTATTTGTGAAGAAAGACTCAGCCTCATGTGCCACGGGCTCCCCGGCGGGTGGGCCAGCAGTTTCTGCTTCCTTTGGAAGGACATCAGCCAGCACTGCAATTATAGATCTAATCAAGACTGACCTCTTGGGGCGCCTGGGTGGCCCAGTTGGTTAAGCAGCTGCCTTCGGCTCAGGTCATGATCTCAGGGTTCTGGGATCAAGCCCCACATGGGGCACCCTGCTCAGCGGGGAGCCTGCTTCTCTCGCTCCTCCCCACTTGTGCTCTCTCTCACTCGTTCTCTCTCTCAAATGAATAAAATCTTAAAAAAAAAAAAAAAAAAAGACTGACCTCTTGGCAAAGGCAGATCCCAGGCTGTGTGTGTGTGTATGTGTGTGTGTCCAAGATTCCTTGCAGAAAAGGTCACTGTTATCAGCCTGGGTCACCCCCCTCCCCAGGGGCGTTGGCACCTGGCAGGAGAATCAGGCCCTCTTTCTTTCTGTGTCTCTTATTCACAGCCCAGCTGGGAATGGGTCTCATGTCCTCTCATCTCGTCTGCTATCCCCTCCAGACCACTTCGGCTTCCTAACCACGGCCTCGGCCCTGGAAATGCCTCTAGACCCCGCCAGCCACATGCCAGGCTCGCATCTTCCTTCCCGTAACTGCTCCTGCGGTGTCTCCTCGAGTCAGGGAGGTCGTCTTAGCCATCTAGGACCTGACCCAGGTGTCTGAGAATCAGATAAGAACCTTCCAATCCCTCCCCGAGCCTTACTGAATCTACTCTCTCCTATCTCTTACCCTGGACTGTCGAGATGTTACTAGCTGAGTCTAGTCCTTTATGACTCTTAGCTTCCGCCTAACTTAGCCTCTGTGGTTTTTAGAACAATTGCTCCAAAATGCAAACCTGATCATGGTACTTTCTGTGTTTTAACCTGTTTTAATCTTGAAACATTTCAAGCATGTGAAAAATCAGAAAAGCTAATGTAATGAACATCTATATACCTACCACCTAAATTTAACAACTGTTAACTTTTTTCACACTTGCTTTATCTATTTTGGGGGCAAGATTTGGTTTTTTTAATTATAGGCATTGTGACACTTCATCCCTAAATAGTTCAGCAGGAATCTTTGAAAAATAAGGATGTTTCCTTACAGAACCACCCCTACCAAAATCAATAGCATGTCCTCCCTGTCAGCTACCTGGCCCCAACTGTCCCAGACGGATCTCCAAGGGCTGGTTGATTATGTATTCAAGCTCCGTCTGTCCCTAACTTGTGGCAGAGCCCACGTCTCTGCTCAGCTGCTGACGCCTGGCCCCCAGGTCACACCGACGGCGGAGCCGTGCCTGTCCCTCCTCCTCCAGGAGACCAGATAGCCTGTGACCTGTACCTTTGCCTATGGGAGCCCCTGTGGCTTTTCCTACATTTTCCTTCCTGGTCTAGTCCAGCATCCGGCACAGAACTAGGCTCCAGGCATCTTACAGATGTCGTGTCATTTAATCATTACAACAGTTACTGAGAAGCTGCTGTGCTGAACTCGTGGTGTGGGAGGCAAAGCCGGAGCGGTAGGTGGCACAGAGACGGTGTCCAAGTCCTGGGTCCCCCCCTGCGCACCAGCCTCCGGCTGAAGATGTTCTGAAAGGCTTGGAAAGAGACAAGTCCTGCAAAGGTATTTTCAGAGACGGGTGTCCCATAAATACCAAGCAGACGAGGAAAGGGAAGGATGAGAGCTCCTGTGTCCATTGGTGAGCTTGGGGGGAGGTGAAAGCGGCCGAGGGACCGTGGGGAGAGGGGGTGGGCTGCTGGGGCAGAGGGGCTGGGGGCCCAGGAACTGCGGCGGAGGAGCTCTCACAGGGCTTTCCTGAAGCATCTGGAGTTTTCCAGATGCAGGGGCCTGGATCTGGGAGCTAGGGCTGGGCCCTCAGACTGTGCTTCTGTCCTCTCCCCACTGCAGGCTGCCAGGCTTCGGGAGGCACGTGAGGGCAAGGCCGCCTCTGGACCCTGGGCGGTGCTCTCACCCAGGGCCCCTGGCTGGAGCCTCTGTGCACCTGCACCCCAGTACTCGGTCAGCAGCGCTCGCTGGTTTCTGAGAGCATGGGGTCTCTGAGGACAGGGCCCAGAGCACGCTTCTGTGACCAGGGCGTGGGGCGGGGGCCGCCTTGGCTCCAGGTAACAATCTTCCTAGAGCCCGAGGGTTTGACACTTGGTGACACTTGTCATTCCTTCCTCCTAAGCAACCCCTCCCCCACCTCAGCAATAGAAGGGGTGCCCAAGGCTACCCTGGAAACGTCCCTGTGCCCAAGTGGGCTCATAAATCAGTGCTGGTGCTGGTGATCCAGGCAGATGCGGCAAGGGCGGCTGTGAGAAAGGGGAGCTACCCAGTAGGGGTCATCTCGAGACCAGGGTAAGAAGCAAGCAGGGAGACCAAGTCTGGACTCCAGTTGGGAGCAAAGAGAGAGGATGTAAGCTCAGGAGATGCTGTGTGACCCCAAGACAGACTGGAGCCCTCCAACCCCCTCGTCCCCCAGAGTGACGAGTGGAGTTCTGGGGGCTCATCTCTTCTCCACCCCCACCCCAAAGCAAGAAGGCAGGTGCTTTCTCCCACTCCACTGACAGAGTAAGTGGGCACGAGGCCTTTGGGAGTGATGGAGTCAGGATTCCTGGTGGGTCTGTGCTTTTGGCGAGTCCCTTCCCCTCTGGCCTCAGTTTCCCCATCCGTACAAGGCGGGTACTTAGACTGGGGCATTTTGTTGGTGTTCTAAA
Source organism: Procyon lotor (assembly GCA_028646535.1). Classification (NCBI taxonomy): domain Eukaryota; kingdom Metazoa; phylum Chordata; class Mammalia; order Carnivora; family Procyonidae; genus Procyon; species Procyon lotor. The sequence goes on from CM053609.1 coordinate 110,638,461, forward strand.
TCCCGCAGTGCTCTCTGGTGAGTGTCAGGTCCAAGACTTCCTGGCCATTTTAGGCCCTCATCCAGGATACTCACAAAGAAAAGCCAGAAGCGTTACCGGAGAGAAGCTTCTAGGGTGTCCTCCCTAGACCTTTGGGCTGAAGGCTTTTAAGCTCAATCTGAAGGTCCAGACAACATGCGGCACATGCATCCCCGAGGGCCCAGGAGTCCTGTGGAACCAGCACCCCCGATGTGGAAGCCAGGTTGGGGATAGCCAGCCCGGGGGACCCAAATGTCGCTGCCTCTCGGTGACAGCCACACCCTCCTGTTGACTTCAGGGGCAGGAGGTGTTGGGGAGGAGGATGCTGAGGCGGGGCTAACGTCCAGGGAGGCCCGAAATAAGGCAGGGGCGTTGGGATGCTGAGCTGGGAACACAAAACAACGCAGATAAGGGAAGACGTGGATCAGATCGTCTGATCCAAGCCAGGGCGCAGTGGCTGTGGTGAGGCAGGAACGTGATGGAAGGGAAATGTCAAATCACACCAGAATAATGGGGCAGAATTTCTAAGAATAAATGGTTTGGAGAGAGTATGTGAGATTTTAAATAACTTTAGATCATCATTACTAATGAGACACTGAGCTGCCCTGCCTTGCCTGTAATTAGTCATCTAAGACTCCAAAACAGAAAATAGAAATAAACACAGGATTAATTTTTTCCGTAAGCCGTGGCAAAGGAAGGCCCGGTGACATGGCTCGTGTTCAGAGCCTGCACTGGGCCTGTGTTGCTTCTGGGTCTGTGATTTCAGCGTTCGATGAAAGCACCAGTGGCCCGACGCCAGGCCTTCCTAGCCAACACTGAGAAAACGCTGCAGTGGGTAGGAGGGATCCAAACACCAAGCAGGACGTGTCTGCAGAGAGCATCTCTGCACCAGCGATGCCGCTCGAGGTCGGGGAGCTTTGGGGGAGGGGTCGGCGGGCACGAGGGCCATAAGCCACACAGGAGTCACATGGGTGCAAAAGCCCCACGTGCCCAGGGGACACTCCTTTTGCTCCAAGGACGACACACAGGCCCAACAAACAGAAAATGCTCTAAGCTAAAAATATGTATTTCCAAAAGACTGTGAGGACATAGCTTGAGTCATAAAAAAACAAACTTTCAATTATCTGGTTCTTTCCCCCACTCATTTCCAATCCCTTTCCCTCCCAGATGTCCTTTCCATGTGGTTTGGGCCCCCAACCTGGCCTTGGTAGGCTACTGTTATCGCCACTGAGGTCGTCCTATCCCAAAGCAGGTGTGGGCACTGGAACCCAGTAGAGCAACGCGGTCCCCTCCCCCGCCCCAGAGGAGCCCACCCGCAAAGATGGGCGCGAGAGCAAGGGCCATGTCTTGGCGCTGTGGAAACAAGAGAAGCTACTTGAATCTGGGTTTTGGGTGGGAGTGGGGGTACAAGCAGAGGCTCCCTCAGCCTGGGACCAAGATCAGAAGGCCAGGCTCACAGTCTACAGAGGGAACCACAGAAGAAGGGCTAATGATGGGGCTGGGGTCACCATCAAGGGACGAGGGAGTGTCCTCGGGAAGAGGTGACCAGGGGGTGGCTTGCCAGAAGCTCCCCAAGAGAATTCATCTGAGCAGAGGGAGTGGGGTTTGGGCATCTGTTTTTCCCACATTAAAAAAAATGGTATTTAATGATATTTTTATGGCACACTGGGGAGAGAGGACCAGGTGGCTCTAGGCCAAGGGTGACAAGCTCCCTGCCCTCCTTGGCACTCCCAAGGGCAGAGGCTACCCCTTCCTGGTGCATCTGTAACCATGGGACATTGGCAGGGACCTCTGGTCTAAAGGGGAGGTGACAGGAGGAGAGTATGGGCCCCAGGAAGGGGCTCTGTGTTGGAGGCCCTGTGAAGGGGCTACTGCCTGGATCCACACAGCCCCAATTTCTCGGCACCTGTCATGTCGCCCTGTCTGCCTCAGTGGCCCAGGCTGTGTGGAGACGGCCATTTCAGCCTCCCTGACATCTGCCTCTGGTAACCTAACCTGGCCTCTGGCTTAGAGGGTGAGCTCCTCTGGGGACGGGGAGGGGCGAGGGAGCAGGGGTTCTGCCCAGGAAAGGCACCCTTCTTTATAAATTACCATTTCAGTTCCCGGTCAGAAACTAGGTCTCTCGTGGGCAGGGTTACTGTGGGTCAGCTTCTCGGTGGTCCCCTCCGACTGAGCTGAGACAGACAGCACACCCCCAGGGAGCGCACATGGGCCCGGGAAGACCTCTGCGGACTCCAGCACGGCTGCCTCACACCGTCCCGCAGCAGTGTCTGGTCTAAGGACGGTGCAATCCCTGCAACCCCCACATGGGGTATAGGGGCTGGCAAAGAAGAATGTGCTTGGGAGCAATAGCATGGAGCGTCCGGACTTGAGTGGGGTGGCCGCTGCTTCCACCCAGGGCGCCAGGGCTGCCCCTCTGGCCAGGGGGACCCTTCTGCCATATTTGGCCGCTGGAGTAGGCACACCTGCCGGGAAGCGCCCCCCTTACCCCACAACACATCCCCTGTGAGATTTGGCCTATAATACACTCAGATTCCATTGCACTGGAAGGTTCTATTAATTAGCTGACTTGGCCTCCATGGTCTCATGTGAAACCATGTGCTGCATCCTCCAGTACCCCCTCAAGGTCATTTCCTATACCCATAGTGGGAAGGGAGTGAGCCAGGGCACCCAGAGGCCTGTGCACAAAGAGTTAACCTGACTATTTAAAAATAACATGTTCCAATGATATTTGCTCACAATCTATTCAGGGGAAAGCACCTAGTGCTTTGGGGGGCCTTGTTTGTAAAAGGGGAATAATGGCATCTGTCAAGGTCAAGCTGGATCTTGAACTTGTTCTTCCTCTCTCCCTGCCCCACCTCATCTACCCACCACCCCTGGTCTACACCTGCCACCTCAGGCATGGAACCTCCCCAAGGAGTGACAGATCTGTGGAGAAAGAACTCTGTGTTGGTTCAACGGGTGCTTCAAGGGAAGGAAGTCAAGGGCTGAGGGCCCCTCTGCAGGGGTGGGTGGGTGGGGTCAAGGAAGGCTTCTCAGAGGCGTGACACTTAGACTGAGCTCCACGGCAGGCTGTGCTGCCCAGCCAATCTATGAGCCTGCCCAGCCCCTCCGTCCAGGTCCCCCAGCCCCTCCTCCCTGCCCTGGCCCAGGGTTGGGCCCAGCTGCCGGCAGCCCTGGTCTGGCTCCCCTGAGCCCAAGCAGAAGAGACGCTTCCCCTCTCTGTCTGACGAGTCACATCCCCCTTCCTACTCCTTTCCACCCCAATAAGCTGGGAGACAGGCTCCAGAGAAACAGAAAGTAACACTTGAAGGCAAAAGCACAAGGTTTTGGCCAGCCATGTGCTATGATATATTCTTATTTTGGCTCCTCCAGCTGCTGAAATTTGGTTCAGAAGGAAAGCCAGGCCCAGGGGCAGAGCTTTTGGAAAGGAGATGCCTCCTCCTGCCCCCACTGTCCGTAGATACAGACGGCGGGGGGGTTGGAGGAGCAGACTCTCCGCTGAGCAGGGCGCCCAGCACAGGACCCTGAGATCATGACCTGAGCCGAAGGCGATGCTTCGCCGACCTGAGCCACCCAGGTGCCCCTGTATTAACTCATTTAACCACACAGTAACACCACCGGGGGCACTAGGGTTCTCCCTGCCTAATGGCCGTTGGAATGGCAGGCTGACAGAATGGAAGTTCGGATAGATTAAGGGCTTGTCTCAGGCCGTACTATTTATACGTGACAAAGCTGGGATTCCACCCCAGGAAGGCTGGCTCTGGCGCCAGGCTTGTAACCCCTGTGCTGACCTATCAGTCGAGCCGTAGACGCTTGGGTGACTCCACAAACGTCCGATCTTAGCATCGCCCAGCCCTGGTTCTGCTCCTAAGTTGCAGCGGAGCCTGGGATGGGTCACCGAGAGCATCAGTGAAAAAGAACTCGTCCACCTTAGCGCCTATTGTGAGAAGAAACACAACTGGCAGCTAAAGTTTTACATTTCCTTGTAGAGGTTACATTCATGCCAAACAGTAATTTGGCAGTTCTCGGAAGGGCCTAGAGCTACTAAGGGGCTCAAATGGAGTGTGTCCCATTGAGAAGGGAGAAGAAGGAACAAAGTCCTAACCACCCAACAGAACGCACTACTGTTTCTCCTGCACTGTTAGTTTGAATCCCAGTTCCAACAAGGAAAGATATTAGAGAAATTAAGTCTTGTACACTCAAGGGGTTCTATCAACCAGCCCATAGATGTGTAGAGAAGGGAGGACATCTAAATATTTCATCAAATCTTTCTTCAAAGAAAAAAAAAAATGGTTCCTCCTAACTTTAAAAGCATTTTTTTTAAACCTAGGAAGCAAATAAAATGCAAGTCATAGATAAAAGAGCCTTCTCACTTGACCATAGCAAGGTTGTGTTCCTGCCAATCATTCTGCGAAGAGGAAGAAAATGGATACATCGGATGAAAGGGATCCACTTCCAAAGACCAACATTTGAAAGGGGTGGCGTGTCTCGATCCTGTTTCATCTGCTCAGTTGTCTTGCCCTGAGTAACAGAAGGGATCAAGGACTGCTCTTCGAGACGGGGTTTGTTAGGGGACAGGCGGAGCTGTGCCCACATGAGACCCTGCCCGTGTGTCTGAGCCCTGGGCCACCCTCGACCCCAGTGGCCTGCCCAGACCGACAGATGGATCGGACAGATACACAGACACAGGCTGCCCGACTCTGGGGAAACCCCACAAGTTCATCACCTTCGTGCGGCATTTCCCCTCCAACAGAGGCACACACCCAAAAACATGCTTCCAACTAGTAAAATGTGGGACCTGAGCAAGGTCCCCCCCAAAGCACGAAACAGACGGACACTTGAAAAGACATGTGTGAGAAAAACGCCCAGGTTCCAGTGTTTGGGGTGTGAGCTGGCGGCGGCAGCCAGAGCTCACCTCCTTCCTCGGATTCAGACCCTCCCTGCCGTCCCGCTGGCTCGTCGGGCATTGTGGGATGAAGTCTTTTCCCACAGTCAACAAGCACGTCAGCCTGAAGACAGCCTAGCGGGAGCTCGCACTCTGGGCCCCCCTGAACTTCCGAAGAGCCTTCTTTCTGAGCCAAGGTCATCAGCCAGCCTCGCTGTGACGAGTACTTCTGCCTCAAACTTTAGAGCTGGGAAGACAACGCAAAACGTGGTGACAGCCCACACGACACGTCCCGCGGCACAGCGTTGGCTGTCCTCCTTCCAGACCCTCCATCCATGGGACGCGCCTCTGCCACTCGGTCGTCAAAGGTACTTTTCCAACAGCTCTCCAGGCTGCCAGTGCTCCCCACTAACGTACGCCCTGGGACAGGAGTCCAACACCTCTCCCAACGTCTCTGATGTCACTCCGGACTTCTGGTGTTTCAGAAAAGCCAAGACCGCAGACAAAACCCTCAAAGACAGCCTGAGACCACCCGGAGCCAGCCTGACTGACCTCGGGGGGCTCTGCACGTCTTACGATCCTTCCCCAGATGACAGGCCTCAGCCACACTCGTTGGGCAGAACGCCGGGCCTGCCCCATCACCTCCAGCTGCCTCTCTTCTCAGCCATCTTCCCCTTTCTTTGGGGAGCTCCGCCAAAGGTCTCTCACCGGGACTTCATCCGGGGAGGTGGTGGAACTTTCCGCCATCCCATCTCCTGGCTACCCTCCTTTGAATGACTGCTGGCTTCTGTCCCTTTCTAGGCCTTGTTTTGGGAACATCAACATTCAAGAGGATGGCTGCTTAGTGCTTTTGGCCTATAGTTTCTCCTCTCTGAGCAACAGCTCGGTGTCAGTGTCTCTGCCATACCACACTTGCTCTAGGGCAAGGCTGACCTCTCAGGGTGACGGTCAGCTCTCCTCCTGCCCCTGCAGAGGGGCGGGCTCTGGCTCACCAGCACCTCTGTGGCTCTCCCCGCCACCATACCCTGCTCCCCTGGGCCCAGTCCCTCTCCAGCTCACAGACCTCTTCAGGGCTCTGCCCCCTTCTCTCTGGGGAGCCCCGGGCAACCCCCACCACCGGCCTCTGCTCCACACCTTTGCTCGCCCTGTCAAGTGGTCTGGAGGAAGACCTGAGTTTCCCGCTAATACAATCTAGGATAAATTTATTTCTCCCTCCTCACTTTATCAGTGCCTCTCCATACCGCCTTCTTAGCTCCCTGCCACGCTCCTTCCTCTCCTGAAAGTTCTTGTTCCTTTCTCACCCTCTGACCTCGTGCATCACCCCCAAGGGCCCAGGCTGTATCAGATGTTAAGCAGACGTCTGCAAAGCCCATCCCTGTCCTGGTAATTCTGTCCTTGGCTACCCCGAGTCTCCGTGCCTGTCCTTGACCTGGGCACAACTGTCCAGCGAGGCCGGTCCTCTGCCCCCGGGTCACCAGCAGCCCCATTTCCGCCTCTCCCCTTACTCCAGATCACAGGACAACTGGTGTGGAAAAGCTTGCTCTGGGTTTCATTAATTCATTTGGGGTACTGGGAATGAAACATGGTATGCAAATATATGCAAATGTATGCACTTATGCAAAAATGATATGAAAATATGCCTTTAGATTCTCTGGAAAAAAATCTGATCACTCTCCGAGTTCCTCCCCTTGTCAACATTACTTTGTAATTCCTTATCCCTTCGGCTTGCCAGTCCCTTAATATCTGCCCACACTCAGCTCTCAGCCTCCCTTGTCTTGTGCTAACTCATTATTAATATTAAACACATTATTTCTGCTCTCCCTTCTCTCCGTATGTGAATTTAAACACACAGATGAAGGCTAAAACTATTAGAAAAGTGTTCATTTTCACTGGGGTGTAATTTACATTTCTTTTGTCAAGTCTGACCTTCTATTAACTTTAATGAATACCATCTGCCTCCAAGTCATTACTGCTTTTTAGGCAATATTCACGTGTTTGTGTTTCTGCTTACACTTGATCTTAGCCAAAAGGCCGAGAAGCGATTGTGTTTCTGCTTAAATCGCACCTCTCCACCCAGCTGGGTCGGGCGCGAGCAACCCTAGGAGTTAATGAATCCTTGTTCTTCACAGAACAGAGCTCCTGACCATATTCAGGTCTCTGCCGTCACCATGTGCCTCCTGGGCTCCGCCTGCAGTGGACACGGCTTCCTTCCTCCAAACAGCTCCCTCCCACTGTCCTTCAGCTTCCTCCTCCCCCCACCCAAGCAGTACCACTGGTGCAGACACACTTTCCATCATCTGGTTTTTTCCGACGACCCACAGGGGCCTGCATGGGTTCCTTCCCCGGGAACCCCCTTGGTTGGTTCTCCAGCGCTCATGTTCTTCAAACTCCTTCTAACTCGGCTGTGTCCACCCCCTTCCAACACAGGAGACTCGAGCCCCTGGCTCTTCCCTGGGCCTCCGCCTGGTAAAAGGCTTCTGATCTCTCTGCTGACCCCTGTCCCTCAACCTAGGGACCTGCAAACCACTCCAGTTTCCGTTAGGGCAGAGCAGGACCTCTGTGCCTTGATAAGAGACTTCAATTCTGTACTGTAATTTGTGCCTGGTGCTAACATTATCTCCATTCATATGTCTGAGGACCCTGAGGCACCAAGAGGGTGACTTGCCCATGGTCCCGAAGCCAGTAAGTGACAGAGTGGGATCCGAATCGCACACCTTGTCTGGCCTGGAGCCTCACCCTTGGCTTCTAGGGTACAGTGCAAAGGCTGCCTTCTTCCTTCTTACGCCTCAAGCCTTAGAAACACAGCTTTCCTGAACAGCCCAGGGGTGGAGGCAGGAGAGGGCTGTGACATGTCCGGGCTGGGGGGCCTCCCCTCCACAGACACCATGCGGGGGGCAGTCAGGGGAACACAGGCCAGGGGGCATCATTTACGAGGTCACGAAGAAGGGGCCATCCGAGTTGCCCTTTGGGGGTCATCCCAATCACAGTCACTGCAGTATTAGACTCCAAAGATCGAAACCCTTGGAAATTCGCAGGCCTGCTGGTCTCAACCTGCCCCCAGTCTGGACAGTTTCTGAATATATCAGGACGCGCTGAGAAAAGTCTTAAGGGTTTATGAATGACTGTTTTTTCCTGGCAAGAACACCTCTGAGCCAGACAGGGCTCGGCCGTTGCCCCTGATCTGGCAGGCAAGGCGTGGCCTCACCGGGGCCCACTCACCAGCTCCCCTGGCCTGCGGCTGCACCTTTGCAAAGGAGAGCATCTGCCATTTGCTGGGGAGTTGGGTGTCTCGAAAACTCCAAAGGTGAAACAGAAAACTTTCCCAGCGCGATTTTCCTATTTGATCTCTTGTCTCATATGTTCCCCTTGGGGATGAACAAGAAATACTTGTCTGAATAATTCATAGGCCCCGAGGTAGAAACACGCTGCTTCTTTTCAATAAAAAGCCTGGGTACACGGCGTTGATTATACCTCTTCTGCGATGCTCTAGCAAAAGCCCAGAGATCTGAAAAGCTCTTTACAAAACCCTCTTACAATAGGGAGACAAAAAATTAAAAGCCATGTAATATTTTTAATCAAACAGGCTAATGTTTGGATAATACGTAAAATTATTTATAAAGCTATACTGAGCTACAAAATATGCTCATAAAGGGAAGGTGAAAAAAATCAAGTAGCTGTAATTATGATAAGGTCTGATTTATTTTTAAAACGGCAAACCAGTAGTTAGCTATTTTTGAAACTGCTGAGCCCCTTGTACATTTTGCCCTATTACTAGGAGAAATGGCAAGAGAACGGAGGCTTTGGGATCCTTCCGAGAACACTTTATTTCTTAGGCCCCAAACGGTACCCTCCTGGCACTGGACGACCTCACAGCCCATCCAGCTGTCTGTTTTCATTGTACAGAAAGGAAACTGAGTGCAGACAGCTCAGGGTCTTTTCCCCCCAAGGTTAAAGAGCCAGCGACTGATGGCACAGGGTCTTTTCCCAGACTCCCTGTCCAGTGCTCGTTCTTCGTGTCGCACGCTAGCCTGACTACGGACCCTGGGCTCCCGAGGGCTGCGGACACGAAGGCCACCTCTGCTCCCCCTTCCCGTGGCTCATTAGATCAGAGAGAGCCTACCACTGAGTATGAAGCACAGATCCCGATCCCCAGCCTGGCACACAGGCGCAGAGAGGCAGTCAGGCTTTTTATCAGCAGCTCAGGCTTTGGTACCTTTTGAGTTTCAATTCAGACTCTCACAGGAAGGTAACAGGAGGACCGCCGGCTTTGTGGGGGGGCAGCTGTGCTCAACACACGTGCCTAACACCGTCAGCGTAAGGATAAGAACCCTGCAGGGTGCCCAGTCTGCTCCCCCACCTACCCGAAACCCAGGCAGAGGGACGGCTGACTCCGGGCAAGGCAGGGAGGGGAGCAGCAGGGCAGCCCCAGGCTTGTGGCCTGGGCCGCTGGGAGGGGTGCAGGTGCATTTCTGGGGAGCTACAACCTCCACACGAAGGGTGGAAACTAGGTGACTTACCTGGGTCCTCCCGATTTAAGAGGGTCCACCCCTCCCTCTGCCGATAGGATGCCCCTACTAGCCGGCAGCCTCGGAGACAAGCTGGGGTCTCTCCGGAGTGTGGACACCCCCCGAGGTGGCTGCCACGAGCGGCACAGAGACCAAGGTGACAAGGGCAGTGTCCAGGGGACCACTGACTCCCACCCGCCCCTTGCGCAGAACAGGACCACTGGGTAGAGCGGCGAAGGCTAAGCACGGCCAACTCCCACGGGCTCCACCTGCATAAACCACAAAGGAATGGCACTGCTGGCCCCAGGCGACGCGACAGCCCGGCAGGCTAAGTGCCTGGGCTTTCGAACCCGATGAGGGTTTAGGGGTCCCGAGCTACCTGCTGCTTCCAAGGGGAGCCCCAATCCAGGAGCGGGGTCCCAGCCTGGCTCGGGGACTCACCAGTCGCTGCATGCTCCTCACGTGGGTGGGACTGATGGATAAGGCTTCTTCGTACCACCGCCGGGCTTCCTCGAGGTTTCCCCGGAGCTCCGCGACCTGGCCGCGCATGTACAGGACGTTGTGGGACATCGGGAAGAGGTTGGCAGCTTCCTGAGTACAGGCTGTGGCTTCTGCAGGCTTCCCGATGCCAATGTAGACTTCAGCTGTGGGGGAGAGAGCAGAAGGCAGATGCTTTCCTGGTTCACTGCCCTTCAGAGGCCCTGAGAACGGCTGTGATTCTGGGGGGGGGGGGTCATTTACAGCACCCCCCCCCCATGGGAGTCTGGCAGGGGCCCATCTGGAATACGCAGGGCCCAGAGGCAGCCAATCCCCCAGCCTGAGTGGAGACAGCTGCAGGCTGGCAGGCCTTCCCGCCCACGGTGACACAGGGACTCCAGTCACTCCTGCTGTAGGGCCTCGGAGGACACACGTGTCACCATTCACCAGAGGGGAGGCAGGCTTGTCTGGCCCGCCCCCGCCCCCCGCCAAGGACACCTTGGTATCCGGCGTCCCTGGCCTCAGCTCTGACAACCGCAAAGTAAGGGCTGGGACGAGCCGATGGACAAGCAAGTCAGAGGCACACAGCCCTTCAAGGGCACCAGCTCTGCTCCCTCGGCCTAGTAAGTGCACACGGGGAGCAGGCTGCGGCTTCCATGTTGACAGCAGGAGAGGAAATGTTCCGTCATAACCTGCCCTCCAACCAGGGAGTCATAGCACCCCGGAGACTAGGAACCCCGTAACACTGACACGGCCCTTTGAAAACCAAGCTGTCGCTTTCCAAAAAGCAGGAAAATGACCTTTCCTCCACCCGCAGGCTTCGACTCTCTCCCGTGGAGTTCTGAGATGCGCGGCAGGCCCTGCCTCCCAAAGAGGAGGGATGCTCAAGTGTCGCCCACCCCGGCTCTTGGAAGCACTCAGGTGCCCTCTTCTCCCGAGGGCCTGTGGTCCCAGCGCTGGGCCCGCATCTCCAAGGACATCCGACCCCTCTCTTCTTTCCTTGGCCGTATCTGAGCTCCGTGCCCCCCGACCCCTTCTCCTCTGTCCCGTGCAGCCCCTCGCTCGTCAGTTCCTGCCTGGACCGCTAGCCCCCCACCTCCAAGCTCACACACAGTAACAGTGTGTGTATAATACAATGCAGGCCAGACAACACAATACAAAGGAACAGAAAAGTTTTACTATTTTCCTTGTGCACCTCACGAGCTGTCTTCTGGAGGTAGATCTGGACGAGCCTTGACTCGCCTGGGGCCTCCTCGGGCCCCTCATGTGCTGCCGGCCACACCGTCTGTCCCACAGCCACTGCCGGGTCAGCCCCGAGGCAGAGCTCGGGCTCCCGCCCGCAGAAAAGCGCCCGTTCCTTGAGGGCCCTGCTTCTGCTTGCCCCTGGCGCCCTTTAGCCTTCCCTGACCAGCCTACGCACTCAGCACGACCCTGTTCCCTTCTCTGCTCTCTCGTCCTCCCTGAGGCCCACCAACAGGCTGACCTGGGTTGCACCCCCTGCCGGCTGTGGGCCCCTCTAGAAGCAAGCCGTAAGCCCCACGAGCGCGGGCACTGTGTTTGCGCCACTCATGGCTGCTCCCAGGGCTGAGAGGAGCCCCCGGCACAGTCAGAGCTCAGGAAGCAGCTGCTGAAGCAACGAACGAATGAAGGAATGAATGATAGCAGGAACAGTGACAGAGGCTAATATTCACTAAACACGGGCTGTGCACCAGGAAGGGCTCTCCTTTCTCCTTCACCTGCACAGGATCCCCTGGGTGCGCCTGGCACCCAGGTGCACAGTACCATCGCACAGACGAGGAAACAGGTACAGGGGGGCTGAACAGCCTGTCCCAGGTCTCAGGGCCAGCTGCAGGCCGTGGACAGTGGCTCCGCTGCCCCCAAGTACCATCCAGGTCCCCTTTCCGGCATTCGGAGCCTTTGGTGGTGACTCGTTCTACCGCCCGTACGAGTCTGTGTCCCTCCTGCTCCCCGACATCCCAGGCTCTGCCCTGGCGAACCTGCTGTTTCCACACGCGCTTTCAGGCTCCTGCCTCTTTCAGTGAGGCCGCAGCGCCCCGGCCTCCCTCAAGGCCTGTGTCATCGCCGCCATCACCGACCGCCATCTCCGACCCACGTTTCCCCTCAGAGGGAAGCCCAGCCTCTGTGCTCTCTGATGGCCTCGGCCCTACGTGTTCTCCTGAGGGGGTCCGGGGTCCGCCCTGGACAGCGAGCCTTCTATCTCCCCACCTCTGGCTTTGAGCCCCGAGGCTGGAAAAGTCAGGTGTGTATCCCACAGCTGTGGTGCGTTAATGCTGCTGACTTTTGGACCTCAACCCTCCCGGATGGCCCCTCTCTTTCGGGGTGATCACGTCCCCCGCAGCTGTCTCCTCAGGCTGGGAGAGAGCCCCAGAGAAGGCGGGCCCCACGTCCCCCGTCTGTTCTCCCAGCCCATGGGTCCCCTCCTCGACAAGGGGATCCTCCCTCACACAGAGATGACTGGCGGGCCCAGGGACCTGCAGAGGGGAGCCCCAGGGTCCCCCAAACATGGAAACGGGCTACTCCAATCCAATCCAGCTGAGCCCTGACGACAGCAATGCTGGCTCAGTCCTGCCTGCTGTCCTGTGGAGGTCCAGCTCTCCCGGTGTTCACTGTGCACCTGTGACACATGGGGACTCTGCGGGAACAGGGGTGACACGTATCTGTCCTCCGGCTTGGGCCCTGGCAGAAGCCTGCCTCTCCTGGGAGATAAACAGCCTCCTGACGCCACCTCGGGGCTGTCTGCTTCGCCGTGTCGTGCCCTCCCCACTCCGGCCAGCCGGCTGCGCGCCCGCTGCGGTTTTAGGTTACCTGAGCGTGCCAGTGACTCGGGAGAACCGGACAGAACGTTCCTCCCACTGTACCCTGGGCTCCGGACTGGCTCCCATTTTGAGGGTGGGCTTAAGGACATTCCTAAGGTCCGCAAGGCCTAGAGCTGACGGGGTGGGTGACCCACTGGGCCTCTGCCATCTAAATCCCTATGGAAACAGGACCAACTTGGGAGTGGGGACCGATTGCTTCTAGACTTTTTATAACAAGATTGGGGTGGGGGGGTTCTTAAACACCAGCATGACCATGTACCCGTCAGCCCTGTTTCTGGGAGGGTCCTCCGTGGGACCACGTGTCTTAGTGAGTCTGATGCTATCGCTTCCTTCCTGAGGAATCGATCAGAAGACAGAGACTTGGCTGAGTCACGATCATGCAAGTGGGACAAAGAATCCAGGCCTCCGAGGACTTGTTTTCAGTGGCACTGAATTTATAGGAGGAGACTTGTATCACTGGTAAAGTCCGTGATCCTCACGGCGGGGCTGGAGGGGAGGCAGGTGCGTGCCTGGCTGCTCCCGAATGTGTCCATTTGAAGCCGGAACGGAACGACACGGCACCACGTGGTGTGGTGACTTTCAAACCATCTTCCGCCGTGAAGCCTCTTCTGCCAAAGGCAGCTTAAGAGTGGCAGCTTGCTTCCCTCTTGGTTTGGGTCCCCGTTCTGGCCTCTGGGGCATCCTGGGGACCCCAGGGGCTAGGGTCCCCCGTTTGTAGGCCAGGGTCATGAGAACACAGAGGGCTGGGCTCCTGTGCCTGGGCCGTGTGTGCGGCCTAGGGCGAGGCAGGAGCGTCTCTGGGCCTGTCCCCGTCAGCTGGGGCCCGACGCCGGCCTGCAGCTCTCCCAGGATGGTGGGAAGGACCGGCCGAGGTGGTGGAAGTTGAGCCCAGAGGGAGCAGAAACTGGTGAGGATAGCACTCCATGGACCCCACGACCTTCCAGATGGCAGGGAGGAGACCGTGGTGCAGGGAGGGAAAAACCACTTGGCAGAGCCTGCAGCTCTTTGGGCTGGGGAGTGTATGTGGGGGTGCCTTTCATTTTACCATGGCTCCTTTGAGAAGATGGCTTAGAACAGTCAGTCTCCCTTTACGAGGCAATCACATCTCCCTGGGGCACGGGGTCACAGGCTTCAGGAATAAAACCTTAGTGGTGGGATTTCTGACATCAATCAAACCATTTGGGGTGTGGCTGGGGAGGAAGAGGGAAGGATTCCAGAGGGCTCCCAGCATCTCAGAAATCCCCAGACGGGTCTTCTCACCGCAGTGACACAGCTGGCCCTCTAGAGTGCAACGAGGCCATGGAGGTATTTACTCTGAGCTTATGCTGCGCGGGAAGCCCTCGTCCTTCCTGGGGTCCCCAGCCCAAACCAGAGCCTTCCCAGAGGACGGGTTCACGAATGTCCATCCCTGATCGCACAGGGCTGCAGCTCCCATCTCTGCGTTCCCGCGCACCTTCCTTAAGCTCTGTCATCCTCCGGATCGCCTCACCTGTGCTAGAGGACCCTCCAACCTTCACCTCATGCCTCTCTCAGGGGCTCACCTGCTACAGCCAGGCCCCTGGCCCCTCCCCGGGACCCCCCCCCAGGTCCCACCTGATTGGTGCATTTGGGAGAGGGGCTGGGGCAGGCCGATGGTGGCCCTCCAGAGCCCTCTCTGGCCCAGGCCTCGTCTCGTAGACGCCTGCATTCTTGGCTCACTCTTGTGGGCATGGCACTGGGGGCTGCCTCTGCGACGGGGACGCCAGATGGGTGGGTCTCCCTCAGCCGTGATGTGCTGGGGAATCCGACTGAGACCAGAAGCCAGCCCAGGCTCTCGGATTCAGCCACCCCAGGAAATGAGCTGTCAGTGTGAGCTCCACTTTCCAGAACTCAGGAGCTAAGGAGTACAGCCTCCAGAACACAACCGCCACTGTTTCCTCCCTCTCCACTCTGAGCAGCTGCCACACAGCCAGCTCTGCCTTCCTCAGCACCGGCTCCGGCCTCTGGCAGGTGTCCAAACCTGGTCTGTAGATTAGCGAGTGCCCAGCGAGGGCCGGAGGAGGGCCATTTCTGTGGCCCAGGCGCAGGGAGAAAGCCGAGGGCCACAGAAGCAAGCGCAAACGGTTTCCCTGACCCTTCGCCAAAGGCGAAATTCAAGTTGAAAAAGTAAACCAACAAACCGGCCTTGTGAGCTTCAGGAGAGATGTACCAGGCTGTCAAAGAGAGAGCAAGATGGAGTGAGGCTGGCACTGGGAACGCAGTGCCCGTCGGCCCCCATGAGGACGCGCATGGGCGCCGCAGAGTGGGCTCAGAGAGGTCACTCTCTGAAGAGGTCACCGGAGCAGAGTCTGTGCCGGCTACTGGGGCTGCCTGGGGCCATGGGCACTTTCTGCCTTTCTGAGAGCTCACACTAAGCTCTGCTCATCTTCTTTGGAATCCCTCTGGCTGTCCTTGTCATTCTATTGCTGTGAAACGTTGGAAATAAAATCCCCCTCTCCGCTTGCAAACCTTCAGTGGTTCCCTCCTGTAGGGGAATGTAACCCAAATGTTTTTGCTTAGGGTTCAAAATTAGGGCCCTGCCACCTTTCCAACGCCCTCCCCCCACCGACCTCGACCGCTACATTCAGTTCCCAGCCTTCCTTCACACCTCTGCTAGTGCTGTTCCTTCTGCCCTAAACGGCACCCCCTGAAGACCCACACTCCTGGCTCCGGGCCCCAGCACTCCCGCCCCGGCAGGTGCCTTCCCCAGACGCCCCTGAGAAAACCACCGCTCACACTCGCATCCTTCCCCTGGCCCGTGTGCACTCTGGGAAGTGTCCGCCCCCATCCGCCCGTCCTGCGTGACCTCGTGTGTGCCGGCTTCCCTGCTTGAGGCCGAGCTCCTGGACGGCCTGGTCCCTGTCTGCTCCGCCTTGTGCAGAGGGCCTTCGGAAATCACTCACTGAACCATCTCAGGCCGCTGTCTGAAAGGGCTAAGCTGGGCTGTGTAGGCCTGGGCACTGTTTCTTCCTCAAGGGGAAGAGGTGTTCCTGACTAAGGAACCCAGCGCCGGCCATACCCACAGTCCCACACAGGTCTTGTTCCCTCCTGCTTCTAAAGCTTGTCAAGCACCTGCTTCGTGTCAGTGGCAAGGTTGAGAGGTGGCTCCCAACAGGCCTGCCCTGGGGTCAGGAGTGTGCACTGCGCAAAGGTGCTGGGCAGGGCGGGGCTGAGATCGAGTCTGGACTCTGCCGTGTGCCTGGCGCAGGGCTGCGTTTGCCCAGAGGGATGCCGAGAGGCTTCTCACACAGGTGCCGTCAGCTAGCCAAGCCTGCTCCCCAGGGATTAGTCTGCCCAGAGGGGACACCTATTTTGAAGCTCGTACAAAGAAGCGGCAATAAATGTCGGAGGCAGCCTGAGGGCTGTACCCATGCGGGTGCTGTCAGCCCTTCCGTTCCACCTGAGGTCTGGCAGCCAGGGAGGAAGGAAAAGACTCTTGTGCTCCCCAGTCTCACGGGTGAGGCCTGCGGACTTAGGGAGCAGGGAGCAGACTCCCTGAGCCCTGAAAACCATTTCCTTTACCCTAAACCCCGCTTCCCTGACTTGTGCTTGGAAAACAAACCTCAGCAGCTTGGCTCTGGGATAGCCCCGCCCATGGGGGGCTGAGGAGTTCCCAGGGGGAGCACAGGGTACCTTCCCGAAGCAGCAGGTCCTCCCAGAGCACACCGTCCCTGCTTTCATGAATTCACTCTCATATAAAAATCAGCACGAGGGCCTGGACGAGCTGCCCTCACCCTTCAAAGTCACCAAGGCCTCGGGGAGGGGGCCGCAGCCTTATTAGCTCTCCCCAGAACTGTTCTTCACTTGTCCTTCGTTTGGGGGAAGCTCGAAGTGATTTTGTTTGCGTTTGTTGGTCTGAACCTGAGCTTCTCTGTCCCAGGCCCTGAGCTGGGCCTGTCGTCCCCATGATGGGCGTAGCCCAGGTCCTTTCCTCCATGAAGGCCTGGTCAAACGCCTCTGCCAGGATCTTGGCTGCACGACTGACGCTTATTTCTGAGTTTCCAAGCGGCCGTGTCCACCTGCCCGCAGGGCTGCCTTCCCCAGGGGCCGGGCGGGGTGGTGGGCTAGCTCCTCTTCCTCTAGCTGCATTCGGAACGCTCTCGACCCCCTCTAGGCCTTGGCCCAGCTGGTCTCCTGATGCCTCAATCCTTCCCCAGAAGCCCACCACCCCTTTGGCTAACCTTGACTCTTCATTCAAAGGGAAAAGAGAAGCCAGCAGAACAGACCTGGAGCCTCTTCTTTCCACCACATTGACAAGCCCTTTGTTGGCCTCTGTGCCCATCCATTCTGCTCCCCTTCTGCTGTAACCGAGGCCGACCCCTCTGCCTGTGCCCTGGACCCCAGCACTGGCCTGCTCTCCTCAGGGAGTCAGACCTTCACGTATCCTCCCCACCCCCCCCCTTTGGGACTAGGAGGAGCTCAGTATGGATGTGACCGCCCAGCGGCCCTCAGTATGCTTCTGGGTCAGCCAGTGCAGCCCCCTGACTTGAACGCACATTCCTCCCCAGCTACCCCACATTTCTCCCCTCTGCTGCACAGGGGTCCTTCCTGTGGGGACTGTGCACCCCTGGCCTCATGATCCTCATCTGCCGGTGCCCTCTGGCCGCGCCGATGGGCTCCGTCCCCAGCCACGCCCCCACAGCCTCACCTGTCATGGCCTCGTCCAACAGGTGCTTTTGTCTGCGCCCATTCGACCTCCCAGCAGCTTCCTACCAGCCACATCCTCCTTAATAACAGCGATTTTAAGAGTTACCAAATGCTTGCTACCCACTGAGACTCCGCACGCCTTATCTGGTGTGGCTGTCACAACCGCCCTCATTTTGCACCGGAGCAAACCAGGGCTCACCGGGAGGCGGAAGGACCCGCCCAGCTCACACTGCTGGAGTGAGGTGACACGGGGATTTGCACTAGTCTGACTGCGCTGCACACAAAGGAAGGAAACCCCTCTAGCGGCCACAGCCTCCCCTCTCCTGTTTCCCTCCGGCCTGACTGACCAGCCAGCCCCCTTCCCTCACTTTGGCTTTCCCCCGACCTGCCCCAATTTTAAATGTGGGAGGGGCTTGGGGCCTGGGGCTTGGTCCTGGTCCTTTCCCTTCTTCGTGGACATTCTCCTCCTAGGCCTTCTCATCATACCCCCGGCCATTCCACCCTTACGCGCCAGTGTCTGTTTCTAGCCCAAATCTGAAACGAGGCTGGACTCTCCGGCGGCCTGCTTGCCGCCTTCACTGTCCTCGGGCGGCGGACACTTCCGAGTTCAAACTCGACTCTGGTTTCCCTTCCTCCCTGGCTCACCACATCGCTCCCTCCCCACCGGCTTCCCGTTGCAGAGAACGACGTCACCAAGGGCTCACACTGACTCAGGCCCCGAGCACAGGCTTCTTCTCCGCGCCCCCAACATCACGCCCACGGGGAGTCCTGTGGTTCCAGCCCCACAGTGAGTCTCAGAGCCCACTTCCCTCCGCCTCACACACCGAGCTGCCTCCACACTCTGCTCTCTTCCCACTTTGGCTGTTTCCATTCCGTTCTCTACGTTTAGCCAAAGTGGTCTTTTCAAAGCCTGTCTCTGACTCTCCCATTCTCCTGCTGGAAGTCCATTAGTAGCTTTTCAATGCTTCTAGGATTTAGTTAAGGACCCAAGCATGGCTTCCAGGAGCCCTGCCATTTCTCCAACACTCTCTAGCTCGGTCTGCAGGCCTCCCCACCATTGTCCCGACCACTGCCGATCACTCCTCAGGCCTCCCCCGCCCGCCCCCCATCCCCCCGGGGTGCTCAGACCTCCCCTGGCTCTGGGCGTGGGGACGACCTCTGCCACCAGTTCTCCCGGGGGATCACGATGCCCCTTTATGGCACGTGGCACCATGAGAGCGAAACACTTCTCTAATCTTTTTGTGTCATGTCCATAAACTCCATCAAGGCAGGGACCGTGTCATCTTCATGACCACTGACTCCTGAGCCTCGCTCTGATGCCGGCCCATAGACATGTGCTCAAGAACACTGTGCTGACCGCCCGAGTGCCCACCCTGGCTCACAGCTGGGGTGCCGGGGCCACACCGGCTGGCTCTGAGTTCTGGCTCCTCCACTTACTAGCCAGGTAATATTAGACAAGAGACTTGTGTATCCGTTCCTTCATCTGCAAAGTGGGGTGAATAAGGTATTTATACATCATGGGGACAAAACAAATTAAGACATACAAAGTCCTTGGGATAAAGTCTGACATATGGACGGTGCTCGATAAAGGCATAAACTGTTAAATCAAAACCCCCTGGGCAGGAGCAGGCGGGTTTTGCTTAATCTAGACTGGTCCCGAATGAGGCAGGCTTGACCCCCAGGGAACCACGTGTTCCCTCCTGCAGGGGCTCCTCGTGCAGGGACCCACACACCACCTGTCTGGCCGCAGGCTTCCTCTCTTCCGGGGGCCTGGCCACAGGATGCCCCCTCCGCCCTGCCAATGCAGCCTCTGGGAGGAGCCTGGGAGGGGTGGGAGGGAGAACGGGAGAGGCCGGGCCAGCCAGGGCCGGGGAGTTCGAGAGAGTATCACGGCTTTAAATTTGCAGCAGAAATCAGAAAATCTGATCTTGCACATCTAAGAATAGCTGTTGGTTTCAACTGTGAGAGAGCCAAAGCGAAAGCTATAATTATTAGTACGTAACAAGCAGAAATTAACCACCTACCGCAAAGTCATTTTTAGCTGCCATCCCAATGTGGAAATTAAAAGATGGGCACCAAAAAGCTGCCTGGCTTGGCAAAGGCTCTGGTTCAGCCCGGAATATCGTGAATGTCTGGCTCTCCGATGGCCAACCACGAGGTCTGCATCCTAAGGAGTTGTATGGGTCCTAGGGAGGGGGGTTTTGTAGTACAAGAAACTTTAAACCCTCTAAGGCAGCTTCCCTGAACTCTGACTCCTTCCCCGGTAAGACCCCAGAGCCACTTATTTCTATCTGGCCTGGGTTTCCCTCCTGCAGAATGGAGGAGATGACCCCTTCCAACCTTCTTTGTAAGACAGTATATATATCAGAGGTCCCAGAAGACACTTGGAATTTCAGAAAATAAGACCGTGAAAATAGGTAAATGTCATGTGAAGCTCAGATGCCATAAAGAAAAAAATGATAAATGTATTTTCTAACGACTGGCAGAAGAAGAAAAAAAAAAAAAAGACAAAAAGTAACAAAATAAAAACAGGAGAAAATATTTATAGTTCATATCACAGACACGAGACAAATTTCTTTGACACATAATAAATGCTTACAAATAAAAAAGGAAAGCTCAGTGTCTAAGAAGATAAATGAGCAGAAGCCATGAACAGACAGCTGAAATACCATTTTTCACTGATCAGATTGGCAGAGATCTAGAAGTCTGAGAATTCGCTGTGTTGATAAGGCTGCAAGAAAACGGGCATTTGCACATTGTTGGCTGGGTTGTAAATTGGTACTATTCTGTGGAAGCCAATGTGACAAAATTTATCAAAATTAACGAGAACACATCCTTTGATCCACAATTCCATTTTTAGAAATTTATATTATATGCAATCTATAGGCGGATACTTACTGATGTATTGTCTGTAACGGCAAAATATGGGAAATAATCTAAAAGTCAAATAATGGAGTACTGGTTAAATTATGGTAAACTCACACAGTGGATTTATACAAGTGGCCAGTAAAAAGTCCGAGTCGGCGTTAGGTATGCTGATAAGCAATGACCTCCCAGTGTGTGTGATAGCTCTGGAAAGCACGCAGGGGCTTGCTGGCAGAGGTTGCTGGGGGCGATGGTGGCTGAGTCTCATCTCTCCATCTCAGGATGGAGTCTCAGCCTCAGACTGTAGGCACACAGTCTCAGTCCCAGTGGATGGAGACTTTCCACTCTGATCTTTTGTACCTTTTCAATCGTTACCATATGCAGGTACTATTTATTCAAAAATAATTTAAATACAACTGTTACCTAGGTCCCAACAAACTAAGGAACAAATCACACACAACCCATGCCGGTCAGCCGCCAGGCGTCCCGGTGAGGAGCCCAAGACGCTGGGATCAGAAGCATCCAGGTCGAGGAGGAGGCACAGAGCGAAGGGTGTGCCCAGGGAGCGGGCCCCCCACTCAGGAACGGGGGGGCCCAGTGCGGTCCAACACGGTCGTCTTCCAGTATCTGTGCTCCCTGCTGGGCCGCTGGCCCACCCCTCACAGAGCAGCTGGCGGCTCAACGTCTAGTTCATGATCTCTTTGCCATTCAAATGGACAGACCAGTGGCTTAGGGAGCTGCTCATACAAGAGGCTGGAAATTGAAGGTTGTGTCAGAGTGACCTCACCCGCAAGCCTCAAATCTGGGGCCACCTCACCATGGGCTCTTGTCATGAGCTCCCACGAGACTCAGCTCACCAGAGGAAATAACCAAGGGAGGAGAGACCCACAAATGCCACAGAAACAACACAGCCCGGGGGGTTAGGCTTTGATCTTTGGAAGTTTCTTCCAAAGCTTGTAAAATTTCCACAATCTGGCCATACTACTTTAGACCTAAAGATGGAACCATAGATTGTCCAAAAGTTGGGGGTGGGTGTCACCGTTATTTTGCCTGTCGGCAAAGCACAGGTGGTAAAACCTTACAGTTCAGCGGAAGCCGTGTTCTGAGTTCATTCTGAAGTTACCTCTTCAAGGACCATAGGAATATTATGATACGATTCTAAATCTTGACTTAAACCAAGTCATTACTTTGAAAGAGTCAATATGGCACAAATCCTATAAAGATTCTAATTTACTCAATTCCTTCGTACAACAAAAGCCCGCTGCATATTCTGTCCAGAGTTTAGGAGGCAGGTTTGGTGTTGGCTTTCCATAGTTCAATCCCACCAAGTTATACCACGTTAAAAGCCACGCCCACTAACTAACGGGAGCTTTATCCTGTGCTCCAGGCTATGCCAATGAGAAGTGGATGTCACGCAATTATGTCCAAATTCAAGGACGGCTCCAACCTGAATCTTAGCCACCAAGTTCTTCAATGTTCTAATCAGTGGCTACAAAATTTCCTCCCGAGAGTCACAGGGCACACGCAGAAAGGAACGGAGTTTGGATAACCAAATAAGGGGCAGCAAGCCAGCAGGAGAAACTGTCCTGGAACTTAGTGACCCTCACTTAGGTCACTGATTTTTCCAGGAAATGGGGAAGAGAAGCAATGCCCGTGAGGTCAAGGAAGTTCACTCCAGCCTCGAAGGATTGCCTTCAGTCCTTCTGGGTTTTTTTTAGACGTTGGCCCTTCAAAATCTCGCTTTTAATTCCAATTTGAAAGACACCTCAGCCCCCCACACTGACCCTGTGGGGTCAGCCCGTCTCTCCTGGCCCAGGCACTGCAGCCTTCTCAGGCTTCTCTCCGAGGTCTCTGCAGTCACTGCTCGTGAGGGCGACCAAATGGGACAGGCGCCAGGCCCTAGAGGGGGCACAGGACATGGGGGGCAAAGCATTACTGTTGTCCCCTCGCCCCGCGCGCCGGCTCCTTAGGACCCAGCGAGAGGACACACGCTGGCAAGTGTCTCCGCCGGAAGAACCATCAGTACATTCATGAATCATCCCTCTTTTGTGCTTCTGCTTAGAAGAATGTAATTTGCTAATTTATGGTAGTTGCTATAGCTCCATTAAAGATGCCAACACAGAGGAGCTGGCTGAGCTGGGCTGCACAAGGCGCCAAAGCCAGGTAAACCCCTACGCGTTTTCACACGCGGAGGTCTGCCAACGGTTCCAAACAAGGCTGACCAGCACACAATTAGTTTTGGCAAAAAAGGAGTAAACAGACGGACAATGGTGGGTAATAAGCACTTTCCCCGGCCAAACCTGGCCTTCCACTGTGCGCCCTGAGGGTCCGGCCTGGGAAGGCTCAGGTGGCACCTTGGAGACTCAGTGATGAAGCTCGAGGAACACAAGTCACCGTCATACAGAAACCTGACGCCCGTAAATCAGCAGCGACCATCTGTCCAGAGCCTCTGCCTAGTGGGGTTCCCCTCGCTACACTGCCCACGGGTGGGATGGACTGTGGGGATTTTCAGCTCGGTAGCAGCACCTGTGTGAAGCTGAAGGAGGGGCAGCCCTCTCTCGCTCCCTGCTCTGTGGGTTGGCAGGGGTGCCGGGGGTGGGGTGGGGTCGGGTGCAGGGACATCGGAGGAACGTGCTACCCTTCCCAGGGTTTGATGAAGACCTCTGGGTCATCGATACACACACGTCCCCTCTCCCAGGGACTCTAGATATCACCGCCAGGATGCACCAGCCACCACGCTCGTCCACCCTAGGAGGTGGGGGCTACTACCCGCCCCCACCACAGATGAGGAAGCCCAGACTGAAGTGAATGATTAGCTCCCGTCTACACAGCTGGTAGAGGAGGGGACTTCCAGACTTCTGACCCTGGAGCACCCTGCCGTGCTGTCCCCGGTGAAGCAAGCCTCCGTGTCTGTGGCTCTCTGGCTCCTGCTGTAGGCACACAACAGGCATCCCACCCAGCGACCTCCCCAGGCCCCTCAGGGGCCAATCGGGTCATCTCGGCTGGCTGCCCGCTCTGTACCAGGTTCCGGGGCGTGATGAGGAGACACAGAGGAACTCATGGTTGCTGCCCAGCAGCTGTGGCATTTTCGTGACTGCTTTGATTGCTCAAACACCCCTCCGCCCCCCCACCCGGGGTCTGGCACGGCAGGGGGTGGGGTGGGGGTGCGGGCGGGGGCAGGGCCGTACCTGCATGGAGCCAGATCTGCGCCAGCGTCATCCAGGGGTGTAGTGGGCCCTGTTTGGGAGCGCTGCTCTGCAGAGACGAGGCCACTTCTGACAGCGCCTGCTCCACTCTGGACGCTGCCACGGATGTGGCGTGGACAGAGCCTGTGGGGGGTTTCCGAGAAGACGGCATCAGAAGTAAAAGGGCAGACCCGCCCGGCCAGCCATCCACCCGCCCCCTCCCGCACACAGACACAAGTTCAAGACGAACACACACCCCTTCCCCCATGGTTTCTCCAAGTTGTATGTCCATGAAGAAATACAGACAGTCATTACGGCCTGGAACGGGAGTCTCCGTCCTCTGCTCGAGCTAATCTTTACTCAACAACCAGAGCACATGCTGGGGGGAGTGCTCCACCCGGGAGCTCAGTGTAGGACAGTGTGAGTGTCGGGGGGCAGGAGGGGGTAGAGCTGGACACACGGCTGTGACGCTCATGCTGGAACGTGGCGTAAATGAAGGACCACAAAGGGAAGTGACAGCACGCCTGGCTGGGTCTAAGCCTAGAACCATCAGAGGCCGGGGGCAGGAGTCAGCCTTGCCTCCTGAGGGTGGGGGAGGCCATTCTCAAGACAAACCCGGCGACTTGCCGGTCCCCTCCCTGGCCTTCGAGAGCGGCCCAACACCCCTAGATTTGGAACCACATTTTAGGACGCGACCTAAGTACAGGGGGAAGAGCACACGTCGGCCCTAGGTTCAAGCAGACGTCTGTTGTCAAGGAACGGAGGGACGATGGGCTACAGCAAAGGCCCCTGGGCTCAGCAGTGGAACCCATCTGCCTCAGTGGCCAAACTTATCCCAAACAGCGAAGGAGATGAGCAGACCAAGCACATCCACTAGTCAAAGGAAGCGGGTCAAGGACCTTCTATTCAGGAATCAAACTACCCCTTCCTCCTCATGCTGCCCTTCTACAGGGCCTGGCAGCCCGAGACCCCTCCCTGCCCAGGGGGCTGGCTCCTCACCTCTCCCCATGCTCCCTCTTGGAAGTGTGGTCTCCGAGCTGAGAGCAGGCGTCTCAGTTATTTCAAACCACAAACTGTTGATACTTATATCACTGGCCGCATTCTTCATTTTTAATTTATTGTAAAGGGTAATACGGAGAGAGACGCTCCAACATGGTGAGTGTAACTCTTGACTTATCGTAAGGTTTCAAATAGTGATAATCAATAAAGACAAATGCTGACCACTCCAATAAACCAAGCTGGTTATACTCTGGATAAGACAAAATTGTGAGCATAAAAATAATTTCTGTTGGGGCTTTGAGATGCACCACAATTTATTCATCTGGAGAGTATTTGCAGCAAGAGGCTGGCCATCCATATTGTGTTTTGACTGTTGCAACACGAAGGGAACGTGGATACCTCTAAATACCCTCAAATCCTTCAGCGGGGGTTTGGTGGAGGGGGCTCACAGGAGGCGGACGGAAAGCAGACTGGGAATCCGCCTTCGGTGGATAATCCACACAGAGCGCCCACAAGGACGCTCGAGAGGAGGGAGCCTCTGGGAATGGCCAGTGAGGCCTGCAGAGGGAATGAGGCCACATGGGAGGAGGAGCCAGAAGTCACGTTAAAAGACACCAATGGTTGCCATCATGACCCAGAACTCACGAAGTTCAGCTAAGGACTGACCCTTGCTTAGACAAAGTGTGTCTGACTACTTAAAAAAAAAAAAAATCAAAACAGCAAAATGATTAGACTGCTATCGATTTTTTTGGGGTCTGGTTTTGTTTTGGACTTTTTTATGGAAAAGGAATATTTTAACTTTGAGAACAAGATTTTGATCTAGTTTTCTTGAGAATTTTAGCAGCAACTGTCAACTAAATAAACAATGTTGCTATTGCTATATTGTGACGTCACCACGCTGGCTTGCCTTCTCATGGACTGCCTTGAACAGTGATTCTCAACCTTGGCTTCAGATCAGAATCACTTGGGGGTTTAAGAGACCATGATGCTGTCGCTGGCCCCAGGCGAACTGAATCCCTAACTCTAGGGGTGACGGCAGGCCTCTGGCTAATTGCTCTGGTGATTCTACTGTGGGCCAAGACAGAGACTCAGCCACCGGGAGAGACAGAAAGCTGTTGTTATTAACATTTGGTCAAAAAAAGCCTGAAGGCATCTGCACATACCAGGCAGGGACTCTACAGCCCGAGACTCTGGGGAACGGAGTTCCAGGAAGATCTTGTTCTTTAGAACACTGGTTCTCAATTCTCCTGGTCTCAGGATCCTTTTATAGACTCTGCAGAGTTCCTGAGATCCTGTCCAGAGAGTTTCTTATATGGGTTGTATCTACTGATGTTTTGCCACATTGGAAATCAAAACTGAGAAACGCTTAAAATAGTAATTCATTTGCAACTGACCATAATAAACAAATACTAAACAAAAATTCTACCCATTTTTCTCCTAGGTTCTACGGGTCCTTTGCTACAAGGACCTGTGACTTTTGGAGGGGCTAATTTTGATTTTTGGATTCACTGTTTTATTTGGGCTGCAAACAAATTAATCAGAACCATTGTTAAAGCCCCTTCTCTTTATGATAGCTGTCCACAACTAAACTAACTAATTATTCACGTAATAACACGTTTCCCTGTGTATAAGGTCTGGCCAACGATGACAGCAGTGATTATCGGTTTTAGTGAACACGCCATGGCAGGTTTCAAACACTCGGATGAGCACTTTACATATATTATTTCATTTAACCTTTAAACAATTCTGGGAGGCGGCTAACAGTGTAACCTGCATGCTTTTGATAACGAACCTGAGGTTTAATAAGCTTATGAACTTATCCCAAGTCATAGAGCCAGCGGGTGGCAAAAGTAGGACTGGAGCAGTAGTCTAACTGTGAACTGAGCCTCTACATCCAGCTCCGGCACCACCCCTCCTCCAGGAAGGCTGCCTTGAGCCTTCCGTTTTGTCTCTCTGCCACTCCCCTGTAAGAAGGTGGGCCTTGGGTCCTCGTGTTCCTCCAGCGCCCTGGGGATATGGCTACCTGGCTCCCCACTGCCCAGACCACCCTGTTTTCTCTCGTCACTGTCTCTCCTCTTAGACCGCGTGGAGGAACGCCCCCCATCGAGGAGCTTTCAGGGGCTGACAACACCAGGCCCACGAGAGCTACCAGGTACATGCTTGGAGAATGAATGAGTACTGTCGACAGGCATGTCACGGTCTGTAATCTGGAAGAGAGTGGTCGATCCCCTCTTGTGGAAGCATGTCTGTGGGCGCTACTCTCCTGGCCTAACAACGGCTCAAGGGTCAGAACCTTCACTGCCTCAAAGGGCTTCTCCAAGTGGCTGTCCTCACCTCCACCAACCTGGCCTGCAGACGACCGTGGCAATAGTAGGTTACACACTGCACTTCACCCCGTGACTTTTCTCATCTCTAATATAACGAAGCCATTTGAATATGGACGGAAACTGCAGTTTTCCCTCCTAGCTGATCCCTTTTTAACACATGCTTCCCAAGGGCAGAGACCCTTCATGTTCTAAACCAGGGACGGATATTAGAGCATTCGGGTATTTGCTAACGATAGTAGGTGACTAATAAGGGCAATGTTACTGAATAGTTAACGTCTACTATTCCTGGCAATAATGTAATCAATCAAATTCTTCCGTGGGATTAGAATTTGGAGGAAAAAAACATCATCATGAATCAGAATGGATATATCTGATCCAAAAAAAAAAAAAAAAAAAAAAAAAAAAAAAAAAACAAAAACCAAAACAAACAAAACAGGCTTTAAGCGACGGCCTCATAGGACTGAAATGGTAAGTGCCAGATAATAGATATTATATAAAAATAGATTTTGGTTTAAGTAGGTACACAACTAGAAATGCTAGTTCTAAACAACATTTTTTAAAAAAAGCAACCCTTGTCTTTCTCACCAAAGCAAATGTATTCCCACAGTGTACGTGGGGGTGGAAGGGATTATTACCCTAAGGGAAATGGACAAATTGAGGCTTAAAAAAGGAATCAGAGGGAGGAATAGAAGATATATTTCTCATTTGAAATCCAAGACTCCAGAGGAATAAGCTTCCACGTAATCAGGTTCAAGAGGCAAGCCAGGGAGAGTGCCTGGCTGCTGTGCATCTCTTATTTATCACATTAATTTGAGACGTGCTTATCACCGTCCTCACCCTGCAGGCCAAGCAGCTGCTATGCTCCCCCACGTCCCTCAGCCACAGGGCATGGAAGCTCTGCAAAGCCGCTGCAAAACCAAGCGAACCAAGAGTGGGCGTGGGCAGCCGAGAGCGCGCCCGAAAAATCTGGTCCAGTTTCTGCGACCTAATTGTCCGAATGGTCCAGGGGGCATCAGATCTGGCGCTGAGCAGATCTGGATCTCCTCAACCAACTGCCTTCTCTTCTCTGCCACCCGGACGCCCAAAGGAAAATGTTGTCTTGGACACCTGATCCAAAGGCGAAGCCACCTGAAGACCTGAAGCCGCCTTTTCATCCCTACATCCAGGCTTTTCGTCTGGAGGGGTGGGGGGGGAAGGGAAGGCAACTGGACAGGCAGCTCCCCACGGCTGAGACGACCCAGAGCCAAGGCCACTGACCTCAGGAAGCCGTGAGTCGGAGCTCTGAAGCCCTCCCAAGGTTTCCTGACCCAGGCTGCTACTGTGCGCTGAAGCGTGATGAGAAACCCTGCCGAAAACCGGACGCTGGGAGCCGCTGGCTCAGACTGCTGGTGCAGCTGGAGCCTTTCCGAAAATCCTTTCTCCAAAGCACGCTACACCTGTGGTCCACCTCACCCAGGCCGCCAGGGTGGCAATCGCACATGAACCCCATCTCACCGCTCAGAGGGATCTCAGAGGCAACAATCTTGCTAGGCATAAGGCATAAGACGTACGGGGCTTGATTATGCTTGATAAGGCCGATTTTCACGAGCATGGTCCCTGGATTCAGAGCCTCTGCTTACAGTCCAGCTGTCCCGACCATTCAGTGGCACTGTGTGAGTGGCTCTCGTCTGAAAGGCGGGCACCTCCCTCTCCCCCCTATCTTCCCAGTGTGTTGTAGCCAGACTAGATCTTAGATGGATCTCTGCCCCCCTGGTGCCTGGGCGGGTGTCAGCGTCCAGGCACAAGGGCCAAGTGTCATACGAAGTGCAATAAAAACCCTTTACTGCACATCCCACGTGAGTTTGCTGGGGATTTGCTGGAAGCTCGTGGCTTCCCAGCTCCAGAACCAACTCAGATGCCTGGTGTGCACGAATGCGGGATAATGGAGCTTGTGGCCGTGCCCGAAGTCCCCTCTCTGCTGGGAACCCGCCTTCTCCCTGGCGAACCCCACAGCAGCAGATACCTGCGCTCCCCACATTCTTCGGAAAAGGAACAGAGCCACTCAGGGGCGGGCACGCAGCAGCCCCCCACGGCTGCTGAAGCTCCGTACTGAGTGCCCCTCAGGTCTGAAATGATTCGCTATTACCTGTCACTAGACTTTATTAAGCTCCCAGTCCTGAGAAGCTGTGCCCCCCAAACAACTCGAACAGGAAGAGGCCGCCGGTCTCCCTCTTCAAGACCCTGAATACCGAACAGCAGTCTGGGTGACCAAGCATTCTTGCCAGAGAGCTCTGCTTGCGGTCTTCATTTTTAACAGGAAAAGATAGGGCTTGAAAGTAAAATCAGCCCAGCACTGCAGACTGCAGCAGCCGGCGACCTTCTCACACTTGCCACCCGGGCTCGGAGACCCAGCTCGGCAACCAGGGAGGGCTGTCTCTTCTGTTCTGAAGGGGGAGGACAGTCCACTCTCATGCCGAGCCCCAACTTAGGCACATGGCCTCTACACCTTTTCATGTTATACATTTTGCCGCGCCCGCCCCCCAGGGGTGTTCCAGGGCAATCCCCATCTTTGCTGGAGGCAGTCCTGCTTCCCTGAGGAGGCTGACTTGGGGCTTGGGGGGGCTCCTCCCTGGCTCATCTTCGGTTCCATGAGGCGGCCCTGTCCCCTCCCTGTAGCGTGTCTGGCGGGGTGAGGGGGTGCGGGACTGTAGCGCTTGGCAGGCGCCCGCCGTTCCTCCCCGATGCCCGCTGACAACGGGGCCTCTCCTGCCTGTGGGTCCCTCTGATAAATAACATTGGTCCCCGTTCTAGGAGACAGCTCCCTTTCCCACGGAGCGGAAAAGAGACGAAGACAGCCAAGGAAGTCAGGACACCCAAACCCACGGTCTCGAGACGAGATCACAATTTCCAAGTGACTCTAACGGAATATCAAGCACATGGAACCTGACAGGACGTGTCTTCTCCTGAAGGGGGGAACGTTCTCTCCAGAGAGAGCTTCAGGGAAGGAGCCCACTAAGGTGGGGGTTGGGGGGAGCCTGGGGTTTAGGGCCACCGGTGGGCATGCGAGGGCACCCGGCATGCTGCTGACGGGTGTTGGCAGGGACAGGTGGGCACACGGGAAGCGTGGTGGGAAGCCGTTCGCAGGCATGCGGGACGAGGCCAGCTGTCAGAGTGAGCCGAGCCACGGCTCTGGGCTGGAGACAGTACCTTCTGGAGGACGACACCAGGCAGATGCTTTCATCTCCACTAGATACCCTCCTCGTTGCATATTCATGAGGCTGTGCGTCTGGACTCACGGGGAAGGCTGCGTTCGTCTTTGAATGCAGCTTCCGGGAAAAGCCTCCCTGGTTTGGGTGATGGTCTCATTACTGGACACACACTCCTTCCCTCCCATCTGAGTGCCATTTATTACTGACCCATCAATCTCCTAAAGTTCTCTTCAATCTTGTTTAAAGAAAGATACCAAGGTACTAATTGGGGAGAATTAATTTTAGTTTCCTTAAAATAGCAAGAAAAGCTTCATGTTCGAATCATTAGGCCTTATTTATTTATTTTTTTTAATCGCCACCCCGCGAGAGCAGCGAGGTCATCACTAGAGTGACGTTTTCATATACAGATTCTAAAAACCTGACTTTATTCTGTTAAGCGGAGGGTGAAATGTACACCCCACGGACTAGTCATTTCCTGATGGTGAGATACAGTTTTAAATGTCAGAAAATGCAAAGTCAATAATGAAACGCTAGCCAAAAGAAAAGGGGGGGGAAAGTAACGACCTTGAATTTGTTCCTCAACCTTACTTCATTTGAGAGGTGTGTTTTGTCATGAGTCTGCTGATTCTCTCCCCCAGGGTTCTGCGCTCCTCAAGAGAGCAGCGGTCTCACTGGAACCAGTGATCTGAAAAACCGAGCCGAGATCCCAAGCCGGCATTCCTGATTTGGGCACCTTCTTGGAGAGGCGAGTAAAACATCAACACGCATTTTCCTCTAAGATAATGACTGCGAGGGCACTCAAGGATGGGGGCGCCTGGGATCCCCAGGTCTAAGGAGTGGAGAGTGGAGAGCAAACAGTGTGTCCTAATAGGGCTCCTCCTCCCCGGTGGCCACTTCCCTGCGGGACCGCAGCTGCCCACTGCCACTTGGGAGGGGGCACGTGACCCAGGCCTGGAGATCAGGATGCGCTCCTGGCATGCCATAAAGGCGCGTGTGAACACAATTACTAAACTGACATCCTTACAGACGGGGAAGCTAAGGTGCAGGAAGATTAAATGAGTTGCCTGGGTTCTTCTGCAGAACTGGTCCTGGCACCTAGCTTTCCTGACTTTGGAGAGCTGGAGTGGTTTCCATGGAAGATAGTTAAGTCCCTTGTATAAATGCATTGAGCCTCACCGTAACTAATGAGGGCTTCCTGAAGATTCTAGTGTAACCCGACTTTCTGAAAATCAAATCTTTTTAATGTATCTGAGGAGCCTGATTTGAAAGAACCCTAATGTGATGACAATACCAAATATTTCTCTTCTACTATGGACTTTTATTCATTTAAAAAACACTTTATTTGTATGGACACTTTCAAAAGCCAGAAATAAAGTCACATCTAGGCTGAGCTGGATTTCAGAGGGGAAAATCAACTCCCTGAGAGGAATATTTGCTCTAAGCAGTAAAGGCACAGATCATTCAAATTCCTTGGATCACTATATATACATTAGCATTTCTCAAAATGCAGTCCCTGGAGCACTGATTCCACAGGGTGGGAAAAATGATAAAATTAGCTGGGGAGTAAGGGGTCCAATTTCAGAGCCTTGACTTTTTTTAACTGCGGGACTTCTCAGAGCCTTTAATGTGCCAGTACGAACTGTCAGTCTCTAAGAGGGAGAGGCACTATTTCCCAAAAATATTTGGTCACAGAGAATCAGCAGTCTAGGAAACATCCTTGAAAAAAATAATTCACTCATGCCTTAAAAGAACACCATCAAAAGTATTAGTCCTACGCCCAGAAAACTGCTTAGTGTCCTTTCAGTTTGGGTAGACGCAGGTTAAATTTTATGATATCTATTTCACCCTTTTTAAGGAAATTTAATTATTAGAATTGCTTTTCTACATAGCAATAACAGTTGAACTGGAAAAAAATTTCGCGATCCAACTGGTTCCCTCTATCCCAAATTCACAGATGACCTGCACTGGGGAGGCTGAGCGTCTCACACTTCCGCTCAGCACCAGGGGGGGCCGTGGCCAATCCACCGCAGCTTTCCTGCACTGCCTCCTTCTGTAGTCCCTCCCAGAGAAGTACTGCCTCCCCAGTGCTTACACCCAGGCTGCAGGGGGTGGGGGTGGGGGCGGAGCGTGTTGGGGGGGACACATCAGCATCTCAGGAGAGACGGGCCCCAGGTAGCAGAGTGGACAAGCAGGTGGCAGCCTCACACCCATGTCATCTCAGCATTCCCCACGATCAACAGCTGCAACACACGTTCCACGGTGGAGGGAAGCGTGATTCTGGAGACCCTCAGAAAGGTTAATAGATAGATCGGTAAACTACTTACTAACTGAAAAAAGGGAGGGAAAACCATGAAAGTACACTTCTGGAGAGTTGCCTTGGAACAACAAATCAAATCAAAAATTAAAACCAAGAAACAAAACATTTGAAAAATCAAAATTAAGGCTAAAAAAGCAAATAAGAGTTCTAATAACCTTCCAACTGTAAGTCTGGCTGTCTCAAATTAGATTTCAATTCAAGAGTGACACATGTTTTTCCACTAACAATGTTTTTTGGTTTTTGTTTTTTCGAAACCAAACAAAGGCCAACTGGGAATTCCCCTCTGCATTTAAATGTTCACCCAGCACATGAAAGCTGACGGACCCATGTAATGTGTTTTGTTTCCAGGGCAGGAAATTCCAAAGGGAAGGGAAAAATAATCAAACAAGTGGTTTTCAGATCTTTCCACCGTTAACCCTAATCATGATTCCAAAAGTTTGTAGACTTGGGCTAGTTTTCGATCCTATGAAGTCAAAGGATTAGAGAGAGAAATTCAGGGAACTTGAGGCCGTGGCTATCTGTCCTCAGGCAAGGAGCCGGGATTCAAATTCATTACACTTCTAATCAAGAAATTTTACATTTACCGGTAATGTACGGTATGCTTCTCTAACTAAATGCGGTAGCTATGGGCAAGGAAAAGATTCTTGGGCACATCACCTGGGGACCTGCGAGGCACTCCCTAAGGGCAGGAGATGATTCATAGTTTCACAAAGAATAAACAGTTGAACCCTGCTTGGGACACAGCACAGCCAGCAGAAAGCCCAGTGGGTGCTCATCGCCCTAACAATTTACTAATTAATCGGGTATCGGGTGTCTCACTGAAGAGTCAGGACCTCAGCCTTCAAAGGTTTAAAGGAACGCAGGGCCCCCTGGGATGTGACAAGATAAACACTGGCAGGGGGCAGAGGTAGGTGGCTCTGTTGTGCAACAGGAGTGATGGGCCAGTGGGGATCTGTCATGCTATTCTAGAACGGTAAGATCCCGTTCGAAGACAGAAAACTGGGCAAAAGGAAATGTATGCAACAACTTTTCCGGAAAAGTGGAAGGTGGTACTTGCCCACGGGCATTGTATTAAACGGAAAATGTCTATTTTAAGAAATGGATTAAAAACCACATAAGCAGTTTATAAACATTATCTTCGTCTTGCATTCATAAAGCCGGGATTGCCATGAAAGCCAAGTTCAGAACTATGCAGCGAAGTAGAGCCAGAGCAGTTCTTGGTTTGGATGATTTATTTTAGATGATAGCCTCATTTCTGCCCCAACTTGGCGTGTGTGCGCGAGTTTAACACGGCCGGGTAGCCATCAGAAAGACGAACACATTAGAGAAAGTAGTTCTTCCTGACAGCCCTCCCCTTAGGAGCTTTTATTCAGCATATAATTGAGCATTTGGGACAGAGATGAGCCCTTATCAATTGTGGATACAAAGATTAAATTTTCTGGCAATTTTCGCTGCAGTAAAAGCGAACATCAAATAAATGAGTGAAAGAAGGCAAGCTTGGCCCTTCCTGGTGAGAATCACATTTAGGTCCCATTTAAGGACTTGATCAACCAGTGTTTCATTTGAATACAGGAATCTGTTTTTTAAATGGAGAGGTCCCCGAACACCGTAAAGCAGACTTTCAAATTTTTATATTATTTAAAAGCAAGATTGGATTAAAACACTGTCCAATCTCTCAGCATAGTTTCATAGGTTTTCCCGCAAACCCTACATTTTCCTTCCTTGCAAATGGAAAACAATTTAGAGCATTGTTTCTCAAGATGTAGTACCTAACCCGTTGGCCCAGGAATGCCCAGTGGGTATTCTGTAAATCCACATGCCTGGGCTCTAGGGGTGGGGCTCAGGGGATCTGCAGGTTTCAAAGCCGCTTGTGCGATTTTAATGAGCAGTCAAGTTTGAGAACCACAAATTTAAAGGGCTTATCTTCACGATATCACCTCGATCACTGTATGCTTGTTGAATTAATTTCTAAATAGAAAATGAGAAATACGTAGAAATAAGTTATGTGCAAAATGTTCTAATTGGCCTTCTTTAAAAATGGGATTTTTATGTACGTACATTAACGCCAGGAAAGCGTACCAGTATGCTGAGATCCAGGAGCATTGTCTAGAAAAGCTTGTATTTATTCTACTCAAAACAGGTCTTCTTCACTTTTCAAAGAAGAGGTTGGAACTTGGGCACCCATGTCTCATTCTGCCCCACACAGCTTTGGGATTTTCAAACTGGCACGATTTTTCTCTCAGATAAATTTGATGGAGTTTCTTATCCAGCTTATCAGTTAGGAAGATTATCAGAAAATGAAACATCAGGCAAATGAAGCAGGTCTAACAAGAAAGGAAAAACCATAAACCATGTTTACACAGAGAGGGTTCCTGGCGGGGACTTGGGTCATTGAATGAATGAGCCGCAGGGGGCCACACAAAGATGTCAGGTTTGGGATGAGAACGAAGATGAGGAGACACAAACAGGTGGAGAGGAGATTCGGTTCTTGAAAGAGAAGAGGAGGAGGAATCTGACACTAAAAAAGTGAAAGAGAAAAAAAAGGATAAAGGCAAAAAAAAAAAAAAAAGCTTTAGAGACACAAAGGAAAAAATAAGCTAGCTTTTAATATACTCACATAAGCTGCAAAGAAAATGAGGTCATGTAATACACAATCATTCCTCTACTGGACAATAGAATACAAGTGCTTTTCGAAGAAAACAAATTTGTTTTTTTTTTTCCCCACTGGTTATTTAATTGTTCTGCAACAACACCATGGAATAAAAATAACTCAGATTTACCTGGGCACAGACTCGGCAGCATGATCCGCTGAAAATAATACATCTTTAACCTACAATATCCAGGACATTCTAGAAGAGACCACTTTTCAATTGGAAAGGTGTAGATCTTGGCTATTCCTAGATTTGTTTTTTATGAGAAGCACTTATACAAAGTTTACTTGAAAGTGGAGGTTTTCCTAGGTAGAGATACTGAGGTGTAACCATAGGTCATGGTCCCAGCATTGTGACAAGGGAGGGCTAAGCTTTCTAAGCTGGCCTGTGGCCGGGTGCACAGGCTGGGCACTTTGGAAAGGAAGCTGTCACCCCCTCGTTCACGCCTCACTGCTGGAGACATACCTAGTAATGGGGACACCACCACGGCTACAGTGAAAAATTGTGCCAGACACAATGGACCGAACTTGCAGGGTAAAAGAGTAATTTTGCTTTGGATAGGTGTCTGATAATATCTATCAATGATTAACGATAAATCTTCTTACTCCACATCCTGTTTTGAAGGTAAAAGAAAAAAAAAATTTTTTTCCCATCCTCTATTTAAGGAACTACCAACTTATTCCTAAGAAAAGACAATGATTCATAGCTTCAATGCTAAGACTTGTCACTCTCTCTGATTCCTCTTTTTCCATGGCTGGGACCTATTACAGGTGGGGGAAGGAGACCCAGAAGTGACAACAGAAGGGAAGTCATGTTGTTTTGGGGGCTTTTTCAATTTGGCACATCCACTTGATGAAATCAAGGCCTACTCTATTAGCCATGGTGGACTGGGCCAGTCCCAAGCTTCTAGATATGGGTTCTCCGTACGGTATTCCATAGATGTTCATGTGGGCAATTTCAGAGGTGGAAAACCACATCCTAGTTAATTAGCCACTTCCCAAATCGATAATGCTAAGCCTGCATCTTATAATGATCCAGATGTAGAATATTGGCATTGTGCTTCTAGCTTTTTTAAAAGTTCTTATGTCTTTGACATTCATACTGAAATTTTAGTATACAAAATATAATGTCTGGGATTTGCCTTAAAATACTCCATAAAAACTAAGTGTGGGACAGGTGAGATGGTGAGAAAGGAATACTAATCATTGAAAGCTGGTGGTAGGTACGTGGGAATTCATTATATTGGTGCCCCTGTTGCGGTGTATTTAAAAATTTTCCACAATAGAAAATTAAAAAACAAAACAAAAAGGAAATACATTTTAGTTCTGGATTACAAAAACAAGGGACCCAAGAGGGCCTGTGGCTTCGCAAAGGACTCTCCGTCTGCACCCTGGGTCATGGAGGTGGAGGTTCACCATGGCCTTGGCCACGTTCTTCGCTTGTGTCGGATGCCTAGGCCCTTTAAATTAGGGAATTCAGGAAAGGAGAGAAGCACCAGGTGTGCACGGACCAATACTATCAGTGAGCGGTCCCCTGTCGGGGCTGGGTCTTCTCACACCACAGCGGACCTCGGTCACTTTGTTTCGATTTGGGACCATTTTTACTTTGGATAAGTTCCTTTTCTCTTTTCCTCAATAGCCCAGTTGCTTCCCTAAATGAGCAGTGCTATTCAAAATTGGCCAGCCTTCTCCCTCACGTGCACTGAAGACTGTGGCAGAGAGGAGGAGGAAGATGGGATGGAGAAACCGGAGTGTGAAGCCTGTGCCACGGAAGGCCACGTTGCCGTGAAGAACGTGGACCTTCTCTGCAGGGGGCTGCAGAGGGGTCTTCGGGACATGCCGTGAACTGAAAAGTGCCCGGTGCTCGATGGCGAATCTACATAGCATTAGGCTGTTTTTCATGTAGGGGAGCACGGGAAATTTTATCTATGACTATTTGCGTGAAAAAAAAAAAAAACACTGGAAGGGCAAGCAAAAAGTTAGTAAAAATGGTTACCTTCAGGGAAAAAACAAGATGGAGGCACAGGGATGGAAGCAAAACTTCTCTGTGGCACCTTCTGAATCAAAACTCAGACTCCGCGGTCGTTGGCAAGTCAGGCCGTCCACAGAGGGGTGTGAGCGAGGGTGTGCTGGCCCCCCGCCGGCCCCCGCGCCGAGCCACAGGAAACTGGGCTCTAGTCATCAAGATGGAGGCACCCTCTCCATTTTCAGATGAGTCTTCCTCATTTTTGTCTCTTAGATTTCGACTGTCACTTCAGAATGTTCTATCCTCATTTACAACCAGTTGGCATTGATAACGTGGCCTTCCCCATTTCTGATTCCCTGGCCTCCAGGGAATAAGCCAACCAATTGTTGGTGCGAACCAACAGTTGGGGGCTCTGAGGGCAGGGCTGGTGAAGGAAACCTTGTGGGGGTTCCGATAGGAACCATCTTGTAGGGATCCTACAGCTGCAGTAAAATGGCGGGTGGCCAGGCCCGGAGGCGGTGCTTTTCTCTGTTGCTCTGGGGCATCCGTGCGAGCAACCCCGACTCGCCCCCCGGGCTCCCGGAGTGAGGGGCGGAGCAGAGGCACCAACCCCACTAGGGACCAAGGCACAGCAATGCCCTGACCGCGTCACGTCCACACCTCACCCGGATACTCCCGCATCTCAGGCCTAACCTGCCGGGGACACTCCCGAAGTCTCTGGGGCAAATGTCCCACGGGGCAAAGGGGAGAACAAATAACAAGGGGCTCGCTTGTGTTCTGCCACAGTCTGTACTCAACGCCACGTGGCATTCAAGTCTTGGGACTTCAGGGGAAGTTAAGGTCCGGGCCAGCTGGAAGGAAAGGGGGTCTGAATTTAGTAGGACTGTCCTCACAGGAACCTGAGGAGGGGACAACGGGCGGGAGACAGCCTCGGGCAGCCTTGGCATCTGTTCTGAATCAGCCAAAATTGCTGCTGGTGCCTTGGTGAACTTCACCTCCTTCTCCCTGTCACCGTGTCCCAGCCTCACCCTGCAGCGGCTCGAGCCGATGGCCTCGTCCTCCCTTGCCAGCAATGAAGGGGTTCCGCAGCTCGAGGAGGACTCTGCTATTCAAAGTCGGAGGCTCTCCCTCCAGGACTGCTGGTCCATGGGGGGCGGGGCGGGGCAGGGGGGGCAGGTCACCGCAGGGGATGAATTTCTCTGTGGCTTTGTTGGTCTGCATCTTGAGCAGTGGCCACGGGCACTATTCAACCGCACTGATCTGCAATTCACGAGTATCCAAGACCCAACAGTCTTTTGACCTCAGAGCCTCGGGGCCCTGGGACCAGACTTTTCACGCTGACTTTAATGTTGGTCAAAGGGAGCCCAGCAAAGGAATGCAGGCTCCAGGCAGCTGTGAGCATGGGCTTGGGCGAGGAGCATGGCGGGTTTCTAGAAGTGGTTTCTCTCCCATCCTGCCAGGGGCAAGATTTTTCAGGACGTGGCTGTGCATACCCCAGGGCTGCTCTCTGGCTTCCTCTGGAAGGGCTTGGGCAGGGGCTGGGGCCTGTCACAAGGTCCAGAGAAGGACCCGGCGGCTCCTTTCATGAAGCCAGCCCAGAAAAGAAGAGGCACGCCCAGATGGGGATCAAGCCTTACACAGGCCGGCTGTGGGGCACTGTGGCCACGGGGGAAGTAGGGGAAGGGGGTGTGGGGGGCTGAAGAAGCAACAGCACCAGCTTTCAAATGATGCTCTGGAACCACCTCTGAGGCCTGAAGCAGAGGGGAACTTTTTTCCAAATCGCCACCAAATAGCCGGTAGAACTATTCGAATTACTTATTTGGAGTTTTGGAAATGACAGAGGCGTATTTACTCCTCTGTACTTAGGCAAATGTGGAAACGCAAATGACAACGTGTACACCCTTGCTCAGGGGAGAGGAGAATCGGAAGCTCAGGGCCCACCTGTGTCCCTAAAGGGCCTCTTTGCCAGGGGTGGCAGGGGGCTGTTCCTATGTTCAAGTGATTAAAAATCAAAACCTGGTTTCAGCAAGATCTGAAACTTAGAGGGGGAGAAACCGAAAAGCAGAGGGGAAGGTTCATGGGGATGAGAACAATCTAATTTTAGTTTTGAGTTTGAGGCTCTGAGAGCAGGGGGGAGACAGAAGGGTCTCAGAGAGCCGAGTCAGGCGGGCACCACCGTGTCCCCCACTGTGAACACACACTTGAAAAGACACTGGAGAAAACGCGTCTTGAGCGAGTTTAACCTCTGCGAGTAAGGAGCGTTTCCCAGCCCCGGGCCCTCAGTGTTCCTCTCGTGCCACTCGCCGCTCGGGGCCAGGCCCACACCGCTCCGTCCCCTCCGGTCTATTGTTCTCACCTGTCTCGGGATCGCTGAAGTCCGGCAAAGTAATCGTGTTAAGCTGCCGTCTGTCAGCAATGGTTCTATCTAAGAGGCTGCTCCCGCGTCCGGAATCACTGCCAAACACAGGGGCAGAGGTCAGTCACGGGAAAGGGCACAGACGGAGAGACACAGAATCAACCATCGCCCGCCCCTGACGTGCGGTAACACATTTGTGCGTTTGGGACGCTCCTCAGCCCCTCTCTGATGCCTACAAGGCATCCTGCGTCCTGGCCCGGAGGGGGCTGGGATCCCTTTCCACGTTCACGGTCACGAACATGCTTAAACCACACCCACAGACCCTTGCTAATTGTAGCCTCTTTGGTGTCATAAGATACAAAACTGAAAACCTGAAGCCAGGTTCTCCGTCTGCCTTAGAATGGGGAACTGACTGGCCTTCTGTGTTGGAAGTCTTGGAACTCACCAAGCCCATAAACACACCGCCCTCGAATTGTCTTATAAATCAACAGTCCACAGCTAAGCCCTCACTGCCAGGGAAGGCACCCGGGCATTTCTAGAAGACCCTTGTAACTACGCCTCTCTCCAGACCAAATGCATCAGTATTTCTGGCAAGGTACCCATTTTTCCGAGCTCCCCAGATGGCTCCAATGTGTAGCTAGATTTGAGAACCCCTGGCTCCTTCTCTCAAAGGGCAATCACAGCCATGTCCCTACCTAATAGTCAGGAGATCACATAGGGAGCTGCTGGTCACTGGAGGAGCTGGGCTGCACCCCCCCCAACCCCCCATCCGGCTTGTCCACCGATGGGAAGCCAGAGAAGGCTGGGATGTGCAAACACCCAGCAGGATTCAGGCACCAACCCCCGGGCTGGCACTGTTACCACCTTCCTGGGCTGAATCCCCCCCCCCCACTCTCGCACCCACCAGAGCACGCTTGGCACCATTTATTTGGCGAGTCACATGGAAAGCCATCTCAGGCCCAAGTGGAATGAAACACAGGTAGGGGACCTTAGCTCCCACAGACTCTCGTTTTGTTTTATTCTAAGAAGTTTGTAAGCAAAAACAAACACATCCTTCTTTTTTCTTCTATCATAATATTCCATCCAAGAAGCTCCAAAAAGCAGCACATCTATCTCTTGAGATTTGAGTCTATAATGCTTTCTTTTGAAGCTATTTTGTCGATCCGCGGGGCTCCAGGCATGGTATTTTTCTTGTTGTTTTTTTTGTTAAGAAGTTCAAATTCTATAATAAAGGGACACAGTTTCCTTCCCGTATGCAGCTGTTGCTAAAAGTGGTACAAACAAGATTTGGTATGAAACTTAATATGGTTCACAGGCTGTAATTTCCACGTCCACTGATGTAGTTAGAAAAATCCACAGGAAACAGACGGCAACTTGCCTCCATACAGACTGTCAGCCTATACTTATTACATCATTGGATACACAGTTTTTGGAAACTGTTCTATTAATTATTTTCACAACTGCGAAACAATAACTGTCTCTGAGCAGAAGACAACATTAAAGTAGGTGCAAATGTTCACGAATCACATTACTGACTAAATATTTCCAACATCGGTCTGTTCACGTATGTATTTTTAATATAAATATTGGAAAACTATTACAAAGAGTTATGATATGAATACTGCAATGGCTCCCCACTTCGGAGCTTTTCAGAAGATGTCATCTCAAAATATAGTGACTTTTTTTCATCACGTTGGGGATTTTAGGGCACACGGTAAGGTGCTAGGCATTGTAGAGAAAGGATCTGCCTGGGTTTTTGATGGATTTGCTTTGGCCATAACCCTCCAGGCTTTCCCGTCTCACCAAGTCTCATGGCCCGGGGTTAGCCTCCACCCACCCTGCTGCAGGTCCTGGGCGCCGGCAGGGGTCTGGGATCTGATCTTCTCTCTGTCCCTAACAAGCAGGTCACTCTGGTCCTACTCTCCCTGTGCCTCAGTGTCTTCCCCGTCACATGAAGGTAAGGATTGTTTTCCCACATACAGCGCTGTGAGGCTGAACTGAGGTCATATGGACAGAACATTCAGAAGACTCTTAGGTGGACTCAATGCGTCGTTATAAATACATATACCTACAAACAAGCACCCGAAGACCACTTATTCCCAGCCTTCTAGTGCAACGGTAGGTGTGGGGAAGCTGAGATAAGGGCCTCCTGCCCTGAATGCTAGAAACCGCTGCTAAACCCAAATCTTGACTTGTGAGCCTTCCCCACTGTAGTAAGGACTATGTCCCCTCCACCAGCTGAGAAGCCGTCTGCAGTTGGATTCCTTAGTTCTTCTTCAGAGTTCCTTTGGAAAACGGTGCATAAGCAACAATTCACTATTCAAAATGGAGATGCTCTTGTTTCTGCTCCAAATGCAGTGACTGATTGAGAATTTTGCTGGTTGCTTTGAGCAATTTTTAGTTCGACATTTATAGGGCATGGAGTCTTAACCAATCAGGATTTGCCCCTGCGACAATCCCTGGGATACGGAGGGAGAAGCAAAGGGAGGCCCTGGCCACCCCTTGAGTCTCCTTACCTCTCTCACTGGCCAGTATCTCTCACGAAAGCCTTCCTCTCTCCCTGTGGGATCCTGCTTGGGCCCCAGCATGGACCACGCACTCCCGCCTCACTCCCCAGTGACCTCACCCCTTCTGTGCCTGGCCCAGGGGCTGCCAGGAGCGCCTCCCAAGGAGGATGGCAGGAAGGGAAGGAAAACCGTTCCATGTCAGTGGTGCTAAGGTTTAGGGGGAGGACACTGGCAGGAGCCCCAAATCCATGGTATGTAAGCTGTCGATATCCCCACAGGTAACACACGCATGCAGGGGCCTTCTGTTCCCTGTCAGGATTGAACATTCAGAGGACAATCTAGATGGTTAAAGTTATACTAGAAACTGGAAGCTTCTCTTGGAAATCCTCCATCTTCCACAGCCCGCAGAGGCTGTTAAACACAAGAGGCAAGCTGGTGGTGGCTTGGAGGGTCTCTGCCGGGGTCTCTGTAGAGGTAACCTGGCCTCCTACCTGCTTCTGAACTAGTGTCCAACGCGGCATTTACTGGATGGAAGAGAGGGGCCTGGGACGGCCAGGTGGGAGAGGAGGAAACGCCTGTCTTTCTCCAGGCCCCTCACGGCTGAGTAACAAGAGTCAAGGCAAGCTCCCAATATCCCTGACCCTCAATTCTCATCAGTAGAATGGGTACGAAAGAATGTGACCTTTGCCTGCTTTATGGGGCTGCTTGGAAGATGGATGGAGAGCACGATTTCTAAAAAGAAAAGCTTCCCCAAAATGTCGGTGACCATTAATGAGTAACTGGATGGGGTTTCGAGCTTGTAACTGAGGTTAAAGAAAGCATCTTTTTTTTTTTTTTTTTTTAACAAATGAAAACTTTTAAGTGCTTTGTAAGTAAGCGATTGAGATTGGACTGGGGAAGAAAACATTTTCTTGCAATTACA
This sequence comes from Procyon lotor, assembly GCA_028646535.1. Classification (NCBI taxonomy): domain Eukaryota; kingdom Metazoa; phylum Chordata; class Mammalia; order Carnivora; family Procyonidae; genus Procyon; species Procyon lotor. The sequence continues at coordinate 110,681,133 of CM053609.1, forward strand.
TGGCTCCACGATGGAGATGGTCCACGTGGCAGGGGTGAGGGGGACGGGAAAGAAGTGAACGGCAAAAAACAAAGGAAAATAAGTTGGTTGCCGACTTGGGAGAGGCAGCGTGCGTGGCGCAGGGAACACTGATCCAAGCTCTAGTACTCATTTAATCGGGGAAATTTAGGCACGTTATTGGGCCTTGTTTATTTTCTATGAAATGCAAAGAAGAATCGCAGTCTCACACGGCTGTTGCAGGGGCTGAAGATAAGGCCCACATGGACGGCGGAGGGAAGGATGCTGCCATCCCCAGCAACGGAACTGTCCATTCCGGGAGGCTGCCCTGGTCCCCAGTCCCGCTGTTCTGAGCGGCGGAGCCAACAGGCACGAGAACTGAAGGGACTCGCCCCTTTACTGAGAGAGAGGAGACGAAACACGAGACAGCTTTCTCTCCTAAAGTAAAACTGCAGACCCAGCAAATAAATCCAGGCTTCTGAAATGACACACACCTTGCCAAATGTACACTCGAGAGAATGCCACCCACCATTTTGCTCACAGCAAGAGCTGCATTCCCAGACTGCAGGTGGAACGCTCTTTGCAAGTTGTCTAAGGCTCGGTTCAGCGACTAGCTCAGTGTGATCTTCCTTCAAGCAAAAATAAAGAGGGAACGAGTTGCAGGGGACACGAAAGCTCAGTCTCTTCTCCACGTGGCCCGTTACTGCTCAGATCTCCTTCTGTGGCCCATCATCTCACGGTGATGGAGGCCTGTGCCAGCCCCAGGGTGGAGCTGGGAGGGGGTAGGGGATTGGGGAGCCCCAGTAGGGGGACTAGAGGCCCCTCCACGATGAGTGAGCATGCTCAGAAACAAGGGCGCCCCAACTCAGGGAGTCAGCGTGGACCTTCTCCGGGAAGAAACCAACCACCTGCCAGGATGCTCTCTGCCCAGTTTTTATTGCATTTTTTTTTTTTTTAAAGCAGGGATGCTTCTCATGCACTTGTGCATGCAATCCTACCCTCTTCTAGAACACTGCATGACCTGATCATGAACTCAAGGCTGCTGGACCCAGAGCTGCCCTTATCTGGGGAACAAGGAAGTATGCCCTTCCTTGTCCAGAGGCAGCACCCCCCCCCCCCCGCTTTATGCTTCATTCTTCTGCCAGGGTCATGTCTAACCTGACCATACTCGGGAGGATGTCTAGATTTGTGCAATGGTAAGGAGAAACATTTATTTATATCCCAGAGAAAATAAATAAAGTTAAAAAAAAATAATCAGGAAGCTCCTTAATAAGGGGCTGCTCAATTACCACCCCTCCCCCTCCCCCAAGGCTTGGGAGTCGCAGTTTCGCAAACCCAAGATGGGCCCTCCCCCCGCCCACCCCCACACCCCCTCCAGACTCCTTGCCTGGAGCCAGGGTTCCTCCCTCTCTGGCCCTGCAGGATCCTTCAGGAAACCGAGGAAGCATGGACACAGCCCAGGCATTTGGTTAAGTATTTTTAAAAAGCTTTCCAATTCTGCTATTTTTTTCTCCTCACATCCAATATTCTTGGTTGCTAAGTGGGAGGAAATGTGGGGAGGTGGGAGAGGTGTGGAGAACGGAGGGAAAATTGGCAACATGAAGGATGATGGGTTTATTTTCTCATTTCGAACGGGGGTACGGGCAAAGGAGTGCTCCCGGACGGAAGCAAACAGCCCGGGGAGGATCTCCTGTTAGCAGCGCTTGTGGCCAAGACTCTTCCCTAAATCCTGCTGCTTCGGGGAGGCCGGGAGTGGGGGGCTTTTCGGGAATGTAACATGGGCATTTTCTATTTCTGCTTACAGGCTTAGAAAAGTGGAATTCTTTAAAAATTAAAATGATCTTTATTTTCAGAACATATCCGCAAAAGGGAAAAGGCCAGTTTTAGGATTATCTTTTCAAGGAGAGGAAGATGGAGCACGGGGCCGTCACATGCCCCAGGCTGAGGCTACAAAGGGGATTCTTGGCTAATTCTTGAGACTCCAGCTTCGCAAGGGGGGCGCGGGGCTGCCTGCTGGGCGTGGGGCCAGACAGCGTGAGCTCCCTCCCTTCCCGCCGCACTGCCCACAAGGCCCGGCTCAGGTCACAACTCTGCCGAATGTTAGCTCACGAGCACCCATCCCCTACCACGGAGGGCCCTGATTTTGAGTATTTTCTTTTATCTGCAGAAATAAAATCCCACGTGGGACCCCTCTGGCACTTGGCTGCTTCCCTAACGCCCACCCCACCTTTCCTCTCCCCGGGCCCGCGGCCTGCACATGATGGCCACCAGCCTGTCACCTCCCCCCAGGGGGCTGTACGGGGCAAGCGACATCCTTAGTTAATACACATTTACGACTCGAGTTGAATATTTTTAGCCTCCTGATGTTTAAGAGCCTCGTGTGGGCTGTCCGTACATCTTGCTATGAGCTTGAAAAATGTTGCAAGTGTATGAGCCGTCGTCTCAATGCACTTGAATTATTAGGTCCCTTTTCATTAAATGACTTCCTTCCAAGGGCAGGACACACTTAGTAATTTAAACAGACGCTAGAAAAAATTGCCCAAGACTTAAAAATGGGCACAACAGGTTACTGGGTGTCTTTTAGTGGCGACTTAGGGGTTGACTAGGGGGCCTTCCCCCCATTAATCTGCCTTGGTCGAGGCGGGGGAGCGCCCTTGACTGACTCTGACTGATTAAGGTCATTTTACTGTTCTGCAGGCAAATGAGATACAATTGATTTCCACCCTGTAAAAAGACCACCCCAAACCATGTATTTCCTTGTCCTATAAGAATACTGTTTTTGCATTTCTTTGCAAATTCATTTCAGTATATCTATCTTTCAAATTCTTCTTTGAACATTTTACCAGTTCGTTAATGAGGTAAATAAAACTTCTGATACATGCTCATTTTGTATTTGTTTGTGTCATGATTTTAACTGTTTGAAAATCACACTTTATCCTGCCCATCGTGACTTCTACTCTCCTTGGTAGGACATGGCCTACTGCCTCTGCAGGTCTTTTAAATACTAGTCTAAGACCCCCCACATCTGGAGTATGTAACTGACTAGTCTATCCATAAATTACCAGAAAGATGCTAAGACTTGTCCAAGAACTTGAATAAATGGCTGGTTGAGAGAAATCAGGTAGAGATCTGTTGGGCCTTGGGCCTCGTAGGTCACCGTGGCCGCAACAGGAAAAGCAGGCCCCGATCCGGGGGCTTCCTCAGCCCCTGACAAGTGGAGTGTGTCTGGCTCCAGCGCTCTTATCTGCTGCTCCCAAGCACTGGGAGGTGCACAGGGGGGCAGGGGGCATGCCTGTCAGATGGCCCTGGGGGGCGGGGACCCATGCAAAAACCACGCAAAACAGGCCCCGCTGGCCTCTTACCTGGGATTGGTTAGGTTGTAGCAGGATTTCCATATTTGTAACATGTGCTTACAAGTGAGGAGCGCCTCATCTGGGCCCCGGCAGAGAGACTCCAACTTCACTTTGGAAAACAGTAGTCTATGATGGGGAGACAGAGGGAAAAAACAACACAGCTCAAGACGGTGAGTCCCCACCAGAACCACCCACGTAGCCTGGCCTAGACCCGGAAGGGACAGCACTCATTCTAGAATGGGATGGGCAAAGGCTTGATCTGCGGGAAGCGGTGGCAGTGAGGGTCAAGGGTTCCAGAACGCCCGGCTTGATATGTGGCTTTGTACCTTGAAGGCAAATGCAGGTGTGCCCAGTGTGACCATCTGTGGTCAGGTTAAAAGCATCAGAGTGGCTAATTTTATTGAGAGCGTGGGGATTTTACCAAGAGCTGCTTTTTTCTTTTTTTTTTTTTTTTAATATTTTATTTATTTGACAGAGAGAGAGAGAGAGAGATCACAAGTAGGCAGAGAGGCAGGCAAAGAGAGAGAGGGGGAAGCAGGCTTCCCGCTGAGCAAGGAGCCCAATGTGGGGCTCGATCCCAGGACCCTGAGATCATGACCTGAGGCGAAGGAAGAGGCTTTAACCCACTGAGCCACCCAGGCGCCCAAGAGCCTGCTTTTTAAAACAAAACCAGTTTATTTGCAAAACTTCAAAAATTCATTAAAAGCTTATGAGAAGGAAGGGAGGGGTGAATGGGGGGAAACCAGAGGGGGAGATGAACCATG
>CM053609.1:110685746-110724680 GCA_028646535.1 Procyon lotor
GTAACGACCCTTCTTGGTGGGTGGTATTTAGCTCCCTTCCATATCAGAACACCAAGCCCTCACTCCCACAGTGCCCAGGATTGTGCTCTGGGGGCCTGAAATCCACATTTGCTCATTGACTACTTTCTCTACAAACCACAGAAGACTAAGAAATGTATGTCTGGCGATTAAGTTATACATACAAGAGAATTCCTCAACCACGTATGATGTAATGGTCTCATTTGAAGGCATTTTTTTTTTTAAAGATTTTATTTATTTGACGGAGAGAGAGATCACAAGTAGGCAGAGAAGGTGGCGGGTGGGTGAGGGGGGGCAGACTCCCTGCTGAGCAGAGAGCCTGATGCAGGGCTCGGTCCCAGGACCCTGAGATCATGACCTGAGCAGAAGGCAGAGGCTTTAACCCACTGAGCCACCCAGGTGCCCCTTGAAGGCATTTTGGAGGAAGAAAGTTTCTTTTTTCCCAGTGGGTGATGGCAAGAGGCCGGTCCTACCGCAGCACTCTCTAAGTTCCAGAATGGGTTCCTACCATCCATTCCCTCCAGATGGAACACAGGACGCCCAAGGGGCTGCTGGTGGCTCTGGGAGGGCTCAGGGCTGCAGCCTCCTTGAGCCTGGGCCTGTGGACACCTGCGTTGATGGCAACAGGCCAGGTGAGGACAGGGATGCCCCCGAATGACAAGCAGGTCGGCATAAAGGCTGAGGCCAGACGTGAGAGTAGGGCTTGCCTTCTGCTCAAGAACATTTCAAGAAGTTCAAGTTCTCTGAGGGGTTTCTCAGGAGCCAGGTGCCAGCTCCTGCTGATGTCTTTACCAGTCCAGAAAGTGGTGGGAGCCTTTTTCCATCATAGTCTCCCACCAAATGTGGGTCAGCTGGGAGATGTGTTACAAAGGGCGGAGAAGCTGCCAAAGGGTCGCCCTGCAGCATTTGGTAGAGACCTGTTCAGAGGCCAGACGCCCTCCTGGGTCTGGCTGCCAAGAAATTTTGGCCAAGGAAGATCTCACCTCGGACCACAGTGATGTTCTCTGGGAAGCCCAGCGAACTCTTCTGGCTTAGCCAGGCTTGGAGTTCACCTGCCCCGGGGCTGAGGGTGAGGTCGTGAGGAAGGCTGCCCCACAGGTGGTGGCGGTGTGGCTCCCACTGTCCGGCGGCCCTCTAACTGTGCCCAACGCGCAAAACGCCAGAGCTCCTCTCTAAGCCTCAACTTGGGGGAACGGTTGCACGCAAGGCTCCAGGGCTGGAAAAAGAACTTCTAATTAACATGAAATAACAGCTTTCAAACACTTGACTCAGGATGTGGAGTTGAAAAGGTGTGGGCTGAATTTCAGAGAACCAGACAGGAAGAATAATAGAACTGCTGCGCACAGCCGATGGGAAAGGCACCTGGAAGTGAGGCAGGAGGAACAGCAGGAGAGACACTGGCAGAGAAGAGGGGCTGGAAAACATGGGCAGGGGGGCAAAAGCAAAGCCTGGCAGCTGCCGTCAGGTGCCTCCCAGACGATGGGCAGAACGATGGGCAGAACGAAAACTGGGTCTGACAAGCCAGACCCGGTTTTCCCTTGGATACGCAAAGCAGAGCAGGAGACAGAGGCACCGCCTCCGGGACACTGCTCCTCCTCACCACGTCCCCACCCTTGGGCTTGGCTACGGGCAAAGGACAAGCGATGCTCGTCATCGTATTTGCAGAACCCCGCTCACACAGTTCAAGACTGTTCGAGAACATTGGGCTGGGTGTATGCCACATTAGCACAGAAATGAAGAGAACGCAATGATTGGCATTGGTTTGCTGCAGTTGATGTCCAAAGACACTAGAGATTCAACCTACTGAGGAAACCCTGAGGGCAAAACAAGAAGTCACGAAAAAGAGGGCACCTGGGTGGCTCAGTCGGTGAAGCGACTGCCTTCGGCTCAGGTCCTGATTCCGGGGTCCGGGGATGGAGCCCCACGTCAGACTCCCTGCTCAGCGGGAAGCCTGCTTCTCCCTCTGCCCCACCTGCTCTCTCTCAAATAAATAAATAGAATCTTAAAAAAAAAAAAAAAAAAAAAAAGAAGTCATGAAAAAGCCTGGGACAAACCAACATCGACCACATTTCTGCATGTGGAATGAGCAGGCAGAAGGGACCACAGGCTGAGACTGTCTGTGGGCCACATCGGCCAAGTCCAACAGTGAATTAAGCAAGGTGTTTCTCTTGGTAAGAAGTCACACGCTGGGAAAGTGGTCTGCTCCTACCTCTACATCTGGCTCAAAGTTCATCAACCTAATTACAACAGCTTTGACTCAGAGACTCATTGAAACTTACAGGAAATCAATGAAGACTAGGAGAAGCCTGCTGAAGGATGAATCTGACTATGTTACTGACAGCCCAAGTCTAGCATCACACAGTGCTGTTCCTGATCTCGCTCCTGCCCAAATGCTTAGGTTCGGTCTGCTCACTGTCCATCGTGTACATCTCCCACTCCAGCCATGATCGGCTTCCTCCACGTCACTCTTCCTTGTGACCCCGGGCCTTTGCACGTGCTGTTATTCTGTCAGGAATACCTTTTCCATCCATTTCTGTTTTTTAGGCATCTACTCATCTTCCAGGTGAAATAGCACCTTCCCCTCCACCCCCCACCTCTAAAACCAACCTCAGGTACTAGAAGCTAAAGATCCTAAATGGGAATGCAATTCCAGAAAATACGAGAGCTCTCAACTGTGGAGTAATAAGCGACAAGCCAGGAAACTTCAGCTTTCAAGACAAGCAAAATAAGAACAACAGCTGTTGCCAGACACTTTAAATATTTACTTGCTGATTCTTGCACCAATCCTGCAGGTTAGATCTAGAATGATTTGCCTGAGTTCACACTGCCAGTCGCTGGTAGACCAGAACTACAAACCCAGATCCACTGAATAAGAAACACAGGAGAGTGATTTAAAATATTCTAACTGAACTCCTGACGTTAATGAAGATAGACAGCATTTTCTAATCCATTGCAGATACTTAAGGCCCCACGATAAAGCAAAGACCTGTGTTACTGTGTGGATTAAAAGCGGTTATAAAATATAGTCCCTTGCCCTCAAAGAACTTAGAGTCCAAGCAGAAGAGAAGACCTGGCTGCAAACATGAGGCAGAATTCCTGGTTTAGGGACAGATCATGGCCCTGGAACTCGAGCGGGGCCACAGGAAGACGGGGGGGGGGGGGGGGGCTGCGCCTCTGAGGGATTGTTCCTAGGATACATTATATGTGCTTCTTCAAAAAATGATCACATTGGCCTGTTTTTTTTTTTTATGACTTGCCTCTTTCACCTCAAAGTCCAGTGAATGTAAAATTCGAGTCATTTAAAGGTCTCAGTTAATCAAGGTTTTACTTTCCATTAAACCCAAGAGAAATAATATTTTACCCTATTTTTGGAATTTCTTACGACTCCAAAGATACTTCTTGAAAGGATAGCTGCATTTGGGTTGGTGTAGCATTTAGAAAGAAGATAGACCCCCTGGTGAAGCTCTGGGGCTTGTGGCATTGGGACTTGTCCTCGGACGCCTCAGGGAATGTACCAAAGTGGCTTTTCATCGGGGCCTGGTTTGATGTCTGATGATCTTCCCCAGGAAGACTTTCCTGACTCCCTGGAAACTGCCCCCAGTGACTTGATCCTCTCGTCTAGGGTAACAGTCTGGTTTAACTTCATCCTGCTGGAACCCAGAGGCTACTCCTTGAGCTCAGTGTAGACCCTCACATCTCCCCACTGAGCTCAAGGTGCTGCATCTACCTCCCGGAAGTCCTCCCTCCAGGGCCCCTCCCACGCGCAACTGTGACAACCCCACCGCCTGACATCTTCTGTGACCCCCAGCCTCAGGCAGAAAGTTATTTCCTTCCTCACCTCGTATCTATAAAATGTCTTTTATAATCTGTTAAAATCCTGTATTTGTATAGTTGAGCACCTATATGTCAATGTACCTGATGATGAATTCAAATCTGTTCACCCTTTTGTCGATCATTTTATTTTGCATTTATTTTAAAAACTTTTATTTATTATTTGAGACGGAGAGACAGAGAGAGCGAGAGTGCATGAGCCAGGGGAGAAGGAGAGGCAGACTCCCCTCTGAGCTGGGAGCCTGACACGGGGCTCGATCCCATGACCCTGGGATCATGACATGAGCCGAAGGCAGACATTTAACTGACTGAGCCACCCAGGTACTCCTTGTCAATCATTTTAAAAGTGCCTATTATGCCCCTGAGGCTACAAAAGGGAATGAGACATGGTATCTTCCCTCATGGTCTAGTGTTCTGTACATGTGATGTGTGATGAATGGACACATGGACAAAGTTCTACAGCAGCACAAGAGGAAGGAGACCGTGCCTGGGGGTCATGGAAGACCGCAGAGAAGAAGTGGGACCCTCGGGGGGCGGGGCACTGGGGAGGGGCCTTTCAAGCAGGCAGATGGACAACATCTACAAGCACAGGCAAGGAGGTGTGGGCGTCGACCATATGCTCGGGTGTGGTGTTTGGGATTGGGATGTAAGACTGGGGCCTGAGATAATGGTAAAAGGGCTGGCCTGCCTTCCCTCCCTCCCTTCCTCCTTCCCTATCCTCCTTCCTTTTGTTCATTCTTTTTTTTTGCCAGAGAGGGAGGTAGGGAGAGGCAGAGGGAGAGGGAGAAAGAGAGCATCTTAAGCAGGCTCCACACTTGGTGCGGAACCTGACACCGAGGTCGATCTCACGACCCTGAGATCATGATCTGAGCCAAAATCAAGAGTCAGACGCTTGGCCTACTCGGCTGCCCAGGAGCCCCAAGGGTAGATATTTCTAAACGCTAAAATTTAATATGCCTTACAAAGCTTTCTGGTGAAGAACTCTCAATGACAACAAATGAGAAAAGTTTAGAGAAATACTAAATTAATGATTCCCTCCGACCTTATCTGGCAGCATAAAAAAAAAATGCGCTCATTAAGTGCATCAAGGAGGAAACATGCATATTAATACACAAACCCCACACTAATTAGCTGATCTGTAAGCGCTGTATTCAAGGCAGCTGATTCAGAATGAAAATCATGGGAACCTTGAACATTTGGTATTTTGTGCTGGCCTGGGTTGGAACGCTTTTGGGCTCAGCACGCTCTTTGTTTATCTGCTGAATGGAGGCAGGGACGCAAAACAGCTGTGAAGAAAAGCACGCAGTATCTGCTCAAGTGAGGCCACGGCCGTGGAGGCCTTGAGCACCAGCCCCATGTCCCACCTCCAGGGAGCCTGACCCGGGAGCCGAGGACAGTCTGGCCTGCCAAACACCCGAAAGGAAGTGCGAATCGGTCACCAGGTGAAAGAAACAGGTCGGGCAGAGGGGGCCGGGGTGGGGGGTGCAGGTGTGTTGAAATGAAATTTTCAGTTGAGAAAATGGTTGGCAGCCACAGATCAGAACGGCAAGAGAAATCAAAAGAGATATGCCAAAAGCATGTGGTGACGAAGGGAAGATAGATGGAGATTTGAAGACAGATGAGTCAGCTGGGAACAAAGTCTGAAAGGATCTAGAAGCAAGCAGCCCATCGTCAATCAGGCAGAGTAGATCGAACCAACCCCTCAGAGCGGAACGAGGGGTTTCTTCCAGGTTCCAGTGTGGCTCTCGAGAAGGAAACCTAACTCAGAGTCACTGTCACCAACATTCCTGATGGCCTACTGTGGGCTGGCCTCTGAGCCTCTCCTGGCTGGGCTTCAAAGCAATCCAATCCCAGATGGTGGTGTTCTCGGCAAAAAAGCAGCCTCCGATCGTGGGCTGAGTCACTGTCGCTGAAAATCCACACTGTGCCCGGCCTGGGAGCCCCCGGGGCTGACATAGTTCAGCAGGGCCCCCTCCACCGCCGGAAGGGACGATGATGCTGGGTTTACAGTTCTGCCGGCCCCGGAGCCGCACCCTCCTGAGGGTCCCCTGTCTGTCACTGGAAGGGAGGGGCAGTAAGGAACCGGTTCACAGGACTGCTCCCACCCGACATCAGTACTTCTCGGGGGACCCTTCCCCAGTACTCGCTAATGGGGAAGGGTCAATAAATGCCACCAGAATGAATGGTCCGTCTACTCAACTGCTGCACAGGAAAGACAATTCCGTCGACCATTTGGCTTACCTCATTGCTGAACTGACACACTGTTCATTGGCTCATTAGGAAAAAATATATAGATTTTTCCAATTAACCCAAAGCTGGACAAGGTTTTGAGCCATTCCTATAATGCTTCACTACTCAAGAGTGTGGTCAGGGGCCGGCAGCCTCCGTGAGCCCCCAGTGCAAACCCACTCGAGATCCAGGGAGCCGGAATCTTCATGTAACATGACTTCCGCGTGATCTGTGTGCAAATTTAAGTTCAGGAACCCTCACTCTGGTTCATAACTCTCCAACCTAACCTTCAATGGGCTGATTTTTTTAGAAGACCTCCAAAGGAAAGAGTTCCCATAGCCCCCCGACTTAGGAAATTCTATTTGTGTTTATTTTACTCTAGTAAGAATTTTGGGAGTATTTCATGCTTAAATTCAGTGGGAATTCTCATCAACCACTTCCATTAAGCCCACAAAATGGAGGGGGCCCCTACCATGATCTTGAATGGAATGCTTCCATTCCTTCTGGAGGGATTCCCGGGATGGCTTTCTGATGGCTGCCCTAGAACCCGGTCCAGGTCCCCTGAGAGTCTCTCCAGGGAGGGTCAGTGTGCCAACCCATGGGGCACATTCACATTGTCACCTATGTACAGGGGCCCCCGAGTCTTCAGAGCACTGAGTGGTAATTCACGGCCATTGGGAGTCCTCTTCGGGGACAGAAAACTCCAATGTCTTCCACAACCAGGCAAGTAAAGAGGAGCTGTGCTCAAGACATCAGGGAGTGTTTGGAGTCGTGCCTGCCTACCCAAGAGGTAATCAAATCCAAACATTTTTAAAATGTGTGCTGACCTAACGGGACTCGGCAAGCAAATGTTTATGCACTGGCTGCCACATAGAAACGCCCAGTTTACAAGCTTTTCAGGAGTCAAATCTGAGTACCTCGTTGTGTTGCAAAACCCCAAAGCTGATGGCTGCCCTAGAACTCGGTCCTCCATGCCAACTCCCCACTGGTTTGCCAACACAAGCACCAAAGGGGGCTTTGCAGAATATGGCTCTTCTCTAGGGATAAAGGCCTGTCCAGGAACGGGCCTCCGTGGGTTACCCAAAAACTTCTGTCTGGGAGTTTTTAACCACTGAGGAAGTTCTCAAAATCTTATCGGTTTTAAGGTCTCGAGTAGCTCAAGGAGATGTCACCTAATGCACCGGCCCGTCTGGGAGGTCATTCGGCATGTCCCCACACTGGCCTCGCTGTCACCTGGAGTGTCATCTTTGCCCAGGCTCCCCGGTCTGCTGGGTCCTGGGGAGATGGACCCCACACATATTTAACAAACTCAAGCCTCGCTCTCCAGAACTCTGCGGCCCCTCGTGCCCAGTGGGGCGGGTGCTGCGGACCGAGCCGCCGTCTGCGAGGACTGGGCTGGGCCCCTCCGTTATCCTGACCCGGCCTCCTCTTCGTGACAGGCAGGGACTCCTGTTAGATCCCCTATCAGTTACATTTCGCTTCTCATTTCAGTCAAAGTGTCAACAATCTGGAATACTCCCCCATCCTTCTAGTGGTATTTTTAGAACAAACAAACAACTGACATATTTAGCTAAAATAAATCACCTCAAGAAACCCCAGTTTGGCTCATTTTTTGCTCCTGGTTCGGCTATAAATCTCAACTCGGACCAGTGACCAGAAGTAGCGCTCAAGCTGGAAGTGACTCGGACAGGGTGAACGAAAAACACCCCTGGAATCACACTCCTCATGTCTCAAAGACCTAGTCTAGTGTCGGCGTCTGGGAGCCGTTTCAGCCGGAGCCGCCCACAGAGCAATAGAGGGTGAACGTGGGTAGTGAGGACTGCTTCTCGAGGGCTGTCTCCCTGGCTGGTGTGAGCGGCCCGGGACGACCCGCCCTCTGCTTCGCTAAGGAAGCTGGTCAGCAAATGTCCTTGGCATGGTGGCCATCTGGTAAGTAAACGTGTGAACAGGAAATACCTGAATGCAAGTTTTCCCATCAAACGATCTGGCTTGGGAAAGAACCAATTTTTTCTCTGTGAACTACAAAGCCCTTGGTCATTTCCAAAATGGGGGAGGCAGTGAACCGGAAGCAACCCTACTGACCTGCCCCTCCCCAAAGGCCGTCCCGCTGGAGGGTGTCCCTGTCTTTTTCTGACTCAGATCCCGGGGTCCCGATTTCCCCATATTCTCAAGTCTGAGGATGGGAGCTCAAGTGAAGAAAGGACATTTGGGTCTATTTCAGCGGATGATGGCAGAGGCCAAAAGAATGGGGATCCTCCAGTCCCCTGGGCCTTGAAGGGGAAGAGCCCAGAGCCAGATGTGACGAAGGCAGAGGGATCCATGAGGCTCTGTAGGATCGAAATGGCACCCTTCACTCGAAGTCAGGATGGGACCCAGAACGGAGGAAGTGGGGCAGACCGCTGGCAAACTGAACAGCTCTCTGGGACACAGGTGGACAGTGCATCTCCCTGGGATCTGATGCCAAACAGGATCTGGAGTCCTTGCACCAGGTGCCACTATGAACCCTGGCCTGTTGCACATTCCCCACATTCTCCGACCTTACGTCCTGCATGTTCTCATTGACTACACCATGAAGGGTTTGGTTTGGTTTTGCTTGGCTCTGTTTCAGCGGCATGAAGGAGACCAGAAGCAGGACCCTTGTCCCAGGGGCTGGAGCTTTCACGGGGAGCCCTGCCCTCCAGGGGTGCCAATGGCAGGGGCCACGCTGGTGATCTTTGTTTCCTCCGAGGCCCTTGGTACATTCCAGAATAACTCCTCACGTGTCACTGAGCGGCATGAAGGCGGGGATGCCGCTCTCCTCGGCCTCAGCAGAAAGCGGGGGCTCTCTGACCTTTAACGAGGGAGGTATTCAAAGGACAGTGAATCAGATCATCTGTCAGTGGGGTTACTGGTCCCGACCAGCTGTTTCTGGCTCACGACTCCCACAAGGGTACTCATGGGATAAATGTGGAGACTGTCTTCTGTATCTTCTTCCCTCTCATGTTTTTGTGTCGTTTTGTTCTTAAACAAATAGTAAATAGGAAACTTTCATGACCTTAAAATGCAAAAAGACCATTATGAATGCACTGACGTCCAACTGTATTTGGACGGTTGGAGGCATTTTGCACAGGTGGTTGGGTACCTCGCAGGTGCTTTCTATGACCCATATGTAGTAAGCAGAACTCATTATCTCATACGGCAAACTTGGTAGATTAAGACAAAATGGGCCACAGAAGAAACACAGGTAGACACATGCTTAGCTATGAACTGAGGCTCCCAGACTACTCAGCCGGGTCATTAGTTTCAACCACCCATTGCGCACACATGTATTCATGTTTGCATCATGCCAACCGCGGGGCTGGCCGCTGGGGCCCCAGAGGTTTCAGGAAACACCTTGCATTAAGTCTGAAGATGATACTCCGTACTTTGAATGGTTGGACGAGATACTCAGAACTGAGATCTTATAAAGGAAAGTGCCAAAATAAAGAAACCGTCTGCAGGCCACCACTGGGGACAGATGGCTTTGGCGTGGCTGCCCTGGCCCGGCCTGCCCCAGCTGCCAGGCCTCCCGAGGAGCTCTCTCCCCTGCTGATGGGGGAGGCGGCAAGTCCTGCTTTCTCTCCAGCATATTCTGAAATAACCAGGAAGAAGGGAACTCTCTGGAAAGGAAGCAGGACACTCCCGTGAGGACCTCAGACTGGCCGCATGCACACGGACCTGGGGAGCAGAGCCTGAGCCAGCACAGTTCCCAGCCTGAGGACACACCTCGTCCCGGAGGGGGGAGGGTCTTGTCATAAACAAATCGGGCTTCAAATACATTTCTCTTCCATTTCCTCTTTCCCAGTTCTTCTTCTGCCCTTGCCTCAAAAACCCGATTTTTCAGTTTCTAAGCCATTTTTCATTGCCTTTTTGGTATTCTGTCTCTCTTAACAAGCACCTACATTCACTGAAGACAACGCCAGAGACCCAGAACCTCCCAGAAAGATCACCTAAACGGGCTGGCGCAGGGGGAGGCTGCTTCCCTGCCTCAGCCAGCCCGTCCCGGAAGAGCGCTGGCTTCATGGCCCAGAGCTGGGGACTCCCGGAGCAGACGGGCCCCCGGTCACCTCATCTCAACCTCCCCAGAACACTGGAAACCCTCCCATCACTAAGCATGTTGAAAGGGAGAGGTTGGAAAGCTGATTTTTTAAAAAACTCTAGCAAAATATACATGACATAAAATTTCTCATTTTAACGTGTCTAGTTGGGTGCCATCAAGTACTTCTGCACTGAGGTGCCGCCACCACCCATCTCCAGAACATTCTTCCTCTTGCAAAACTGAGAGGCTCCAAACCCATTAAATGATAACTCCTCATTCTCTGCTTCCCCCAGCCCCTGGCGACTCCTGTTCTACTTTCTGTCTCTGGGATCTTGACTGCTCTAGGAACCCCACATAAGAGTAACCACACAGACTTTGTCTTTTTGTGACTGGCTTCTTTGACTTAGCTCGATGTCCTCAAAGTTCATCCACGTGGTCGCCTGGGTCAGAATCCCCTTCCTGTTTAAGGCTGAATGATATCTCACTGTATGTATGTATCACGTCTTGTGTATCCATTCATTCATCAGTGGGCACGTGGGGTGCTTCTACCTTCTTAGCTATTGTGCTGTGAACACGGTTGTGCAGTATCTATTTGAGTTCCTGCTTTCAATTCTTTTGAGTACTTACCCAGATGTGGAATTGCTGGGCCATACGGTAATTCTAATTTTAATTTTTTGAAGAACTGTCATACTGTTTTCCACAGTGGCTGCACCATTTTACATTCCCACCAGCAGAGCACAAAGATTTCAGTTTCTCCACATCCTTGCCAACACTTGCAACTTTCTGTCCTGTGTGTGTGTGTGTGTGTGTGTGTGTGTGTGTGGGAATAACAGCCATCCTAAGGGGTATGAAATGGTACTTCACTGGGGTTTGGATTTGCATTTTCCTAATGATTAATGACGCTAAGAATTTTTCATGTGCTTACTGACCAGCTGAATATCTCCTTTGAAGAAATGTCTATTCTACTTTGGAGAAATGTTCCTTTGCCCATTTTTTTGTTTGGGTTGTTTTTTGGTTGTGGTGGTGGAAAGTTGATTCTAAATAAGCTACTGCACCACTGAACTTGCTCCACTTTGATCCATGGTGTCTTTGAGGTGCCCCCCACCCTTCTTTGCCCAAAGATCCTCCCCGCCAACTTGTATCTGAGAGGTGGGCATCCCTGGGTTGGTGACCTTGCACTCATCCTTCCAGACATCCTTCAGGTACCTACGGATTACCTCTCTTGAGCTAACGAGAACAAGCTTTCTTTGTGGCCCAACTTTCTGCCAAGTGCAGATGTAACGGGCATGTTCATTACTCCATCACTCAGCTCAGGCATAACGACAGCCCACAGCACCAGGCCTCTCAGTCATCACTACATCAAAACATGACTTGGTACCATATTTCTACTTAAACTGAGAGTAAGTAAGACAGAGTCAGAAAGGGGCAATCTTACTTGCCAAGTAACGATCTTTCTTAAAACCAGATATATGCTCCACTTGAGTAAAGGATGATCCTAACCATGTTTTCCAGTTTATTGCTAAGACTGGTGGGGGAGAGAGCATAAAAATCCTGTCCATGTGGATTGCTAGCTCTAAGAAAGCATGAGCTGTCTTTCTCTTATTCGTGGCAGCATCCCCGATACCTGGCATGGCGCAAGGAATGTGGCAGCAACTCAACGCTTTGGAAGTAGTGGTTAAGAGCACAGATGTTGAGGCCAGACCACTCGGGTTCAAATCATGACTCTGCCACTCACAAGGCGGGTGATTTTGGACAAACTAGTTTACTGTTCTGTGCCTCAATTTCCTTATCTATAAAATAGGGATGATCACATTACTCCTGTGGTTCTCATGATGATTAAATCAGTTTAAAATGTGTTAATTGCTGAGGCACCTGGGCAGCTTAGTCAGTTAAACATCTGACTCTTGATCTCAGCTGAGGTCTTGGTCTCAGAGTCATGAGTTCAAGCCCTGAATTGGGGCCAGTGTGGAACCCACTTAAAAAAAAATGTGTTGAATGCTGATAAGAGTTGCCTATACCAAGATGATATATAAATGCTACCGGTTAAAAAACAAACAAACAAACAAACAAACAAACAAACAAACATTACTGGTTATTGCTGCTAAATGAGTAATGAATACACATTATACATGTCTGCGCTTCTTTTCGTAGTTAGTTCCCATTGGCATAAAAAGAAATGTGATCATGTGACAGGATCTTTGTGACAGGATCTGATCTCTCAGGTGTGAGAGGAGAAAATCATACACGGAAATGTTTAGAGGAGCTGGTGGTCTTCTGTCAGGTGACCGAGGACTTGTTTCAGTATCTCCTCATGTATCAAAGTTATGGGTCAGAAAACATATTTGAAAGAGTCGTCGAAACACCTCAATGATGCCACTTGGATCTGTATCCTTGAAGATTCCAAAATTTATTTTCTTATACCTCATGTCACACTTGATGGTTTAAATAAGAAAGATTAAAATTCAAACCAATTAAAATCCCGTAATTAGCAAAGTTGAGCAACCCTGATTTGTCACAGGACAAGAGACCAAACCCGGCGGCGGCTGCCCTTCACGGCTACTGTGAGGCTTGGAATCGGAACAAAACATTCCAGTCACACTACCGTTCCCAGATGCCACTGTATGTATGATACTATCTGATATATTTTCCCAAGACAAAAAGCAACAAATTATCAGCGCGCATCCCAATATTTTGTCTAAAAATGAATCCCCCTAGCAGAGACACAAAGTCTGTGAGGGCCTGATCAACGCGCTGGCTGACAGACTGCCGTACTGTCCTCGGGAGAGACAACTGTTCGATCGTCACCTGGCACCCACTTCTACCTTCTTGGGCCAATGAGGAAAAACACTAAATAAAATGTAGTCATCAATTTGGAAATATTTGCAAAGCTGCATTTCAAAAGAAGGAATGTGAAGGCTCCTCTACCAAATACAGTAGATAGTGTATCTACCTGAATTTACAAACCCTCTTCAATATAAAAATGTGTACTTTATTAGATTTTATTTTGGGGAAAACTTGCAATGAGTTAAAGACATTTAATATGTCATCAGCAAGTAATTCCTCATTCCTTTGTTTAGGTATTTAATAGTTAAAGGGTTTTTACAAAAATAGATTTTCAACAGAAAAAGAAGGCAGTTCAGGAGGAACAAAATAAGACATGACTCAGAAAGAAATTGTAGACATAAATCCAACCACACCATTACCTACAATAAATGTGAATGGACTAAACACTGAAGACAAAAGGCAGGAATTATCAGACTAAATAAAAAAGCAAGACCTGGGGGACTTAGTCGGTTAAGCGTCTGACCTTGACCTCAGCTCAGGTCTTGATCTCAGGGTCACAAGTTCAAGCCCTGCATTGGGCTCTATGCTAGGTGAGGAGCCTACTTAAAGAAAAAAAAAAAAAAAAGGTAAGCCCCAACTCCATGCTGTTAAGAGAAGAAGTATTTGAAGGAGTAATGGCTGAGAATTTTCTAGAAATGATAAATAATACAAAGGATATCAACCTGCAGTTTGGGATAGCCCAGTGACTCGGACCAAGGGAGCCACTCTGAGCTGTTTCACAGTGAGAACGTACAGTGCTGGCAACAACAGCGATTGAAAGTGGCCAGGGAGAAAAGACAGATGACACTAAAATGATCTAAAATTAAACAAACAGTTGACTTCTCAACAACTACAAGAGAAGCAAGATCATTTGTGCTGTGAGAAAATGTGAGCCTAGAATTATATATCCAGTTGGAAAAGCGCTTTTGAGAGTAAAGCCAATATATTTTCAGACACAGACTGAGAAAGTGTGCCAGTAACAGACCCTCACTAAAATTTCTAGGATAATCACTAAACAACAACCAAAACAGAATGTTTCTTTTCCAAATCAGTAAGGAAAAAAGAAAAACACGTTACAAAAACATAATGAACCTAAAAGAAGAAGGTAGGAAGAGTGAGGATAGCCTACGAAGGAAAGGGCAGAACAAAGAGAAAGCATAGAAAAAGTAGGAGATACCAACACAAATGTACCAGTATTTACAGTAAATGGAAATGAACTAAATGTTCCAGATAAGACTGTCAGTCTGAGTTAAAAAAAAAAAAATCAGCTGTATATAATGAGCACAAGAGTGAATCTAAAACATAAGAATATAAAAAGTTCAAGGTAGGAGATGAAGAAAGATACACTAAACAGACATGTGCAAACACGTGTGCTCACACACACGCACGGCGTATGTGTACCTGTACACGGATACACAAATGCAGGTAAGTGTTGTGGATGTGTGTGGATAGCATCCAAACTAGATTTTGAGTCAAAATGAATTATGTAACTTATTACATAAAGATAAAGGGTTGGATCTACCAGGAAGACACAGAAATTCTAAATTTATATGCACCTAAGAGCACAGCTTTAAACTATATAAAGCAAACATGGCTATGACTATGTGGTGAAATAGGACACTCTACCATCTCAGTGGTAGATTTCAACACGTCTGTGCTCAATAATTGACCAATTAAGCAAACAAAAACCATCAGTAAGAATAAAGAGGATCTGAATAGTGGAGTTAAGAGCTTAATCTAATAAAATGTGTAAAACGTACCCCCAAATGCAGAAAGCATTCTTTTTAAGCACACCATGGAGGATTTATAAGAGGTGGCCACATGCTGGGCCACAGAACAAGTCTCAACACATTTCAAGTTCATATAAGATGATAGTCTCTGAACACAATTCAATTAAGTTGTTAAAAGCCCATTAACAAAAGATAAATGGGAAAACCCTCATATGTTTGACAATTAGAAAACACAGTTCTAAAATAACTAAGGAGTCAAAGAAGAGTAATAGAAATTTAAAATGATTTAGAATGAAATGATAAAAATTTCAGATGCTGAAATTGTGGTCTACAACTAAAGCAGCACTTGGTGGGAAATTATGTCTTAAATGTTTGTGTCAGAAAATAAGAAAGACAAAAAAATTAATGAACTGAACACCTAACTTGAGAGATTAAAAAGGAAAACCAGGTAAAACAGAACAAACTCAAAGAAAAAAAGAAGAAAGGAAATGTTAGAAACAAGAACAGAAATGAATGAAAGAGAAGTAAATATATAGTTGAAACCATTAAAAAGCTGGTTCTTTGGAAAGGTCAATGTAAGAGACAAATTTCTGGCAAGGCTGTTCAAGAAAATAAAAAAGAAGGCACATCAAGCAATTTATTAGGAATGAAAAAGACTTAACCACAGGTGCTGTATCCATAAACAGATAATTAAAACACATAAACAGCTCCATGCCAAAAAATTCAACGTTTAGGGGCACCTGAGTGGCTCAGTATGTTAAAGCCTCTGCCTTCGGCTCAGGTCATGATCTCAGGGTCCTGGGATTCAGCCCCACACGGGGCTCTGCTCAGCAGGGAGCCTGCTTCCCCTCCTCTCTCTGCCTGCCTCTCTGCCTACTTATGATCTCTCTCTCTCTGTTAAATAAGTAAATAAAATCTTTAAAAAAAAATTTAACATTTAGATGAAATGGACAAACCCTTGACATATATACATGTTATATATATTTTAGCTTCTATGTTATACATAGCTTAATAAAAGAAGCAGAAAACCTGACTATCCTATAATCATTTTGGTGAAAGCATCAGAAGTCTTCCCATAGAAAAAGAGACCAGACCCAGATGGTTTTACATGCAAATTCTACCGAAACTTATTATTCTAGAAACAGATAATTCCAGTCTTAAATGAATGATTCTAAAACACACAAAAAGAATCACTCCAACTCATTTTATGAGGCTGGCCCAACGTTGATGCCAAAACCTGGCAAGTATACAATGAGAAAGGGAAATTACAAGATATTTCACAAGTGAACAAATATAAATGTTCCTAAAAAAATTAGTAAACTGAATCCACTAAAAAAAGCTAATATGTCATGATCAAGTTGGGCTTATTCCAGGAATGCAAGGTTAATTTAACATTTAAAAATATCGAGTAATATAACATTCACAGGTTAAAGGAGCAAAACCATATAATCATCTCAACAAATACAGAAAAAGCATTTGATAAAATTCAATATCAATTCATGATTTAAAAAGGTCAACTCTTAGAAAACCAGGAAGAAGGAAATTTCCTTAACTTCTTAAATAGTATCTATAAACAAACTTGTAACAGACATATTCTTAATGGTGAAGAATTTTATTCAACTATATTGAAGATTCTACCTCGTCTGGTAAGGCCAGTTTTAAAAAGTTGAAGGATTAGAGATAAAGAAACTAAATTTTATTATTTCAGAAAAAAGTCATTGTAGAGAAAGTCCAAAGTAATCTACATATAAATTGTTAGAATTAACAAGAGTTAAAAAAAAAAAAAAGAATTAACAAGAGTTTAGCTGAGTTGTTGGGTCAAGAAGAACGTACATAAATCAGCTGCCTTTCTATACACTAGCAACAAGTAGATAGTAAATTTGATAAAGAAAAAAAAGACTGCATACATAAAGTGTATCAAATGGAAATTTTTTCAGGTAACTAGGAATAAACCTAGTAAAAAACGGGTAAAATATTTATAAGAAAAATTGTAAAACTTCATTAAAAACTACTTTTAAAAAACCTAAATAGATATAGTGGTCACGGATTAGAAAACCCATTGTCACAAATACAGAATTCTCCCCAAGCTATTGGATTAAATGTCATTCCAATAGATTTTGTTGTTCTTGAACTTGACAAACTTGATTCAAAATTTTATGTGCAAACTCAAAGGCCTGAAATAGCCACAATACCCTGAAGAATAAGATATAGGGATGGACCTACCTCACATATAATAAAGTTGTAATAATAATAATAATAATAACAATAACAATAATAGTAAAGTGGTAATCAAACAGAGATGGGCACACTGACTGCAAGAACCAAGTAGAAAGGTCAGAAATAGTTCCCCACCGACCCCCTCACCCACATATGGGCATTTGATTTAAGACAAAAGTAGCACGTGGAGCGACAGGGAAAGGGAGCTGTACATCTAGGTATCCACGCGGGGGGCAGCACACTGAACCCTTCACACCACACAGACATCAAGCAATCATTTCTAGACGGGCCCTTGGGTTTAAGTGTGAAAGGTAACACAAAGCGCTCTTAGAATTTAACAGGAGGCTGTCTTCACGACCCTGGAGAAGGGAAGGGAATAAACTAGACGCAGAACGTACAGAAATGGTTGATCAATTCATACTTTAAAAACAAGAACTTCCGTTCATCAGAAAGCAAGTCACAGATGAGGAGACGAGTTTTGCAACACATGTAACCGACAAAGGGCCTTGTGACCATAATATACCAAGAAATTTTACGAATTGGCATGAAAAAGTCAACCCAATCAGCAAAGAGGAAAGACTTCTCCCTGTGCTTCCCAGAACAGGAAAGCTGAATGGCCAATAAACAGAGACAAAGGTGTTCAACCTCATCATGCCACTTAAACCCACAACACCATTAACCAGCAACCACGCGGCCAAGAATAAATCTGCAACATGGGGCATTATTGGTACTTGCGGCCCCACGGGCTCTCGGGCTCTGTCACTGCGAGTGTAAAGTGGCACAGCCCTTGTGGAAACCAGTTTGGGATTATTGGAAGAGGCCCATGTCCTACGACCCAACCGTCTCACTCCCAGGTAATCCCCTGAGAAGTACGTGCACCTGTGTGCCAGGAGACGCCTATAGGGATATCTACAGGAATATCCACAGCAGCGTTAAACACCTGTATATCTATTTCCAACAACCTGGAAAAATACATTATGGTATGTTGATAGAATAAAATACTACGTATCGGTGTAAAGGAAGAAATTGCTGCTGCATACAGTAAGGATGAACCTCAGGAACGTAACGTTAAGCAACGAAAGCAAGCACTGTAAGGGTATATTCAGTACAATTCAGTTAAAAAATTTTTAAATATGCAAAACTTGACATTTTTATTATTTGGGAGCGCAAACATACATGGTATAGAAACACAAAGTTTTGCTCCACCCAGAATTCAGGACGAGGTTAATATCCAGAGACATTACCCAGGTAAGGGGATAGGATAGACAGGGGCACGCAGGAAATTCACAGGCAATACTAATCTTTTTTCATCTTTTTTAAATTAGAAGTGGGTATATCTGTTAGCTGTACTATTATTTTAAATATATTTAATAAGTATCCTTTGACTTTTACTCAATATTCAATAACAACAATTTTAAAGGATTCTAAAATATGGTACTTGAGGAACACTGGAGAAGTCATCCTGGTGACAGGAATTCCTACCAAGTACTGAGTGACTACATTACAAATGCCTTAAACGCAGTAGCTCAGACAGCTCAAGGTCCTTGGAGGGGCAGGTGTTTAAGTACCTCGAGTGCACCTAATAGGGACCAATAGGTCTGCGATTCTGGGCATCAGGCTAAGAGGCTAGACAAAGCCATGCTCCGTTCAGCAGCTGAACTGTCCAACGGTTGGACAGGCCTCAGCCCAACTGTGTTGAGGTCCTGCCCTTCCATCCAGCAGGGATGGAGGAAACACCAGCCACGTTCAAGAAGTGTGAGGCCCTCCCAGGCTTCCGAGAGTCTATAGGCTTGTCACAAACAGACACTACTGCTTGGGAGTCAGACAGGTGCCCACATCCTCTTGTTTCGGTTGATGCTGAAATGTTTCACCCCGGGTTCGGAAGGAAACCATGGGCGGTATCCACCAACTACATCTGGCCCCAACTTTTAATCAAGTATTCTTGGGAAGAAGTTTCCCATTACATAGGAAGAAATACAAATATTTAAAAAGCAAACAAGTCATCGGCTGCTCTCAGACCTGCTGCCATATGCTTTGCTTTTTTGAGCTTACAGCTTAACATTAAAATAACAGGCTCACATTCCCCAAATATCTCTACTGCCGTTCCTTACTGCTTCTACTTGAAAAGGCTGTCAGCTGCTGTCACTTGGAAGCATTACCATATTAGCCACCACTGTTTACTGCTCAGTGCGCGGCGTGGCTATTAGTTTAATAAGCCTCCTCTCAGATGACACCCTGGGCTGTCTACGCAGGAGACGTGTGCTGGAGTCTAACGTCTAATGAAGGTGTTAGGGGTGGGAGGCAGGGAATGCCGCTTTATAAATATTGATGAGAGAAACCGACTTCAATTGCGTCAAGGTGGTCCTTTACTGATGGGTAAAGGACCGAGTCCTTTTTAAAGTGCTTTGACCACCTGAAGATCCCAGGGGCTAATCAGCTTTGGAGGAAACCCAGAAACACGCTCGGTGTGCAACAGAGCAAGTGTGAGGCCAGCTCGAAGTAAAACCCTGAAGCAAGGCGCTTTAACGCACTGGGCACAAATAGCTGAACCTACAAAAGAAGTCTCTAGTAAGAAATCTCTAGTCAGAGGTTGCCTGGATTATAATGAGAATTCTCTCGATGGGGAGAAGAGAAGTGCCCTTTTCACTTGAAGACAAAGAAATGTTTGTAATGGAAATGTGTGAACCAATTTTCCAAGGCGAGCTGCTGAAATGCACTGATTAAAAACAGAGAGGTGATGAGGCAGAGAAATAGAGCCAAAGTCGATCCACTTAAAATTCGCCCGGGCGCTGATCTCCCCAAGTGAAGAGAGCCGCCCGGAGCCCCCGCCCACATTCCTTCCCTCCCTGCCGCCCCCACGCCACCACTGACCCTGCCACTTGGACAATTAGAACCTGCCAGCGTGCGCGGTGTTTACTGTTTCTGGCTGCTGTGTCCTAGTTACCAGGCTACTCCACTGAGGATAAAATGGGAACTGAGGCGCCCACACGACGATGTCCTTCTCCACAAAGCCTCCCCGACAGCCCTGGATTCAGGGATTTGGAGGAATGTTGGGACGATAAGCAGACAGTCACGCCTATGGCAGTTTATAATGACAATTCTTCGGTTGGGTGCAGAGATGAACTGATTTATTTAAGGAATTCTAGTTCCTAGGCACAGACCAAGGCAGAATTCTAGTTCCTAGTTCCTAGGAACAGACCAAGGCACAAAGAGGTCAGGTACCTTGGGGGAAGTTGCCTAAAATATGACAGCCCCCTGGAATTAGGGGAAGCTGCTGGTAACGAGGACGAACCAGCTATGGAGCGTGTTTCCCAGGCTTGTCATTGGCCTGTGCGGTCTAACTGCTACCATATCCGTACGTTTCTGCATTAGCATTGACTCAATAATTTCTTCAAACTGACTTTAAGACAACGCATTTAAAAGATCTGTCATCTCCCCCTGACCAATAATTTCTGTGAAATCGCACTTTAATAGGCAAGTAGGCTATTTTTCCTAATGAACATATAAAAATGTAAAACTATTACAGTAAAAATGTTCATCCACCATCCATCTAAAATTACCTTGCATGCACCAAGTGTGCACACTGGGAAAGACCCGATAAGGATTTCTAACTAGATAAGGGTGACCTACCAGATTGTGCTTGTTTCCAAATATCACGGAGAAGCAAGAAGAAGGGAAGTCTGTCCTATTCATCCGCAGGATATCCATGAAGGACTTCAACGAAGTAGAATGAAGGAAGGGGGAGGAGTCAAAGTGAACTTTCTGAATATGGGAAAGCAAAAGGCCAGGAGCACTTACATAAAGTTCTCTGGATATTCACTGAGGGCCATGTCAATGATATTCAGAGCATCGTGGTAATGCTTTTGTGCAGACAGCAGGAGGGCAAGGAGGTGCAGGGAGTTGGCGTCATCACCTTGAAGTTGAAGAGCTTGGCGGACGTACCCCAGAGCCTCTGGGATCTGGTTTAAAACAAAATCAAAAAGAATTTTAAAACATGCGTGCGTGCGCGCATACACAGACACACTAAAGAAGCTACCACTTCAATATCTGATCCTCTGTAAATATCAAAAGTTGCTTCACCCTGTGCCACATTCAGATTCTAATCTCTGTGATCGCCCCGGGACACTAACCACAGACATGCAAGCAGATGTCCTCTTCAAGCGATAGTGTGACCCGGGGAGTGAGGCAAGAGGCTCTGCTTCTCTGTAAGAATGCCAACCCCAAATCTTTTGTTTCTCCCTAAAACACAATTTCTCTTTTCCACAAAACTGATATACTTTTGATGGTGCCCGAGATAATTTCATTCTCAATGGAGACACATACAAGTTGCCAGAGGTTCTTAGTGGAATTAAACTGCCTTAGCTGAACTGTTCTCATTTTTTAAGGTATTACTGAACTAAATACACAGTGAGTTACAAAACTTAAAGAGAACTTTCCAGACGATCAGACACCTGTGAATTTTTCCAAGTTCCTTCGTCCAGGACACCCCCATTAGACATCAAGGAAATATGCAAACAAACAAACAAAAACCCCACACCTTTCCAAACTACAACCCAAAATAACTCCATCTGAGAAACAAATTGCAATGCCACATACAAAGCAGATGTATCCAAATTCAAATAGGACGAGAGATGGGCTTAACCTTTAAAATGCAAGAGCTGTTCAAGACTTTCTTCAAAATCACCCAAGCACCAGGGTTGATAAAACGCATACATAATGGATATTTGAACACCCGAGATTCCATGCAGGTTTAACAGTGACCAGGAAGAATTAGAACCTGACACTGGATTTCGAAATAGAGCTCGGGACTAAAGCATTCTTACACAACCTCCCCAGGGACTCCTTCCTGTCCCCACCCCCCAACTCCAGTCCCCATGTCGGACCTCTTCTCAGCTCTCCTGCCTCTTCTCAGCCCTCAGTAACCTCACTCTTAGAGGAAGAAGTCACGACTTCCCAAACCTCTTCGTTTTCCTCCCTGATATTCTATTTTCAAGGGATTGAAGTTATAAATCCTGGCTACAGAGGCTTTCTGCCACCAAGCCACAGCCTTGGGGCTGTTCATCCAGCCCAGCCCGTCATTTATAGGGACGGAGCCCAGTCCAGCCAGCTTGAGCATTGCCATCTAGCTATTGAGAGACTGAGACAAGAGTGGCGCTAGATCCTCTGATTCCCCTCCTGTCCCCCCCTCCTGCTCAAATGGCACTGGCTCTAAAGATAAGAGGGCAATGGCCCTGGGCCCCTGCCCAGCAGGGACACCGGCGCACAGAGGGTGGCCCACAAAGGTGGCGGCTGCACCCACGAGGCCCCATGCGCTTTTCCTCTCCTTGGGGCGAGCACCTCCGTGTGGACAGCACTCAGCCTGCGCTTACAAGGAGGGTGGAAAGGCAGGTCTACTCACAGTGTGAATTTGCGGGGGGACCGGAACGAGCGGGGCAAACTGCTATCGGGTACAACATGACGTCCTTAAGGGCTAGCTGACCCGAAGGAACTCGAAACTGGTTCCTTCACTGGACGAGCGTTACTGGGTGCCTAACGCCTGTCGGGCGGGCAGTGTGCCAGCCGCCGGGGTGAGGCAATGAGGACGGACAAGGACCCCTGCTCACGGAACCTGGTCTGGGGAAGAGGGCAGATCCTGGGCAGGAGAGCTGAGCAGGAGGAAGGAGAAGGGCAGGCCGCGGTGGGAAGGAGGCCTTGTGCAGAAGGCCAGAGAAGCTCCCAGGGGACACGGGACCAGCGCCCGGCTGTTGCCATCACAGCTCCCCAACCGTCCCGCCATGAGCCCCACCACGCCAGGCGACAGGGCCTGGACAGGGCAGGCATCTTGGTTTCCTCAACCCCCGGGTCACCACTGGAAGCCACTCCTCCACACCATTCCCAGGCCTGCGCGGAGTCAGCGGCATGCCTACAGCCCAGGCCTGCCCGGGGAATGGCATGTCTGGGGAACTGACCTTTGCTTCACCCTCCAGTCAGCATTCAGGAATGTGCTGGGGTTACTACCAGTGTCTTGCACCTGGTGGGCAGGCAGGCATGCGGCCAGAGCCTCAGAGCAGCTGGGAGGGGACAGGAGGGGGTGAGTGTGGCCAAGGCAGCTTCTGGAAGCTGCCATTGAGAAGAGGAAGGCCAGCAGAGCTTCCCTCTCCAGCAAAGAGCACGTTGCCGAGTCCCGCATTTGGAGGAGGGAGCCACTCTGACCGTCCCTATCTTCTACATGTTATAAAGGAAGCGGGTCTCGCCCCTGCCTGCTGGCATCTTCCTTATGACAACCAGTGGCTCATTGCCCACCAGGCAGCTCAGCGCTGGGCCTGCCAGCAAGTGACAAAGGCTCCTTCGTGGCTCCCGGGCTCAGGGCACATGTCATGAGCTGCATCCTGAGCCGCCCTCTGAACCCTCCAGAGCTGGGAACTCCCTCTCCCAGAGCAGAGCCTGGGACACCTGCGTCTTTCCAGCCGGGGCTCACGCTGACCGAAGCACCGGTGGCGGCGGCTGTGCTGTGAGGGGTCGGCACCCTCTCGGAAGAGACCTCGGCTCCGGGCCCACCTCAGGTGAACGAGGGAGGACCAGCTGCTGCCTCCCACGGAGGCGCTGGAGGAACCGGATGGAGACGGAGCGCGCACCTGGTTTCGGGAGCGGGAGGGAAACTGACCTGTCTGGAGATGGCAAGCTGCAGGGCCAGGTAGAAAGCTGCTTGGTGATCTGTAGGTGACAGGCTGTGGGCCCTGAAAAAGTATTGGCGGCCATTAGTACACAGGGGAGGCCATCTTTGCTAGCCAACGAGTATTCACGCTCGCGCTTTTACACCGAAGCCACGCATTTAACCACGTGATGTTTCACTTAAACTCTTCTCTCAGGCCCACCCTCGAATGCAGCCCATGTTCCCTCTCCTGAGCGTGAGCAGGTAGGACACAGGAGCTTGCTTCCGTGTTTCCCCGGCATCTGAAGCGGCAGCCCGTGACCCCTGGTTCGGAGGAGCGGCCGCGGTGAAGAATCCCCGGGCGCTGCGGTCTGACCCCCCCAGCCCAGGCAGACGCGCCCCCCTTGGGCCGAGCAGGGGAGCCGACGTGTCATGCTGGGACACGGGGAGGTTACGAGTGTCCTTGGCAAGGCGACGGCTGCTTTGGTTAAGTTTTGGCTTGGCCTTAGCGCTACTTCATCCAAATGTCTGGATCTCAGAGAAACCATATGAAAATCAAAGACCTGGCTTTGCTTGTAAAATGAGGTTTTGGTTTTTGATGAACCAACGGAAGAAAAGGAGGGTTTTCGTTCAGTCTTTTGAAGCTTTTATTAAGTTCCATGCAGTTTACTAACGTAGTCTGTGGAACTGTGACACGTAGGGCTCTGTGGCCGGATGCCGGGCTTGGGTTTATTAACTGGCCTCTGACCCAGGATGGGGAGAGGCTGTCTCGGCCTCCTACCTGACACCACACATAGTCATCCTTGCTTTTATGTGGAAGTTGATCGCATTTCACCCAGAGTAACTCAAAATGTGACTATGTACAACACATAATTCTGCGTTAAAAAAATCGAGGAGGAAGAGAAAAACGAACTTTTACTTTATTTAAAAGGCACCACGGGGCAGACTGACTACCACCGGGGGGCAGATGGTAAACAACACTTCATGCTCTTCTGTCAACACTCGGTGATTAAAGGAGGATCTTCTACCAGCAGAAAACAAATTCGAGATAAAAAAGAAAGCCAAATCATTATGGATTCAACTGCATCAAACATGCCAAGGATGGTTTTTCTGTAGTAATAAGGCCTTTTACTGAAACCGTCCGACCCACTGTGGAGAAAAAGGCTCAAAAGTCTTCCAGGTAGGGGCGCCTGGGTGGCTCAGTGGGTTAAAGCCTCTGCCTTCAGCTCAGGTCATGATCTCAGGGTCCTGGGATCGAGGCCCGCATCAGGCTCTCTGATCAGCGGGGAGCCTGCTTCCCCCTCTCTCTCTGCCTGCCTCTCTGCCTACTTGTGATCTCTCTTTCTCTCTGTCAAATATATAAATAAAATCTTTAAAAAAAAAAGTCTTCCAGGTATTTGGCATCCAGAAAATACACAAAGTCCAACAATTAGGGAATTATTTAGGCAATGGTAGCTCCAGCTACCACACTTGTGGGGAAAAGTGTGGTGGTGGTGGGGTGGTCTGTCCTTTTGTTAATCTCAACAGTACAGCATCTAAACTCCCATTCCTGGGGAGTCTTCAGTGGTGACATTGCCTCAGGACACAGTCTTAGTTTAAGAGGGGGTGACTGGGTAGTTGCCTGTGTTGTCTTTTTAAGTGTCTTATTCCTGCTGGAGGTCTGTTCTGTGGGCTCCTGTTTTTTTTAATTTTACAAGTATTGGTTTTCCACGAATTTGTACATCAAAGAATTTTTTTTTCTTCATAAAAAGTGAGATTGGAATGTCATGGTTTCTGTCTCTCCCAATTACTCAGGGAACTACAAAATTAATTATGAAGAGATTCTGAATTATTTAGCATTATTTATCTTTTCTTTCACAATTGATAAAGCTGGGTTTCTATAACACTCAAAAAAAAAAAAAATTTCTCAGTCCAGTCTAGACTTTTCACAAATGAAGTTAAGTCAAATCATGGCTGCCTCTGCCCAACACCAACCAAGGGAGAAGCTGGCAATGGCCTGGTGAGTTCGGGGTGTGAGTAAAGATAGTCCTGACCAAAGGCCTTACTCTGGCCTCATCAAATAATGACTAACTGCTAGCCGCAGCACTGACTGTGAAAGGAACAAACCAGAAGGGATAGAAATCTCAGCCTTTCTGTGGTGCATCAGGGCAAACTCTAAGAACTGCCAAGTTGACTAATAATGGATATTCAACTGTCAAGTTTCTAAGGAGAAGCAACTTAAATATATACATCTGAAAAATTTCACTTCAATAATTCGGCTAATGAATTAAACTGACCACTTTAGCCTATGAAAGCAACAAAGAGATAAAGGACAATGACCAAGAAAGCAAGAAAAAGTGCACCGTGATGAGCTCACGTAGACTCCAGAAAACTTGCTTCAGTCAGGCAGAAGAGCTTCAGCAGGCATGCTTCCCATGGCAAAGCCGTGCCCTCAGAAACCTGCTCAGCAGAAATCAGCAAGTTGATGCAGGCAAGAGGAAGGACATTAGTAATCTTGAAAACTACAAGCCTGCTGGACTCCGCACATGGATTTTTTTTTTTAATGTAGGCTCCACACCCAGCATGGAGCCCCACATGGGGCTTGAACTCATCATCTTGAGATCAAGACCTGAGTTGAGATCAAGAGTTGGATGTCTAATCAACTGAGGCACCCTGGTGCCCCTCTGCACATGGATTTGAAGCAGCCTCATAAACCCCACTGTCATACAGTGAGCACCTGGTGAGGCTGCTAGGAGAGAGCTAGAGACCTAAAAATGGCACCACAGGGACACTCACAAAGAACTTCCCTTGTCAAAACACCTCCATATCCATTAAGTTAATTTCTCTTCCATAAGGAAAGAAAGAATTATTAGATTGCTGGCTCACTGATGTTGCCCATCTATCCATCCACTTACTCATCCATTCATCCATCTACCCAAGTCACCCATCCATTCATTTATCCCTCCATCCATCTATTCTTCTGTCCACTCATTTGTCATCCATCTATCTACCCTGGGCGCCCATCCATCCACTATTCACCCAGCCACTCATCTATTCATCCATCCACTCATCCATGCATCCACCCTAGTCATCCATCCATCCATCCATCCATCTACTCATCCACCTATCCATCCATCCATCCATCTACCCAACCACCTCTCCATCTATCTACCACTAATCCATCCATCCACCTACCCGTCTATCGAACCATCCACATTATGCCATATGTACTGTGATACCAGTACCTTTTCTAGCCACTTGGGGAGGCTGAAGATGAAGGAATAATACAAGTGCCCTTCCTTCAGGAGCTCCCCACTACCTCACAGAGGGGGAGACCCAAAGTGATCATTACAGTGCAGTGGGGGCACATCCTGAGACAGGTAAGCCAGGCTGTTATTGAAAAGCATGGACTGGCCTCCCAGACCACCCAGCTAAAACTCAACATCACTGAGGTCACTCCAGTGCTTCCCTAGACTGTAGTCCAGCATCCACTAGAATGAACCAAGAATATGGAGAAGGCTGGCCAATTTGATCCTGGCCCATAAGACTCATACCTTATAACAATAATAACTACAGTTTATAAAGCATCTACTATCAACCATCCTGTCTAAGAGCATCCAGCAAAAGAGGTAAAGCCAGAAGTGAAATCTGAAGACCTGATCTCCCTGTCACGTCACTCTGCTGTCTTGTTCAGTCAGTTTTTGAGGTCCCCTTAGTCCTGATTCTAGTGGGCATGAGATCAGTGTGGTATTAAGAAAAAAAAAATATATAAACCTGATGAAAGCCATTACTCAGGAGTTACCCACACAGGATGACCAACTTGTCCCAGTTTGCCTAGGACTGTCCCAGTTTTAGCACGGAAAGGCCCACATTCTGGGAAACTGCCCAGTTCCTGGCAAACCGGGATAGTTGGTCACTCCATGCCCACAAAACATACCACATTAACTTAAATTCAAGCTCAGAGGGGGAGAGAGAAAAGAGAGAGATTGGGCACCCTGGGCCACTTTGTATGGCAAACACGAAGGACACCATGTCCCCTCTTCCTTGTGGAGCAGCCCAGATTTCTGCACATGGGGTGTGGGGGTCAAGTTCCTGAAACATGCTTTCGATTCTTTGCGGGCTTGCTTTTCTCTGGAGGACGTGGGAGCCCTTCAAAGTAGCCACTCGGATCAGCTGCGCACCTTCGGAAAGCTCTGCAGACGACACTGTTTTTCTTCGTGACACTTCTGTACCGGGCAAATGAGTTGGTTCAGTTGCCAGGGCTGAGTGTCTGAGTCAGCAAACAGCTGAGGGTCTCAGGATTAAGCTGTAGTCATGCAACTGGGACGTCTTCAAAAATCGCCTCTTTGAATCCACCAGAGAGCAAACCTTTCCGAGTTCTGACTCCAGGGATAATTGAGTTAATTTTCACGCGCTCTAACTATAACCCCATCCTTTTCTCTTTCTAAAGCAGGCTCCATGCCCAGGGTGGGGCTCCGAGATCAAGAATCGCATGCTCCCAGACTGAGCCAGCCAGGGGCCTCCACCTCATCCTTTCTGAGTCACTCTGCTTTCTCTTTAAACAAAAAATTGTCAAACGGTAGTAGACTTAATAGTAGAATTGTGGGGAGAAGATTTACAATACACAGCAAGTAAGTACTTCTCCGCCAAGTGGTTTTTGAATATCTGCTTACATTTAAGAAGTAATACAGATCATTCTTATTTACTTCGAATCATTCCCTTATAGATTTAAGTCTTCAATGTACTAGAATAGTTCCAGTTAATGAATGTACTTGAAACAAAATAACTTTATTCCTTTGAAAAATGAGATTTATTTCCCACAAATACTAATTTAGGTGAGCCTTCCCTAAGACGATCCTGTAGGTAAGTAGGATCTTATTACTCTTTATTCCCATGAACTAATATTTAAAAAAAAAACCCTCTTTGAATTGGAACCTAAGTAAAAAAGGAACAGAAAGGAATTTCAGGCCATTGGAATGGCTGTTATGTAACACGAAGTTACGAATTCTGGCAGCTCAAGGCAGACCACCACCATGGCTGTTTTTAGAGAGCTGGTAAGATGTGCTGATTTAAGAAAAGTGAAACAGATGTGATGACCGCTTTCGTAGGCATTCATGTGTGGGTTTGACAAACTAGGACTAGAGGACATAAAACTCCAAATCATTTGAAATGGAAATGCTTCCACGCTCCATGCTGGAGAACGTTAACGAAAGCTTAGCACAGAGACGGGAGGTCTGTCGGCAGCTGTCAACTGGTACTTTGTGCCATTAGCCAGTCTGGGCGGGACTGGCAAAATGAAGAAGCCAGCAGCAAGCCTGCTAGGAAACAAAACGAAATGAGACGAGAGTCCCCCAGTCACTGAAGCCAAGTGATGATGATTTCATGAGAAAAGGGACGTGTGCACAGTGACAAATCTGCAGGCAATCCCCGTTCGAAGGAAAGAAATCGAAAGAAGGTTATTAGGTATTGAAAGGGCCTCATGAAATTTTCAGGTAAGTAACTAAGTTTCGAATACAACTCCAAGAAGTCAGCGTGACTCAGATATATTCAAGGTGGCAGGATCAATACCAATTCAAGATCTGACATCATGGGGCTATACTTTCAGGCAATGATTTGTTGGGGTGATTTATTACCCCTGCAGTAAGAAACAAAATTAGGGCGGTGTAGTACAGTAGGGACAAGGGGGTGCAGGGTCCTGAGGCTTGCTGGCCGGTCATTAGCCAGTATCTTAGAAACATTAACCAGTATTTTAGAAACCAATAACAAAGCATTTCAGAAACTGTCATAAAATCTGTTTTTTTTCATTCTGACATATAGAAATCTGTAGCATGACATGTAAACAAACAAAGGCTAGCAAAGAATGATCCCTCTTCTAGACGAGGACCGTTGCCCTTAAGAAAAGAAATCAGCTCCCTAGACATCCAGAGTATCCATCCTCTTAGAACTGAAATCATTTGATCAGGATGAACAACACGTGCCCGAATGGATAAACAGAGTAAGAGTGCGGATTACACGGCAACAAGGCAGGCAGCAAGTTTTGATACTGTATGTTCAGTGCGCACGATGAAAGACTCCCGGGGGGAAAACACTGTTTACATAATCTTTATAAATATCTCTTCTTTTTATACTTATTATACTTTGGTGTCATTATGAACAGCCGAGTGAAAAGATGAACTCCCACTCACCTCTGAAATGCAAGAAGCGCCTTTCTCTGTAGGACCTCCTGCATCCCTCGCAAAGAAGCTAAGAAAAGGGTTCAATTAGTCAGTGGCACGGAAGATCAGGGAGTTTTTGACAAATACGAAGCTCATCATAAAATCTATACATTCATCTGGATCAAAAGTAACATGTTTGTGGTGCCTGCGTGCCCGGAGAGGTGCAGGCAACGGACAAGGAAGCCCGGGGCGACCTCAGACGCGGGCACTCAGGGGTCACCACTGTGGAGCCACGCCAAGGGGAGTTGTCAGGCGACTTTGACGCCTGAGGCATCGGGCGCTGTTGTCAGAAGACCAGCTGGGAACTCCAGAGAGGTGCGGGCGTGTGGCTTTTGGGTAAGGACTGCCTCTCTGGGGTGGTACGGAAGAGATTCCAGCACCAACGGTGTTGACTAGAAACGGCCTTCAGAGTTCCTTCAGGCACTGAGAAGCTATGATACTGAGCCAAGGGAACTAGCCTGATGCCATAAAAGGCCCGTTTAAGTCACTTTGGACAATGGCCAGGACCTTTAATACCTTGATGTAAACACAAGGGAGAGACCAGGCAAAGCCAACACTGACACCAGAAAATCAGCTGAAGAGTGCAAGGCCATCTTGCCGCGAGCCCACACATCCCCTGCAGAGAGCATGTGAAAAATGGCCCCCTTGGGTCTCTCAGGGGAATTACGAAAGTACTTCTTACTGGGGCAAGAGCAAAAGTCCTGGAGGAACTGTAGAGGCCCTCTCGAACATCACCACGGGCTGATCCCCTCCTGCAACCACACCGGGAATGGAAAATGGCCATCCCCAAGTGCCAGATGTGGCTATCACCACAGCGAACTCAGAACAGTGACTGAGCTGGAGGGAACCTCAGGTGACCCTACTGAACCATGAATGCAAGATGAGGATCAACCAGGCCGAGCAACTCTCCCAAAGCTAAAGGGCTCCTGAGGTGTGGGGTCCAAACTCGGAATCGATAGGATAAACATAGGGCATTACACTCCTGCTTCATGGAAAGCCTACTACAGTTGAAGCAAGGGGCTGGTGGGTGCCTGCGGGCATAGCACGTGTGCATGAAAAATTAGCCCTAAAAGCCATTATTGAAAATCAATCAATATGCGAAACCTCTTTAAGGCCTCTGATTATTTTAGGGCACAGGAAAGGCGGCTTTGGGGTAATTTGTAAAACAAACTACAGCAAAATCATAAAAAAAGAAAAAGAAAATGAATACTATAAAAATCAGGAGAGTGTTTTCTCTTAGGAGTTCTGTGATTGGGAGGGGGCACGTGCAAAGTCCCCCAGGGGGCTGGCAAGCTTCTACCTCCTGAGCAGGGTGGAGATTACAAAGGTATCTGCTGTATCCTATTTCATTACTTTCACATGGGTTTTTGAAGTCTTTTTGTATTCATATTATATTTAACAATAAAATGTTAAATAAATATTAAGAGCTCAGGAAAATGATTTATCAATTTATACATCCTGCAGACACATAACGGAAAACTTCATAAAGGATACAAAGCATAATTAAGATTTTTAAAAAATAGCCAGAGTCCACAAGTTCTATGTACATCCAAAATGCATGTCACCACATGGGTGTTTAGTAAGTTGCCACACTGTGTGTGTATATGTCTGTGAATTCAAATGTACCAACAGAGAAGGGGCAATTTGAGCTGGCCCTAAAGTCTTCCACATTCCTGAGCCTGAGATCCAACATCTCCTCACGCAGGGACAGCCCTGCCAAGTGCTGGGATGGACGCAGGTGCAGGCTGGGCCAGGGGAAGCATCTCTCAAGGCCCCGCTCACCTTCACCTCGCGGCAGATGCCCTTGCACCCGTGAGCTGGGCGCTGTGCACCACGAGCACGTGCACCTGGCACCCAGGACCTTCGTCCCTGCTCTCTGACTTTCCAGCCAGCCTGAGCAAGAAGGACAGCAGCTGCAGGTTCCCATGTGCTGGCATGCCCGAGTGACCCAACGTACGCGGCCTCCTGCGACAGTCCTGTGGGGACTGTGGGAACCCTGCAGTGCAGACTTAGGAAGCCCAGCCCCGTGGCTCCCAGATCCCGGGGGGTGGGACTTCTCTCACCGTCAGTGGCCTGCAGACTGTACGTGAGCCCCAGCGCTAAGTAGCCTTTGGCCTTGAACTCTGACGTTTTCTCTCCTGTATCCACGACAGTTTTGGCAAATTTCTCAGCCTCTTCCAACTGAAAAACCAGACAAGTTAAAAACAACAACGACCTGCAGAATTTCTAACATGAGTTCCCATAAGCATCTGTTGCCAAAAACAGATTTCTGATGAGTCACTGTGAAAATCACTCCCAAATCTTCCAACTCCACTGCGGCGATTCTGTTTTCTTTGGTTGAGTCTCTCCAACAGTCCTCAGGGTTCCCACCTTGCCTTTTTTGTTTAACGTTTTCCTTACTGCTTTTTTATCTTCTTTTCCAAAGTAATTTTCATTCTTGGGGGGGGGTGGCTTCCTATCTTTTTTATCTTTATTTTTTACTAATTGGTTTTGTAATTAGGCTGTGTTAGGTATTCAGTGAATTTTATATATATAAATATATAATATATATAATATTTTATATATACATATAAAATAAACTCCTTGAAACTCTTTGTGTCTGGGTCCTTCCTCTTGTTTTTTTATCTTAATGACAAAAGAATACATTTAGGCTTGGACTCTCTTTCCTACAAGCTGTTAACATGTTCACAACTCCCGTCTCTTTATTTTACAACGCACAGCACATGGACCTCGCGTCAGCAGATTCCAATGAGAAAATGTGCACCTGTAAACTACACCCACAATAAGAACTCTGGCATAATTCATCAGAAGCCAAAAATAATAAGATTCATTTCTTCAAAATAAGGCCAACGTTGTGCGGTCCCTGAATTTCTGGGTGAGGGTACCTGGGAGTTCATTATATACTCTACTTTGGTGGAGTTTGGAAATTTTAATAATAAAAATGTAAAAAAGATAAACAGAAAAGATTTGTTAGGTTCATCCTTAAAAAAAAAGAGTCTGGTTTATTTTTGGCCTTAGAGAGATCTGTGTGACAGTCACAAACAATGCCATTGCTGGAAGGGGCGTGGCAGAGTCATGGCTGGAAACTGGCATTTTCAAAGCTGCAGGGTCTGGCCCGCTCCCCTGCCCGTGGCTGGAGCCCTTGCATTGTTCCCTCGCTGGTGGCACCAAATGGTCAAATCCTGCACAGACCACATGACACCTTCACAGCTGTGAGAGTCAGGTGAGAGCCTGCTCTTTCAAAATGCCTTTTTCCTTCTGCATTTCCCCCAGTCAAACTGAGCAGAAGTAGAACATTTTCTCACAAGGCTTACTTTTGTCTTGCTGGGTGACGATACATGGAAAAAAACAGGCAGCGAGGACCCTAATGGTGAAGACCCTTAGCAAGGCACCGCGGTCTTGGAACAAATTCTTTTTATAATTAATCTTGATATGAAATTAAAGAAAAGAAATTAAAACTGATCGTGTGTGGTAATTATCTGTACCACCACCTCAGCGGTTAGCCTAGGCTTTTCTATTTTCCACTCAAATGGTGTATTTTCGAGGTACTGGAACTGTTACAAATCAGACTAGTCCCCAGCTCAAATCTGATCCAGAATACCTGGGGAGGAAAGCCTATGTGAAGGAAGAGGAACGAGCACGGTTGGCTTACACATGGGCTGAAGTAGCGGGTGACTCTGCTTTACGGAAGAACTCAGCTCTGCTAAGAGTGAATCATTCAGTGACGTAAACCTTTTCAGTCCCGCACCTCCTGCATCTACGGTAAGACTTATGTGAGTAGGAATTCCGATTCTATTTTATCAATTCAACTTCTGAAGAACATTCCTATGAAAAAGAAACACCTGGGGTATCCCGGGAACATGATTCCCCTCAGTCCTAGGATGGGTGGGTGAGGCCTGGGGGGTCTGGGGGCTGTGGCTCTGAAGAGCCTTGTTTTTATGTAGCTGATGGATTGCCATTTTCTCTCAGTGCCTTGAGGTGGGAAAGGCCGGCAGTCCGGCCTGTGGGTGCAGGGCCCCAGCCCTACTCACCCAGTGAAGGGAGCCCATGCACAACTTCGCGGCGAGGAGCGGGATGGTGGCGTCGTCGGGCTTCAGACGGATACACTCTTTCAGCACCTTCACGGCCCGTGCAGACTGGGCAAAAGGAGATTGTTTCTGTGAAATTCAAAAGCTTTTGACGGAACCAAACACTAAGGCCTTCCCTGAGGGGTTCTGGTTAGGAAACCTGTTAATGAGGTTTTTCAACCTCATTAACCATGCAGGCAACCAGGCAGGGGCCTGAGGATGGCGACAACCAGGGCGGGGGGGCTCTTGAGGGACAGGGGAGTAAGCTGTGGCTAGAACAAACAGAGGTGCTTCCCTGGAATCACCCTCATTTTCTTCCTTACTTATGGAGCCGTTGTAAAAATAAGAAGAAAAAAAAAAGGCAGTGAAGGCTTAAGTTATTATGAAAAATAAACTATATAATTTTAGACCACTTTGTACTAAATTTCTGCCTCCACTCGGCCCAAATAATCTCCTATCTCAGACTTAATAAGTCACTAAATGGCCTGAATTAACAAGAACAATGGCTCCTCCCTTTATTGAGTATGTGCTATGTAGGGGGGGATGTTCCATGTATCTCACGGGTATTACTTCGTTTACCTGTAACAGTTCTATGAGGGAGATGCTGTGATGTCTCCACTTTGCCGAGGAGGACACGGAGGTGCTAAGTGACCTGGCCTGGGTCAAGGCCTCAACCCCAGCAGCTGAACTCCAAAGTCCACGCTTCCAATAAGTATCATATGCTATCTAATGCGATACGTTGCTAACGACCACTAACGGCCTCCCCGTCCAGGAATACATTTATGCTTTCAAGTGAAAGGATCTGTGTGAAGAACCATCCTTGGTTTAAGCTCTGTCATCATACGACAAAGTTACCAGGGCCAGAATAAGGCAAATATGTCCGATTTTTCTCTTCTCCATGGTGTGTCCATGCTGGCTCCCAAATCACTCAGTTTAATTGCTGGCTCCAAATCACTAAGTTTAATTTCATTTACAAATGACCACAGGACAGCTTCAAATAGTTGGTTTAGACTTCTCCAAGGCCTGATATCACCCCCTGCAATTCCGGGACATGAACACTGACAGGGAAGAGGGCGCCTCCCAAGGGGCAACTCACTTTTCCCGCGGCCAT
Organism: Procyon lotor; assembly: GCA_028646535.1. Classification (NCBI taxonomy): domain Eukaryota; kingdom Metazoa; phylum Chordata; class Mammalia; order Carnivora; family Procyonidae; genus Procyon; species Procyon lotor. The sequence goes on from CM053609.1 coordinate 110,720,655, forward strand.
GAGAGACAGAGCAAACTGGTACCAGAGCTGGAACTCCTCGAAGGCAAACTTCATGGCTCTTTCCAAGCACTGGTGGGAGAGAAGAAGAAAGGCAGATATCTGAGAACCACCAGGAGCACAAGTGGACGAGTGTGAGTTTGTGTCTCCACACATTACCTCCTACAAAACCTAAGCATTCCCTTGAAAGCTTAAAACAGACTCCTCCACCAAACCCCTCCTCGGGAGCCCCCACAGGGACTGTGCCAGAAGCCAGGGCCATCCACAGTTGACTAGAACACAATCCTTGATCTCAAGTGGTTTCTTGGCCAGGACAAAGGAGGTAGGGACACAAACAACTCAAACACGGATGGACAAGTGCCCCAAGCATGGGAAAGTAATCACAGGATTCAGAAATGACATCCCGGAAAAATGCTTCTTGAGTGGGGCCTTGATTAAAGATAAAGGAAAAGTAATGCAGCTATGATTTGCAAGAGAGACATGGGGAAGTGACTCGACGATGGCAGGCGGTCCAGTGCAAACCTAGCTTATGGCACACAGGCAGGAGTGCGTGGAATCAGTCTGCAAGGCAGGTGTGGCCTGGGCCCATGTCACTGAGAGTCTGACACGGCAGCTCCGTTTCAAGGATGTCCCATCTCCCTCCTCCATCGCAGCTTTGGTTCTCCTCCCTCTGTGCTCCTCAAGTTTGTAACTGTACATTGATGTCACTGTCTTCACTCTTCCTGCCCGAGTCCAGCCATATCCCACTATGAGGAACGATCGAGGGCAGAAATCCCGAGTCCTCTGTCCCCTCCGTACCTGGGGGGTAATCTACAAACACACTTCGCTCTGTCAGTGAGGAGCCTTTGGCTTCTGCACAGAGTGATAACGATCACATCAGAGCTTAGGAAGTTCATTTCGGGGCCAGAGGGGGGTTGTGCAATCAGAATGGAGACAGACCAGGAATAAGGTGCATAGAATGGTCCAGGGACTTAAGAACCAAGAAATGTATCTGTTAGAAGCAGCAAGACAGGCCACCCAAGGAAGGGGGTGAGATGGCTGGCGAGGTGTAGGGAATGAAGGAGGCCTCCAAAGTTTCCGGGAGCAAACCCATGGCAGAGAAGACCCTTGTGAATGTACATGTGTGTGTTTATGAGAGAGAAAGAGAAAATTTTTAGAATAAAAGGAGAATGTGGAAGGGAGATTTTTTTTTATTAATGAGCTTGGTAAGGAACATGGTGGGCTTGAGGTGTCATATGGGTGACTTACTAGAGATAATTAGAGACAATCTGGGGACTTAAGAGAAGATCTAACAAAAGATATACCTTTAGCTGAAAGACAGTAAAGGCATAAATAAATGGAAACATATCCCATGTTCATGGATTGGAAAACTTTGTATTATTAAAATGTCAGTACTACTCAAAGAGGTCTATGTATTCAACACAGTCAATCCCTATCAAAATCCCAATGGCATTTTTTTCTTTTTTTTACAGAAATAGAAAAACCCATCCTAAAATTCATGGAATCTCAAGGAAGTCCAAATGGCCAAAACAATCTTCAAAAACAACAGAGCTGGAGGACTCACACTTCCTCATTCCAGAGCTTACGACGAAGCTACAACAATCAAAACAGCATGGTACTGGCATAAAGACAGACCCCAAAGAATTCAAAGCAGGGGCCCAAATAGGTATTTGTATATCGATATTCATAGCTGCATTATTCACAACAGCTAAAACATGGAAGGGACCTGAGTGCCCATCAACAGATAAACAGATAAACAAAATGTGATTTTGCACACAATAGAATATTATCTAGCCTTAAATCTATTTATTTATTTTTTAAAGATTTATTCATTTATTTTTAGAGAGATTTTGAGAGAGAGAAAGAGAGCACACAAGAGTGGCGTGAGGGGAGACAAGCAGACTCCCTACTGAGCGGTGGGAATGATGCAGGGCTCGATCCCAGGGCCCCGAGATCATGACCTGAGCCAAAATCAAGAGTCAGACGCTTGACCAGCTGAGCCACCCAGGCGCCCCTATCTAGCCTTAAATTAAAAAGGAAGGAAATTCTGACATATGCTACAACATGGATGGACCTTGAGTATGTGATGCTCAATGAAATAAATCAGTCATGAAAAGACAAATATCATATGATTCTACTTGTATGAGTTACTTAGAACAGTCAAAATCACAGAGACAGAGAGCAGGATCGGGGGGCTGGGGTGGGGGACTGAGCGTTTCATGGGGACAGAGATCCAGCTTTACAAGATGAACGCATTCTGGGTACGGACGGTGCTGAGGACTGCACCACACGGAGGTGTCTTGAACGCCACCGAACTGCACACGTGAAAATGGGTAAGAGGTAAGATATGCATTTTACCACAAGAAAAATAACTGGGGGAAAAGTACATTTGAGAAAATAGCTGACACCCTTGGAAGGGGTTGGAGAACATGAGAGGAGGGCTCGCAGGGAGGGCAGCTGGGGCAGGACCTCGGGAAGCATCTCAACTTCGGGGCCAGGAAAGGAGACGCAGACGGGGTCTCGGGTGGGGACGATGATGAGAGGGTCAGGGCGCTGGAGGCCCAGGCCCAGGGCTGGACAGTGGGCAGCCAAGCTCTGGGAGCACAGTTCTGGGGTGCGCTGGAGGGCACCCCCTGAGGAGCAGAGAAAAGCAGGCTGAGTGGTGAAGGACAGGCTGTGTGAAGCACACGCCTGTGGGAGGAAGATCGGAGACTTACCTACGGCGCTATCTTTCCACGGAGGCAACCTGAGACAAAAGAGCAGACAGGGCCCCCAGTGTAAGGCCTTCTCTTCAGAAGGCAGGCTCTAGAGGATGAAGAGGAGAGCCCCTTGCTGGATGTCCGACCCAGCCATTGTCTTCTCTGCAAAGATGGGATGGAGTGGGTGTCAGAGCAGAGAAACGGAACAGGGCTAGGGGTTTTCAGAAAAGCTTTGAACAACTCCACCCTGAGGGGACAGAATGCAGACAAAAAGGTCACCTTGGGGACTGGGTGTTGGGCACTGGCGTCTGCAGCACGGGGCTGCCAGTTCTCCCCGCCATGCTCTGTGGCCAGCCTGGGGCAGAGGGGAGCGACAATGGAAGTCTTAGGATTAATGAATGGACACACAGGGATGGGCAGGGGGCTGGGGGATGTAGGAGCCACAGAGAGGGTGACAGACCGTAGGAAATGATAAAGGTGGGTGAGGAGGTAGGAGAGAATTTTGGATGGTATTTACCTAGAAGTTTCCAGCAAATGGTACGCTAACTGGTTTACTGGGAAAATCTGCCTTAACAGAAATATATTAAAAAGTGAAGTAGTTAGCATTTAATAAGCACCACCTATATGCCTAGTGATGGTACGGGACGGGCATCTGCAGATCCCAAGCACAACGAACACCTGGTCCCTCATTTTGATCATACTGGCAACGTGCTTAGCCAAAATCCGTGGACATGGGTTGCCTGGGTGGCTCAGTGGGTTAAAGCCTCTGCCTTCAGCTCAGGTCATGATCTCAGGGTCCTGGGATCGAGCCCACCATCGGGCTCTCTGCTCAGCAGGGAGCCTGCTTTCCTCTCTCTCTCTGCCTGCCTCTCCGCCTACTTGTGATCTCTCTCTCTCTCTCTGTCAAATAAATAAATAAAAATCTTAAAAAAAAAATAATTTCTTAGGACTTACTATTATTTGGGGCACCTGGGTGGCTCAGTGGGTTAAAGCCTCTGCCTTCAGCTCAGGTCATGGTCTCAGGGTCCTGGGATCGAGCCCTGCATCGGGCTCTCTGCTCAGGGGGAAGCCTGCTTCCCCCCCCACCCTGCCTGCCTCTCTGCCTACTTGTGATTTCTCTCTCTGTGTCAAATAAATAAATAAAATCTTTAAAAAAAAAAAAAAATCCGTGGACATGTGACTTCACTCTGGGTGACATGATGTCAGCAGAAGCCGCTGGCTGAGTCTCCAGCAGGGGTGTCTAAAGAGGAGGGCGGTCCCAGCAGGGACACACTCTGCCCTCAGCCCCGGCCCTCCCACCAGGGACACGCATTCAGTGCTGGAGGTGGGG
>CM053609.1:110725180-110777827 GCA_028646535.1 Procyon lotor
TAATGGCACGTCCTCCCCTGTGTTCCCGTAAACATCACGAGTACACAGCCCCTCAGCAGCTCAGGCCAACAAACCTCAGAAACAAAAGGAAGCCCTCTCCCCGCGAACGCATCTGAAAATAAAAGGCACTCTGGTTGACCCTGGAGGCTTCTGCTACCCACAGCCTCGGCTCCTGAGGTGGCATGTTTGCTCACCCAGTCCTGACCACCCCTTTTGAACCCCCTCATCATCTCTGTATACGACAAAGGAAAAATTTCCAGTTTTAATGGAGTGGCGGAGATGCAATCAGAATATATGCTGTAAAATGAAATAAAATAAAACCGAAACATTCATAGTTCTGTAACGGCTCAGTCTGAAAGAAGGACCAAGGAAGCGGACTTTCGAGAACACGCGGGTGTAAGGTGCACCGGGGCAGGTAACCGGGGGCAGGTAAGGGGCTGCTTCCAATCTCTGGCCCCACGTGGCTAGTGGCCGGGAAGGGGACAGCAGCGGCACCGGGCCAGGTGAAAGCAGCGACAAGGTGAAGACGCTGGCCCCGGGCCCACGACCCAGGCTTCATCCAAACTCCCTACTCACCAGCCATGGGCTGTTGCGGGCTGGAGTGAAGGAACACGTACGTGTCAAATGCTTAGAAGAGGGGCTGCCCTAGAGCTGGTGCTATAAACGTATTACTATTGACGGTGCTTTTATGAAACAAAGAAGCAGAAGATGCTGAGGGGCTCGGGGTTTGGCCTGAGGGGGAATCGGGGGAGAGAGAGGAGCCCTGGGAATGGCGCAGGGGTGCCATGGGTGGTAAAGGACGGACGGAAAGGGAGACATGACAGTGAGATTCCCGCCCTGCTGCACTCGTGGTGTCGCGTGGAGGGGCGGCAGTGTGGCCTGGGCAGGGGGACACGGGCAGATGCCCGGGTCGCGCGCACAAGGCGGCAGGCCACGTCCCCAAGCCTCCTCCCTTGCAAGGAAGGAAGGGGGGGCTGTGGCAGTGGTGGCATTTCTACCAGGAAAGACAGGCCCATTTGCCGTCACCACACTTCTGCCACCTCACTAAATCCCAGATACGCTCATGTAAGACCGCAGATATTTGGGAGGACAATAATTAGACTCTAAATGGCATCCTAATCATTTGAGTGAGGTCGTCAAAGGGCCACTTGTGAAAATGTTGTTTCCTTTTGGGAGTGAGAGCTCGTCCTTTCCGGGCTCTTGTTTTGGCTTTCCAGAGACCGGCCGCCCCTGAGGGGGCTCCAGGAATGCGCTCTTCTGGCACAAGGAAGGGATTTAGCAATTACCTTCCTAGTACCCAGATCCCAATGACACGAACTGGGTGCGTGGCAGTTGACAGCTGGTCACTAACCACAAGCAAGGAAAAGCCAAAGCCTATTTTTGGAATTCGAGAGTGAGATTCAGCAGCCAACCCCCAGGGGGGAGGGGACAGGAATAAAACAATCAGATACCCCTCAAATTTAGCCTGGAGCTTATGTCTAAAATGCCATCAGTGTTAAAATAGAACAAATAACACAGCTAACTGTCTTCATTATTCACCCCTGTGGGCAGGTTGGCCGTGTCGTAGAAGTTCTAACAGAGACACTTGAGTTGAGGAAAATTTTCTTTTCTACATCGCATAACCTTAATGAGCTAGCTGATACATGCAATCCTTTGCAGTTGTGTAAAACTGTGGGTTTGTTTTTTTTTTTAAACGTTAACATGGTACATAGATAATATTTCATGTCTTCATTTTTAGCAGTGAAAAACGATCGAAGCGATTGGGACATTTTGGGCTACTATCTTTAGGACAGTGTCCCCATTCTTCCCTTACAGATGAGGAAACTAAGACCCAGAGAGAAGACAGGATCCACCCGGGGCCACTGAAATCAGAGCTCTGGTCCTCAGTTCCGAGCCCCTATTTCTAAATTAACAAAAAATAAAGGTACAAATGATAGTGGAGTTTGAGAGATCTAGTCTACAAGAGCCTGGGTCCAGGAAAAGCTTCTAAAAGTCATGCTTATGGGACTCTCAGCCACAAAGAAAGGTCCCCCCAGCCAGGTTTTAAGGAAATGGATGATGCCCATCGAATTTTGCTTAATACGATTTCTCCTCTGAAATGAGAAATAAAATGGAGCAAACCCCACATCCGTGCCGCCATCCGTTTATCTTTTTGCTTTAAAACACCAATACTGCTCCAAGCAGAGGCTTCTCAAAACTTTATTGCTTTGGCAAATGCTGAAATCAAAGGAGACCGCTGCCTCTGGCCAAGGCAGGAGGAATAGAGAGTGGGCTGTTTTTCAAAGGTCATGGACTTTACGATAGAATTGGAGCGCTGGACGCCACCCTCTGGCACACTGTCCGCTCAACTATATGAAGCAACTCGATCAAGTTAGCCTGGTGAGTGATGGGTCTCCCGGGTCCTCAGATATGATTCCATCTGTTTCTACGCGGGTGTAGCTGCCGCTTGTTATTCTTGCAAAATCAGTCACTAAATTCAAGAGACGGGTGTTTGGGGGCGCCTGGGTGGCTCAGTGGGTTAAAGCCTCTGCCTTCATGATCTCAGGGTCCTAGGATCGAGCCCCACATCCAGCTCTCTGCTCAGCAGGGAGCCTGCTTCCCTCTCTCTCTCTGCCTGCCTCTCTGCCTACTTGTGATCTCTCTCTCTGTCAAATAAATAAATAAAATCTTAAAAAAAAAAATAAAAAGAAAGAAACAGGTGTTTGGTTCATCTACTGCCTCCTTCTCCACTGCCTCTCACCTCATCTGTCTTCATCTGTTCTCAGTCCTCCGGCCCTGGCTTAAGGTAACAGCAGCCCAGGGGCGTGTCACACACAAAGCAAGGGCTCTGTGAATTCTTGAATGAAGGGATGAACCTGGGTCAGGTGAGGATCCAGCCTTCTGGATATCCTTTGAGGGGGCCACCCGAACCAGAGAGCCCTTGGGAAGAGGGCCTGTGAAATGCTGAGACTCTGAGGTCCATGCGCACGGCCTGTGTGCCCAATCCGACCCGCTGCTTGTTCAGAGAGCCCAATAGCTAAGAGTCATTTCAGGGGTGAACGTTTGCCAGTAGTTTGATGAGAGGAAATACTAACTTTGAGCTCCAATTAAGTGAACCACTACCCTCTAAAACCACCCCATTCTTCTCACTAGACCCGCACTGCAGAAAGCTGTACTCACTACAGTATTTTGAATTTAATCAATAAAAAAAAAAGTGTGGAAATTTGTTTCTTCTCTTGTCATACCTATACAATATCCTGGATTTTGCCTCTTGGTTCTCAAAGCCTAAAATATTTAGTGTCTGGCTCTCTTTATAGAAAACGTTTGCCAACCCCAAAACTAAAGGAAGGGGATACTCTGTGCTCAGAGGAAGAAGACAATAGAACAGTTGCTTGCAATCTGATGGGTTGTGATTGAGGCAGAATGGGCCTTGCCCTATTGCTCCAAAGAGGCAGACTAGACATCTCCAGAGGTGGAGGTCACAGGAGACAAATTTCGGCTCCATCCTTTCTAACAACCAGAGAGGAACAGAAGGTACGCATTACATACCCAGGGCGTGCTGGCCATTTTGCACCTATTGTCTCAGTACGCCTCTGAACCATCTCTGCGGCAGAAGCCCAGAGTGGAGAACTCTTTCCAAAATCACAAGCTAGGAAAGAGTAGTGCCAGGATTGGAACTCAGAAAGGCTTGGACTCCAAGGCTGGTTTTTTTCCACTAGTCAATGAAAGACCCTACTAAGGGTCAAGCATTATCTGCTAGGCTAATTACAGAGGGATGTTTCCTTGAGAAAGCAGACTATCAACACCACTCATAAGAATGGTAACGCGCACTTTGCATACACTCTCTCGTCAATCCTTACAATAACCCTCAGGATTCAAAACAATCTTGAAAAAGAGCAAAGATGGAGGACTCACACTTCTTGATTTCAAAGCTATAGTAATCAAAACCATGTGGTACTGGCATAAGGATAAACATATAGACCAATGAAATAGAACTGAAATCCCAGAATCAAACCCACACATCTACAGTCAATTGATTTGTTTTTTAAAGATTTTATTTATTTATTTGAGAGAGAGAGAGAGTGAAAGAGAACATGAGAGGGGAGGTCTGAAGGAGAAGCAGACTCCCCATGAAGCTGGGAGCCCGATGGTGGGACGTGATCCCGGGACTCCAGGATCATGACCTGAGCCAAATCCAGTTGCTTAACCAACTGAGCCACCCAGGCGCCCTACCATCAGCTGATTTTCGACCAGGGTGCTCAGTCCATTCAAAGGAGAAAGAATAGTCTCTCAACAAATGTTGTCAGGACAACTGGATTTCCAAATGCAAAGAATGAAGTTGGCTCCCCACTTAAAATCAAAATGGATCAACATGCTAAATATAAGAGCAAAAATCACAAAATTCTTCCAGGAAAATATAGCAGTAAATTTTCAGGACCTTGGATTTGGCAATGGATTCTTAGATGTGACACCAAATGCATGAGCAACAAAAGAAAAAAATTCATATAATAAACTTCATCAGAATTAAAAGCTTTTGTGGATCAAAGGACATTATCAAGAAAATGGAAAGACAGCCTACAAAACTGGAGATATATTTACAAATCATAACTGTTAAAGGTTTATTATCCATAATAAATGAAGAACTCCCATAACTCAACAGCAGAAAGACAAACAAACCAACTTAAAAATGGGTGACTGTCTCGTATAGACATTCTTTCTCCAAACAAGACACATAGATGGCCAAAAAGCACATGAAGAGCTACTCAACATCATTAGTCATTAGGGAAACACAAATCAAACCCACAATGAAACACCATTTCACACCTAAGATGGCTATGACAAAACAAAACAAAACAGAAGTAACGAGCTTTGGCGAGGATGTGGAGAACTTGGAATTCTTGTGTCTCACTGCTGGGAATGGAAAATGGCGCAGCGGCTGTGAAAAATAGTTTGGTAGTTCTTTAAAAAGTTAAACATAGAATTATCATATGAGTCGGCAGTTCCACTCTTGGATATATACTTAAAAGAACTGAAAACAGGAACTCCAATATGTGTATGCCAATGTTCATCTCAGCATTATTCACGACAGTCAAAAGGTGGAAACACTACACATGTCCACCCATAGATGAATGGATTAAAAAATGTGGCATATACATACAAGGGAGTATTATTCGGCCAAAAAAGGAATGAAGTCTGATACACACTATCAGATGTTATCACAACAGAGTGGAATCTCAAACACATGAGGCTGGGTGAAATCAAGACATAAGACACAAGAACTGCATGCCTCCATTTACATGATGCAAACTCACAAAGATTGAAATCAACAGGTCATCAGGTGGGGGGGAGGGAATAGGAAGCTATTGGTTGATGGGTAAAGAGTTTTTGTTTGGGGTGATGGAAAATTTGGAAATAGTCATAAGGCTGCACAATATTATGAATATAATATATGCCACTGAATTGTACACCTTTTAAAAAGGTTAAAATGGCAGAGCAGAATTCATTGAGGGCCATAAGAAGAGAACAGTGATACGTAAGTCAAGAAATGCTTCCATAATGGTGAAAAAGTAGGTGCCAGCAGCCATGTCAGGAGCTGGGATGCTTCGGGGCAGGCCTGCCATGCAGGGTCCTGGTCGTTGCTGGGTGATCCCCAAAGCTGGACCAGAGCTGGGATCTGTACGGTGCCCCCCTTGCGTCCAGCTCTTCCTCTGTTACCTATTTCCCAGCTACATGACCTTTATCCTTTGGGCACACTTGGGGAAGACCTACTCCTCGCACATCCAGGGAAAATTTATCTCAAAAATCAAAGGAAAGGGAGTGGGATGAGGAGGTACATTGACTTTGAAGCATTGGTTTATTTGGCAGGTTTTTATTGAACACCTTCCACGAACTAGACACTCTGCCTTCATCTCTCAGAAGTCTGCGGCCCTACTGGTCTGGTCACACGGACACCGCCTGGGGAGCTCGGCACCCAGGTCAAGGCTGGCCTTCTGCAGTCCAAGTGGGGCTTCCCGAAACACCAAACTCTAATAGAAATTGACAAATGGTCGGCCTGTGACTAGACTTAGACGTTCAAGTGTGTTTCACAATGCTCCCTGATTAAGTAAGTGTTTGGGTTAGGAATGTGTAAATGTCCCTTTGGTACAAGCACTAAGCCAGACAGTTCTACCCACAGAACTATAATGTTGTTGAGATTTACCATAAACAAATGAATATGAGTTCAACAGGGAAGATAAAAATATCATTTCTGTCTCCCAAGCTGCCATAGCTATGTAGAGGGGACACATACACCCTTCTAGAGGGACCCCATAACATTCTGTCAAAATGGAGCCATTAATAGTCAAATTCAAGAAACAAACCTACTTAGCAGTTTGGGTTCATTCTAAAAAACAGAGGAAGCAAGGCTTGTTGCTTTACTTTTAATAGCACAGGTTGTCATGCCAACTAGCTCTGCTGTTTAAATTGAAGGGGGAAGAAAGAAGTGTTCCTTCCTACACAGACCTTTCAGTGAGGCTCACAATTAGTCTTTTAAAAACACGAAAACTCATCGCACTGGAGATATGGTAAACATCATGCTTATATTTAAACCTGTCAGAATGAGGATGTGACAACCTCTGGTTTGTATTTCCTTCCTACCACTCTCCTGGCCCATATCTGGCCACGCGGTGCCCTGAAAAGAAGAAAGGTGCTCTGTGGGCACCCACAGGGCAGCCAAGCTTGGGCTGGAAGAGGAGCCATCCTTCTGGAGTAAACACAACTGAATAAAGAGCCAGAGAGGACAGTTACCTTGCGAGAGTGGCTCTGCTCCCCCGCAAAGGCACAGCTCCTAGAAGGCTGGTCCGCCCCATGCCGCAGCACAGACCAGAGGTATCAACGACAGGGGGAGAGAAGATGACCAGGCGGGCTGGGCACCGTGGCTGGGCACCCCGTCCATTCCCCCGTTGGTGCGGGAGTGCCGAGGAGCCCAGCTCAGCCGGGGAGGCGAGCCGGCAGAAGGCGACTGGGCCGTGTCTGATGTGGAGTGCTGATGTTGGCTGGGGACAAGGGAAGGTGGGGGAAGGGGGTCGGGGGTCTTCTCTCCCACCAGCCTGGCCATTGCTAACTTCTGTTTATGAAAGCTTCCATCTGGTATAAAAGATCCGTGCAGCTTTGCTGAGGCTGGGAGGACCAGCTCGCGGGCCAGCCGAAGGGGGATGGGGCAGGAGCCCATCAGCGAGGGGCACAAGCAGTCCGTCCCAAGATGCTGAGGGCTGACAACCTGGCCCTGCACTTTCGGTTCAGCGTCCTGCCCTACCTCTCCTCCGTGAGAGTAAGCCCTTGGCCCCTGGATCCTCAGGCCTCATGCCCTCATACCCCCCACGGCCTTGAGGATGAAGGTGTCTCTCTGCTCTGAGACTTCTTTTAACTCCTATCAGCCCTTGAGGTACCAGCTGTCCCTACTCTCTCAAGGGCACCCCAGCATGGCTGTAACCATCCAGACATGGCTGTTAACCCACCCGGTCCATTTACCTGCAAGGAACCTGCCTTGGACTCACCAGTCTTTTCTGATCAGTTGTCTTTTCGTATCTTTCTGTTTGATCTCTTGAACTAGACTGGAAGTTTCTAGAAGCCAAGAGACCGTTTTCTGTATGCTCTGTTGCTTCCCGTGTGCCCGGCAACTCTGGGCATGCGGTGGTGGGGACAGCGCAGCGGCACACAGCTGTCATGTAATAAATTCCACTTACTACCATGTAATAAGTGCCGGGCTCTGTTCTGAGTACCTTACATGGTTTAACGAATAGCCTCACAACGAGCTGAGATAGGTGTGGTTATTGTCCCCATTTTACAGAAGGAAAAACCAAGGCATAAGGGATTAATGACTTGCCAGGATCACACAACTGTAATCTATGAGTGGCAGACCCAGGACCCAAACCCAAGCTTCCGTTCACAAGGGCCTGGGCGCAGGACCCACGGGGTTACTGACACTACAATAATATATGACACCATTCCTTTCCTGGAAACTAACATAAATGTACATGCATTTCCTCGTAAAGAGATACATAAAAAGATGGGTCTCCACAGTGGGGATGGGTAGGTAGTCTGTCTCAGGAGGGTGGGGCTCTAAGTGACTTTTATTTCCTTTTCCACATTTGTCGATGTTTGATGCTTCAAGGAGTCTGCAAGGTGCTGTGTGTTGCAAAAAAGATAACCGAAGAAGTCACTTTCATTATGGGAGGAAAAGGAAAACAAAACAAATGAAATAAAAAGAGGGGGATGGGAAGAGCCATCAAATGTCTGTGCACAGAAGGGTGGTGTGCACTCTTGTGTCTTAGATCGCTTTGGCAGCAATGCAAGAGGTGAAGGAGAGACCGACTACACTCCCACGACAATCACTAACACCCGCAGGGCACCCAGAACTAGTACAGGAAGTTTAAGATCCAGCTGCCCCCACAGCAGCACGACTCACCAGAGTCAAATGTCCACCACCAGATAAATGGGGGAACAAACTGTACGAGATCTACACGACGGGATATTACTATGCAACCTCAAGAAGGAATGAAGTCCCGCTACAGTACAGCACAGGAAACCCTGAAAACATTGCTCTGAGAGAAGCCAGACACCGAAGGTCACTTACCGGATGGCTCCAGTTATAGGAAATGCCCCAGATGAGTCAATCCATAGTCAGAAAGCAGATTGGTAGTGGACAGGGACTGGGGGAGCAGGGTGGGGGACAACTGCTTACTCAGGATGGGGTCTCCTTCCAGGATTTGATAGAGGTGATGCCGGCACAGCCGTGAATGTACCGAATGCCACTGAATTATACACTTTAAAATGGTTACATTTATGTTCTGGGAATTTACCCCAATTAAAAAACAATACAGTTAGCCTTTTAACCTAAAGCCCTGATAAAATGGAAGGGCAGATGAGAAGAGAAAAAAGAAGACGATGAAAATCCCAGGAAATGAAGGAAAGCAGGATCCTCCGCCTGGGATCAGGGGAGAGAGGGTCTGTGCTCAGCCAAGGCTGGACCTTCCAAAACTGAGCACCCAGATGCCGGGCGCCTTCTCCTAGATAGGTCCCCTTTTAGTTAAAAGATCAGAGACGACATGGCCGTCAAATGTTTGCTGGGGAGGCTCCAACTGCAAAACTAAGTGGAAACAGCAGGAAATGCTGGACCCATGCATTCAAGTGCCTCAGTACTGGAAGCAGACCCTGCCTCCCCAGCACCAGACACATCAGCCGGCAGCTGCCTCGGGCTTGGCTGCCTCCCCTGGACGGCGGCGCCACTCGTGGGCAGGGAGTCTCACACATGGCTGTACCCATGCCTCACACATGGCTGTACCCCGCCTAATCACAGCCCCTGGCTCAGAACCGCCCCTGGCTCAGGGGACCGCGCATACGTGTTTCACAGAAATGAATGTCCTCTGTTGTCTCTATCTTATCAGCTGATTTATATATTTAATAGATAAAACACAGATATGGTGTAAAATCCAAAAGCCTTCAAGGAATGTACAGTGGTAAATTTCCCTTTCTTCCACCCTCGTACTCCATCACCGACGAGGCAACCTCGGGCCCTGTCCCCATCGCTTTAAATGTGACCAGAGCAGGGAAATTCTGAATCGCAAAAGCTCTGGCAACCGATCGGACCACCTAGTGACTCAGGCATCAGGTCATCGCCACAAGATGGAAGCTACGCGCGATACCATGAGGACAGTCACCAGAGTGAAAACGAGGCCCCGGTATTCGGTGCTGGGAGGAGGCGCACGGCAGGCTTGCAGAGGAATGCTGCTAAGGTGACAGCCGTCCCCCTAGTCATTCATGGCATGACGAGAAGCCCGTAGGCAGGAGCCAGCCAGCCAGCCAACCATGCCAGCCGCCCCAAGCCCCTCACACCTGTTCCTGACGTCGGTGAAGTTCAAGCTGAGGGAAGGCCAGGCTGCTACATGACGGGATGAAAGGAGAGGCCAACTACAACCAACCTCAGACCCAGAGAGATGCCTTCTTTAGTGGTTTGTCTGGAGGAAAAAAAGTTCACTGGCAAGGACTCGACCGGGAGCTGGGTGGCACTGTCCCCACGGACAGGCTCCACAGTGGACACGGCAGATGGGCCCGAGGCTGGCTGCGGGGGGTGGGGGGAGGTGGGTCCCAGGAAACCGAAGCACACGGAGCCGGGAAGAATCCAGGCAGAGTCCCAGGGGCTGGGCCACGTGTGACAGGAGCATTGGGCGCACTGCTCCATCTAGCCGGACTGCAAGGGGCTTTTCTTTGGAGACTGAGTAACCATTGCCCTGTAGAGTCACCAAACCAAAGACTAAAAAAAGACTGAGCCACACAGGCTCATCTGTCCTCCAAGGCTCCTGCCTCGTGTGGCGGCAGCGCGCCGGCAAGCGAGGGGGCGAGCCCCGCGCCCATCGGATTCCAGCCAGTGTGTTACTATGTTTCATGCCCTGTCCCCAGGCCCGGGGGCTGCTGTGGTGTGTATAAATTTAGAAAGAAAAAGATAAGTATCGTGGAAAAATCCACGTTAACAAAATGAGTTGTTTCCTTGTTTGCTTGCTTGCTTCCTTCCTTCCTTCTCCTCTAAAGAAAGGATAAACCGATCGTGTCACGTATTCAGCCCTCGCCCTGGTGGAATCTTGTCTTCTGGGCAGTAGCTTGATAATGCTTGACTGGGGCTCGTGATTAACTAGCTTCTTCTGAAAACTGTCCAACAGGCAGCTTCCATCCTCAATGTTTTTTAGAAGCTGAAGGAACAAAACGACAGGACCTCGCACGAGATCTGTAATCAACTTGGGTCTCTTCCGAACGAGCAGAAGTCTTTAAGTGAGGACTGTATGTCTTGACAAGAGTGCGACACCCGCTCACCTGACAATCACTGTGCCTGATGGGGCCATTTCACCAGCAGTTACACATCTATGTTTTAAACAGAGTAAAATTGGCTTTCTAAGGAAATTAGGATCACAGATGGGAGATTGTGGGTGATGGTAGAAATTACCCTGCAAGAGAAACCGCTTGAGAAATGCTTGCCTTCCCTCACAAGCAAACTCAAAGCCAGTGGGTTCGGGGGTCACTGCTAGGAAGTCGCCACCAGTGAATTCCATGATCCGATCATTTCGCCCAATTCCCATTTCACAGAGTGACGTGCGGGGCCAAGGTCACGTGGCCGCCAGGGACAGAGGGGTCAGGACCTGCTCTCACAGCTCCTCCCAGTGCTGCTTCGGCTAGGAACCCCCCTGCCCCCCAAACCTGGAAGTACCAGACGCAAGGGCTCTACCTCTGACAGCATCTCATACTGGCCTCTTCTTCCAAGGGCAATGGTCAGCAGATCATAGACCACCGAGGCACTCTGCAGGCTGATGAGACGGTCACTCTTGTGCTCGGGTGTTCTGCTCAGCACAGCATCCCGGTTGGCCTGAAAACAGCACAGAAGACGAGAGAAGCAGCTGGGGAGCCAGCCCATGCACACGGCTATCATTGCACAGAGAAGCCATCTAGGCCCTCCTGCCCTCATGGCTGGAGACCAGGGCAGGAGAGTGAGGAAGGGGCTCGTCACCTCAGAATGCCCTGAGCCCTACAGCACATAGTACAGGGTATTAGCCAAACACAAAGGCCTGGAGGTACGGTGCTGGAGGACGAGTGGGACCTGTCAGCAGGCATTTGCAGAAGGCTCGAGGAGCTGAAGCCAAGCACGGTGATGGCTCCTGGGCTCGGGCCCGCAGCCAGCCCTGCTGTAGACACCGCCAGTGCTCCGGGGCGGCAGACTCACCCAGCGGGTGGGGCCCCGCCAGGCCTCGCCTGTCGGTGCAGCCCCTGCTCTACGTTACAGAGCGGGGGTGGGGAAACATCCCTATCCCCACACTCCTGCCATCACGAGGTGCCATTAAGTTCCTTCAGTCCTGCAGAGATGTGTCGTACTTTTCCTCTGTCACTAAAGCAACATTCAGATCCCTCTATGGCATCTTCATTGGAACAGACCACAGAGACTAACACAATCTTGTTTAGGGAGGCACAGAACAGCTGTAGAAGAGAAAGCAAGAAGCAGACCGATTTTTGTTTTAAAAGATATTACCAGAGGACTCAGGAGAGCACCTTGCCTCCCCCATCTATCTCCGCTCCTTGCCGCAGAAACACAGCAGGCACATTCGAGCTTATTAATCTCATCTATCTAGAAATCAAATGCTCTTTACAACAACGTGCTTTCATTACTTTTTGAAATTTAATTTCTCTACGGAGTCTCCAGACATATCGCATGCATTAGGGCTGCGATCCACTCTATTTTCTTTCCCTCCCTGCTAGGGAGTTCGATTTTGCCTGTCTTTTCTCCCCCTGCTCATTACCAGAAGTTTCCAGGATTATCCATTCCTAGGAGGAGAGAAAGGGCCCCTCGGCTTTTCCTGTGAAAGTGGCAGGTGAGGCACCAGGGTCCCCGGTCCAGGCAGGGTGATGGCTGACACGCCCACACACCTCCTCTCTCACTAATGAGACAAATGCCTTCTCTGTGTGTGTGAGCCCAAGGCACTCACTTTTAGCCATCCATCCGTACTTACTCACTTTAAAACTCCGTGCTCTTAAATGTCAAAGACAAATAAGAATATATAAGACAGGCCACTTCCTACCAAGTGAGTCATCTCTTATGGATACAAGCCTGCTTTTGAAGATTTCATTCTAAGCTTTTCTTGTGAGGAGCGACTTTGAGCCAACAAAGGAAGTTCTAAGGGAAACAGGGCCTGCTGTAAGGAGTCTCATTTTATTTACATGCTATAAATGTTCCATATTAGGACAAAGGCCTGGAAGAGAACAAAACAAAATACTACTTAAGAGAGATTTTCGAGTTATGCCAAGTACATTTTTTTTTTTAATTTTTAGAGAAAGTCTATTGATGTCTTTTGATTCAAACCTCAAACAGATCCACAAATGAGAAATATCCCAGAATATCATCTCAGAGGTAGTTGTGCAAATGCAGTTCTGATAACCCCTTTCTCCTGGGGAAAATTCGTCTGATTTGAGGTGAGAAAGCAGCGCAATGCCAATCCATAGCTTACGTGTAGCGAGACTATGGACAAACGGACGTTTCTAAGTTCAAGTCAGAGCCAACGAAGAATACAATTTTCTCAGACACCAAAAAAAACATAGGAATTCTCATTTGGTTCTGAAATTGAGCACGTGCACTTTCTGTCTGAAAACTAAAAAATCAAGAAGTCCAGGAACATGAAAAGGGCCTCCACAAGCAACTTAATTTAGACTTCTACTTACATAATTATGGAACGATTTACAGGAAGAACATAATCGTTTTGGTTGGAAACCCAGACCTTCATATTTACTGATGATGTCAGTGGGTTTCACCATCCCCTGAAGAGAGTTTCCAGAACTTAAATACCACAGAGCCACATCTGATGGTCTCAAAGGGATTTCAATTTTGAGTATTATCTATCGTTTCAATTAAGGAACAGGAAAGGTGGAGACATCATTCCCAAGACATCTACTTGGAGCAAGCATTTTAGAGATGTGGCCATGTTTTCCAAATTCTAAATGGGAACACACCATATTTTTGATCAGAATTGTCCAAGAAATCTAAAATGTGTGGTTGCCATGCCTTCATAACTTTCCCAGCATAACCAATCAATTCTGCCCAAGTTGCGAGGAGCCCCCCTCAGAATGAGGGGACGTGAGCTAGGGGGCCGACGTGAGGGGCCACCCCCACTGAAGAACTGATGACAGAGCATGTGAGACCAGCTCGTTCGAGAAACAGCTACCGAATGCCGCCAGGTGCCAGCCTGTTCACATACATGCCTCCCCTGGTCGTGCCAAGGCAGAGTAGAGCATGTAAATGACACCGTTCCAAGGTACCAGCTGACAGTCAAGGAAAGATGAGTCGAGGGGGGCAACCTGCTTCCTTCAGAGGAAGTAAGGCCAATGACGTCAAAGAGGCTCCAAATAAAAAGCAGTGGTAACTCAAGCAGTCTTGCTCTTGTAAACATCTCTGGGCCATTTCACAGAACAAGAAAACCCAAAGCTTGAAATTAAGGCAAGAATGCTAACCTCCCTGACTAATCCCAGCCTCTCCCGATCCCTCCTTCACTCAGCCCATCAGACATTCTTGGGCTCCATTTCTAAATCCTCTTCAGTTGGGTGTGTTTCATGCCTCCATTGAAACCACCTGCTTGGGGAGAAAGGCAAATACCTCCTCTTTCTCCAGTCACTGTTCCTTCTCCTCCTCCTCCTCCTGCCCGCCCGGTGAGGTGGGGGATACGGGAGGGGGCAGTCTGATCTAGAAAGAGCAACAGACCACTGCAGGATGCATCCATTTTGCCCGCTCTGGGCCTCAGGTTCCCTACCCATGGAATGAGTGAATGGGTATGAGGACACCGAGGTCCTTCCCAGAACCGGGGCCTCGCCATCCTGTTCAGGTGCTCAGCACACAGCATTTACCTGCCAAGGGACTGACTGCTGTGATACAGATTGCCTCCCACAGTTTCAAGCCCAGGCGGTCATGCCTAGCACGATGCAGAACAGAAACCCAATAAACAGCAAGGAATGAAATTCTAGACGTAAACTTTGATAGCCTGGCCAGACATTAAGAAAACATTTCAAAGGAATCCAATGGCCTGGCAAAAACTCCCTCAGGACAGCAGAACCAGGGAACTGGAGCGAGCTCTCAAGGCTCGGGACTCCAGAATGCCTGGGGAGCAGGTGGGGGGCCGTCTGAGAGGTTGAGGCTGCTTCCTCATGCTCCTGCTACAGAAACTAGACGTTTGCATCCACCACTCAGTGATTTATCCCTAAACTCTCCCTCCCCCCGCCCAGGCAAGTTGAGATGGCTTGGAAGGTTACCCTCAGGGGACTTCCTTCCCTTCTTCGGATTCCTCTGGTCTTCCTTTTAGCTCTAGTTCATCTATCCACAATTGTGTTTGTGTTCTATCAATAGTCAGTGGGCAAATGAATGAACTCAGATGCCTATTAACTGCTTGCCTAAGGGAGGCTCCGTGCTCCAGGCTGAGATTAACCTACAAAGGACATTTCTAATAGTCCCAGAATTAAGAAACATCCCTCTTCTTAAACTCCTGCTGTTCCCCACCCCCACCCAGGTATCCCCTCTAGAAAGTATTCTCCCAAGAAAAATTGCCACTGTACTGCTGGAGTGACCATATCAAAAACAGGACTGTAGGGAAGGGGGGGAGAAAAATGTGGAAGCACATTCTCCTTACCATCGATTCACTAATCAGCAGTAACAACAAGGCTTCTTCAGTATTTTCTTGAGGACAAAAAATGCTGTGTAAAGAAAATCAAATTTTATATACGGCAATGTCAAGATCATATGAAATACACGACGATGAACAGCACTGAATATTAAAAGCTTCTAGATTTTTATGTAGAACCCACAAAAAAATACTGTATCATCTGACACTTGAGTTAATTTGCTTATTTCTATGGGAATCTATGGAATTTATACATTTTAACTATGCATTTTAATAGCAGGCAGCAGAGTGAAGTCAAGCTATAAAAATCACAGTAAAAGCCCGAAGAACATATATGCCTGTTACAGAGGCAAAAATTGAGATCGCTACAAACTGACATCATCTCAGTGATAAGCTTTCTCCTAAACCCATTTTGGGGGTATAGACTGTAGACACCCCACTAAGCGGTCTGCTTCTTACCTCTCACTTGCTAACTGCCGTATCTTATATTGTCCTTCAGATGAAGCAAGGATTGGAAGCAATTTTAGAGCTTGAATCATTTCTAGAATACTGTAAGAATCTGGCAAGCCACTTTAATTAAACACACATGTTCTATTATGGGGTGGCATGCAAGAGCTAGCTGTCTTATTAATCTACTTTATGGAAGCTGGCCGAGCTCAAACATCTGGGATTAAAAGAAAAAGCTTCTTGAGCTCAATGTTGCTCAAGATTACAGAACAACAACAACAAAAACCCAAGCCTAACCCCAATCTCCATCCTTTATAGCCCACTTTTTTTGTGCTTTGAGCATTTTTAGAGACTTGCAGCATTTTTTCCCTCTGTTCTAAAAGCTCTAGAATCCTTTGAGTGGAATTGAGAGCGTTATCACCAATTGAGCCAAACTCGATTCTTTTTCACAGAATGAAAGAAGAGTGCAATAAAAATGAACTTGGTTAAAAAAAAAAAATTCCTGGATGTTTTAGAGATGATCACATAAAGACTACATTTGCATCTTCCCAGCACTAACATCACAGTCATTTAATTTAAGAGAGGGGATGATCCTCTCCCCACTCCTCAAAATGGCCAAAAAAAAAAAAAAAAAAAAGTCTTCCACATCATTATAAATACATGTTCTCTTTGAAGTGTTGGCAACTTTTGTACGGCATCAAAGGACCATGAAGAGCAAGACAGAAAAAGCACAGGGCCTGGTTCTCTTCCTGTACCTCTGACGTCCCTAGAGGTAAGGAGGCCACCTCTGGAGTGGTGCCCACAGCCCCTCACAGGGCTAAAATTTGATGAAAAGTCTGGCCTGTAAATGAAGAGCAGGATTCTGGGATTTGCAGAGAACTTCTTTAAACAGGTAGCTTGAGGGGAGCTGGGTTTTTCAAAGACAGAACTCATTTCCCCTTCAATTCAGGAATAGAGCCTACAGGCTTTGAATGAAGAGTGCTCCCAAGCGTGGGAGAGTGTGTGTGTGAGTGTGTGTGTGTGCGCGCGCGCGCGCGCACTCAGCAATCATTTCCTGATATCCTGGCTGGGCTTACATACCTTTGGTACCTTACCAATCGAGCAGTAATATTAACCATTTTTTTCTTGGCTAGCCAGTTCTGCATTGTCCACACTAATTGAAAAGAAGAGAAAGCCCATGCTAATTGTGACTTAACACCAGGCAATTCAGTCCATGGATAATCCCCAAATTCCATCTGAGCCAACCAGCCTGCTTAAATGCTAAGTTGTGTTATTTTTACCAGAGCTGCTAACAAGTAGCACATTAACTGATTCTAATTCCACTTCCTCTACCCTTCCATTTGAGGCAGGCGAGATGGGTACTCAGGAGCATGGCAAAGTCTCAGAGCCGGCAGGAAGAAACAGGGGGTGAGAGGAGGAGGGAGGGCAGTTTTAAGAGACATGATGAGAAAGCATACACCAGAACGCCCCTCTCACTACATGTGGATTCTCTGAACCCCTTTCTGGCCATTCCTCCCCTGTTCTCTGTTGAAGGAGACACGGAGCTTAGGGTAGATGCTCAAAACCACTGGGCTCTTTCTTTTGTGACAGTCTCCTCTGGGGGCCCAAGAACATCAGGGGAGACCCTGGGGTGCCCAGGCCCTTCCACTCCTTGTGGAGTGGAAAAACTGTGGGCCTAGACCGGTAAGACATTGACTGAAGGGCAGGGTGTAGGACAAGAAGGGACAGGGAGAACACAGGGCTCATGGCCAGTGCAGGCAAGCGGTGGGCGGACAGACTGGTGGCCGGCAGGGAGGTGGGAGCACGGTGCTGCTGAGCAAAGATGGAAGGGTATGGCCTAAGCCCGGCCACCTTACTAACTCCCGGGCTGACCTTCAGCCAAGTTGCTCATTTTCTTACTTTGGATGAATTTACCTACTCATTGTCTGACTCTACACAAAAGGGCAAAAATCTTCATCTATGAATAGTGCTCATGACCTTGCCAAGGCTGCCAGATCACAGCCCTTTCTAACAATTTTCCCAGATGGGTGAAAAATGTCACTGTATGTGGTAGAAACCATCCTACAAAAGAAATTAATCCAATTTTACCCAAATGCAGTTCATCTTTCTGTCATCTTTTAACTACTACACAACCAATGACAAGCTGGATGTCTGGAAGTCAACGGCACCATCCAGGTGTCAATGCAGACTCTACGTAGGTGCGAGGAGGTCTCTGCACACCTCCGGCTCACAAGAAAGTTATGTGTAAATGACAACATTAACTCCAAGGCCCAGCAATGATGCCTTTCTAGGTTGTTGTTGTTGGGGTTTTTTTTTTTTTTTAAGATTTATTTATTATTTTTAGAGAGAATGAGCAGGGGGAAGGAAAAGGAGAAAGGAGGGAGAGAACCTCAAGCAGACTCCTCACCAAGCAGCGAATCCAACTCAGGGCTCAATCCCACGACCCATGAGATCATGACCTGAGCTGAAATCAAGAGTCAGGTGCCCCATCAGTTGGGCCACCCAGGTGCCCCTGCCTTTCTCGTTTTAATATGCCTTGCCTGGTTGTGAAACCGCTAGAGAACTCCCGGAGGAATACAGCCTCTCAACAAGAGCTAAAGAGCCAAAGCCCACAATGGCTGCAGCTCTGCGAGTTGAACCATTAAACAGGCTGAGGCAGAAAGTACCTCAGTCTCAGGTCTGTGTGAAAGAACAAAGGTTCTAAGAAAGGAAAAGAACTTAATCATCAAGAGTACCTGTTGGTTATGGTTATGAGGGATCAGCTAGTCCAACCTGCGGATCTCCTGGGCACACAATTCTGGACAGGCCAACACCCCCTCGTGACAAGAAAGAAGGGGCCTCCGTTCGGATCACGTCCACTGAGCCATGCTCTGGAGTGGACTGGGTGAGTCCCACAAAGCCTATCGCGCTGCCCTCTGTGCTCTTCCTGACCCTTCAACGTCCTCATGTTCACACTTCCAACAGTGTCCTCATCCTTCCCCAAACCCTGTGCACCGGCTCAGGGAGGTTCAGACCTGTATTTTGAAGACCACGATAGTCACTCTCTCCTGCGGGGCCTACAGAGGAGCTCAGCACAAGGTCTGGCTCCCGGCTTTCAGGAAATGTTTTCATCACCCACTTTCTGGCACAAGAGCGGTTTTTAACCTCCTTTCTTACATACCTTTGTGCTAATCGTGAAGTCTAACACGCATTTAACGATCTAAGCCATCTCAAGTATTTTTTACAAGGAGGAACACAAGAACAGGAAGATACACCTCATGTGTGTGCACTAAGGAACATGTATGAGAATGTTCCTTGTAGCACATTCTAGAAGGAGGAGTCAGATAAACATGTAAACAAAAAAAGGTGTTTCTTAGGTGCTATGATGAAAAATAAATAAGCTTTGCTCGGAAAGAAGGACAGTTAGGTAAGGTGACTGGGGAATACCTTTCTGAGGAGATAACAATCAAACTATTTGGGCCTGGGCCTGAATAAGACAGAAGCAGCCCCAAATGAGAAACAACTCTAGCATCCATCATGAGTAGAATGGATCGATATATTGGAGTACATACAGAATACTACATAATACTGGAAACAAACACCGGCTGCATGCCGAAATATGGATGAATCTCTCAAACATAATATCAGACAGAAGTTAAACAGAGGAGTTTTTAATATATTATTCCATTTATATAAATTTCAAAACCAGCTTATACTAATTATTGGGCTAGAACTCAGGATGGTTAGTTACCCTTGGGCAGGGACTAGTAATCAGGAGAGGGTACAGAGAGGGCCTCAAGGGTTCTGGCTAGGTCTGTTTCTTGATCAGGGTGCTAATTACATGGATGTGTTCACTTGGTAAAAATTCATCAAGTTTTGGGGTGCCTGGGTGGCTCAGTCGTTAGGCGGCTGCCTTCGGCTCAGGTCATGATCCCAGAGTCCTGGGATCGAGCCCCGCATCGGGCTCCTTGCTCGGCAGGAAGCCTGCTTCTCCCGCTACCATTCCCTCTACTTGTGTTCCCTCTCTCGCTGTGTTTCTCTCTGTCAAATAAATAAAATCTTTAAAAAAAAAAAAAAATTCATCAAGTTTTATACTTTTGGTTTGTGTATTTCTTTCAATATGTGTTATGTGTCAATAAAAAGCGTACTTAAAAAATAAATAAGCAAGGGTGCCTGTGTGGCTCAGTTACGCGCCCAACTCTTGGTTTCCACTCGGGTCATGATCTCAGGCTCCTGGGATCAAGCCCCCACATTGGGCTCTGTGCTTAGCAGGGGTCTCTCTCCCTCTTCTTCTGTCCATCCCCCACTCTCTCTCTCTCAAATAAATAAGTCTTTAATAAATAAATAAGCAAAGGTCAAAAAATTCCTCACAGAAGGACCTAGAAGGAAGTAAAGAGGCCCATGGCATGTGATCCCTCCCCTCTTTCCTATCGAGGATTGTCAACATTTGATTTCCTTTCAAAATTCAAGAAGGGGGGGCGCCTGGGTGGCTCAGTGGGTTAAAGCCTCTGCCTTCAGCTCGGGTCATGATCCCAGGGTCCTGGGATCGAGCCCCGCATTGGGCTCTCTGCTTGGCATGGAGCCTGCTTCCCCCCCTCTCTCTGCCTGACTCTCTGCCTACTTGTGATCTCTCTCTCTCTGTCAAATAAATAAATAAAATCTTAAAACAAAACTTTCAAAAAAAAAAAAAATTCAAGATGGGAAGAGAATGAGCACCCTGTTTTCACTTCTGGTCCAGGCCCCAGTGACAAAGAGTGGAGTTTTCTGACAGAGCTCACTTTTCTGTTACATTCCATTAAGACCAGCTATTCTGAATGGCCCTTGTAATCTGTTCTGTGCCTTCAAAAGTCTGCTCTGTGCTCATATTTCTCATAAGGGACTGAGGAGGGGAAGTGTTTGAGACTACTGGCCAAGATGGGGTTTAATCATTATCTGTGGGTTCCCTTTTTTACCTGCGAAGCAGCATAACTGAATTGATAATAATATCCTTTATGCCACAGAGTTGACTAATCAGATAGTCCTGGTGATCAGGGAGCCCCAAGACAAGTATAATCCCAACAGGCTTTCTTTCTCTCTTACCTAATAAACCAGAAGTATCACTGTGAACATACAAAACTAGAAAGCTCAGAACTGATGGTGAAAACTGAAAGAATAAGGATCAGTGTGGAAATTAATCAAATTTTGGTGAATAGAGACACAATAAAAAAATGAACAAAACCAAAGTTGGTTCTTAAAAAAGATCAGTGAAATTTGACAAAGGTTGGCTTAGCATCTGAAAATTAATTAATGTAATACATTACATCAAAAGAATAACAGAAAAAACATACATGATTTTCTCGATAGATTCAATAAAAGCCCTTGAAAAAATTAAATACCCTTTCAAAGTACTCCACAAACTAGTAATAGAAAAGAACTTTCTCAACCTGATGAAAGGTATTTATGAAAATCCACAATTAATTTCACACTTAATGGGGGAAGACTGGATGCTTTTTCCCTCCTAACATCAGGTATAAAACAAGGATGTCCACTAGTCCTTGCCACTTCTATTCAACATTGTACTGGAGGTTCTAGCCAAAGCAATTAGGGAAGAAAATAAAATAAAAGCCATCTAAGTTGGAAAGGAAGAAGTAAGACTACTTTTATTTGCAGATGACATGATCTGGTATGTGGAAAATCCTAAGGAAACTAAAACACTATTTGAACAAATGAACAAGTTCAGCAAGATTGCAGTATATAAGATCAATACAGAAAATCAACTCTTTCTCTATACCTGAAATGAACAAACCAAAAATGAAATTAAGAAAACAATTCCACTTATGATAGCATCCAAAAGAATAGCATGTACACACACAGTAAGTTTCATGAAATAAGTGAAAAATTTATACCCCGAAAACGACAAATCACTGTTGAAAGAAATTAAAGAAGACCTAAATAAATGAAAAGACATCCCATGTTCATGGATCAGAAGACTCAATATTGTTAAGATGTCAATATTCCTCCAAAATGATCTATGGATTCAATGAATGCCCATCAAAATCCTAGCTATCTTTTTTTTTTTTCTTTTCTTTTCCTTTTCTTTTTTCTTTTCTTTTCCTTCTTTCTTTCTTTTTTTTTCAGAAATGGACAAACCGATACTAAAATTCATATGAAAAAGGCAAGGGATTGGGGATGGTAGGGTGACAGCACCAGGTTTATTTTCAGAGTAATAAAAATGTTCTAAAGTTGATTATGGTGACAGAAGCACAATTATGTGACTACATTAAAAACTATTGGAACTGTATTTTTTTTTAAGTTTTTTTTTTTTTTATTTATTTACGTGATCTCTATATCCCATGTGGGGCTTGAACTCATGACCCCAAGATCAAGAGGCACATGCTCTTTCGACTAAGGCAGCCACGTTCCCCTCCCTGAACTGTATACTTCAAATGAGTGAATTCTATAGTATGTGAATCACATCTCAATAAAATGGTAAAAAAACAAAAACAAAACAAAACAAAACAAAACTGACTGTATCTGTATGGAATGAAACTGACTCAGCAACCAGTCCTGGTATGGGAATCTCCTTTTAAATAGTAATTGCATTTTCTAGATCTTCATGTTGCCTCCATAATTCTCCTTGGACAACCGGGGAAGTTGATGTCAGGAGAGTAGCAAAGTCCGAGTGCTTCGCAAAATAAAGGAGAAATGGCCAGCATCCTGAGCTTTTCTACCTTCAAGGGATGAGGCCACATTGGAATAACACCCAAAGGAACACAGAGCTCTACCCATGTTTCCAGCTTGATCAAGGGAGGGAGCAGGGGCGGAGTTTCTCAATATATCTAGAACCTTATATACCTGTCTATTAACCAGCATAGAAAGCAGAAAAAAAAAAATTCAGGCCTATTTTTAGGATATAAATTTCACTTTCAAAATGAACCCCAAACCTGCTTCTAAATACTTCATAATGAGGTTCAGCATTTTTAAAGTGAGAGTTTGGGAATTGCTAGAACAGATGTTCTGTGAATCCAGATAAGGACTAAGGAGCAAGCACAGGCTGTGAATTCAGCAAACTCATGGTTCAGCAAGGCCATAAAAAAGGGGGATTAAATTAAAAGGGGGATTAAACGCAAACTAAAATAAACCTAGGCAAAAAGTTAAGAAGATGCTCACTTGTCTGAATCCATGTAAGAAATGCAGTCTGAACAAGAGGAGGATGAGGGAGAAATGCCAGGGTCAACTTAAGGGGATTAAGAGGAGGCTGCCTGCTGGAGAAACACTGTCCCCTTTGAAAATGCAACAATCATTTCCAGAAGTCACACAGGCAGTAAGCATCTAGTCAACTCCGCCCACCCCTCAAGCCCCCCAGCTCTAGGGCCTCAGAAGCAGCCGCCTGCAGTCTCTCTGCCATTTCTCCAATTTGATAACCATTGTGGAAGGTTTCCGTATTTATTCATACACGCCCCCTTCCCCTCCCCAAGAGATTCGGAAGAGCCATCATGCCTCAGTCCTTGCAGAAACCAGCAAAGACGGGAGGATGAGACTCTAAGGGGAGGAATCAAGAGTGAGCCAACAATCTCCTGTCTCCTGGCCCCCCTCCCAGTGTCTGCCTGCTACCCCACACTCCTCAACTCCTCAACCACACCGAGGCTGTAGAGGTTCCCTAGCCCACCTTCCTCCAAGGTGGCCAAGTCCCAGATTTAAAACTTAAAAAAATTAAGCAGTTCTAAAGAGACATCGCCTTCCAGTCACTTACAGATTATTTAATTCCCTTTCTTCTTATAGCTAATTCGGTTTAAAACAAATTTGTAAACGAAAGGATCAAGGAATTGCTGAAGAAAAGAAAAAAGGCTAACTCTGGCTTACAAACAGCTTTGTCACTGATTGCTGGATAATGCTGGGGTTCTTATAATAAACAGAGTGAGAACGGCGAAGACCGTTAGTGATGGCCAAGAATAGTAGCCAAGCACTCAGAGGAGAGAATTTTCCCACTTAAAATGTGTCCACTGGTGCACAGATATTCACTGAGGTCACTAAAAGTAATGCGGTATCAGCATTAAATTGGCAACTGAGACTTGTTTGTCTGGTTCTCTTTTAGGGGAAGAATGTGCCCCTGACCTTCTACTCATCCTTGAGTTTTCCCCAAGTTTTCCTCCCATCCCCTAACCTACGAATGAGGACATCAAGGGCCATACTTCTCTCCTGAGTAGACGCGGGCTTTCCGAGTGAGGGTGTAGGTTTTTGTGTTTGCTCCTTTCCGGAGAGGATCATCCAGAGGTGACTGGCAGGGGGGGTCCTCCAAAGGGTTCCAGTAGCTCTGTTCACACATACCCCGCAACAAGATCTCCGCCAACTGCCTGGCTATTGTCTGGGAACACAAAGGAGCAAAGGCACAGCCATGAGTCTATTCTGTATCATTCATTCACTCATTCACTCGCGCAGTCACTAATTTCCAGTCATCACTTTGTGCTAGGCACTATTCCAAGACTCATGATTAAAGATTTTTACTTCTCTGATGAAGGTTATATCGGTTGATGACAAAAAAGAAAAGGAAAGAAAATACACTAAAGTATTTGTACCATTTTAAAAAACATGTCTATGCCCACTCTGGCCTCCGTGATGCTCTGAAACGGAAACTTTTAGTTCAGTTCTTTCCCAAAAGCTCTTATCATAGGTGAACTGCAAATATTTTCAGCACCTCCCAACAGATCCCTGCTAAAACCCAAACTTGGCACAAAGCCGGTGCTCAACCTAGATGACGTTATTCCTGAAGGGAAAAAAAGAAAGAAAAAAAGAAACAGCTCTTCATTGCTGATAAGATGGTATCCAGTGTAGATTTCTGGAATGCCTTCTCTCTTTGAAGTGTCAAGGGCCAGTCCCATGGTGGCCCCGTCCTGGGACTCTGCACCCTGTTCTCAGTGCACCCTGAGCCTTCCAGCCCAAAGGCTACTGCAGGCCTGTGCAAAAGAGAAAGCGAGGTGGCAAGTACAGCTACTGCTCAAGAAAGACCTCTTTTCAAAGCTGCATAGGTATCTCTTTCCTTGCTGAGAAAACCCAGACATATCTGGATCTTGTCATCCTAAGTAAGACAGACTACTATGCTTTTCAAGCTCTCTGCGGTAGAACAGTAACCCCTCTGATGAATGGGGGGGGAGGGTATGTGGCATCTACTAAGAAATATTTTGTTAGCTGATGCATATCAGTTCACTTACCTTGTCATCTTCCAGTGATAAAGAAGAGAAGTAAAAACAAACAGACAAAAAACCCCACAAAATCTCCCTGAGAACAGAAGCAGGTGCACCTTGGGGTGGCCTGTGCTACCTCATGATCAGCCAAAGGTGGCAAAATAAAACTTCAACCATCAGGTTTTTCCACAAGGTTTTCACGTTCTTTGGAAACATGCAGGCAAAGAATGCTGATGTTCCCTGAGAGTGAGACTTTCTAAATCTACATGTTCCAGAAGAGAACTTTGCTAGGTTTTCATCCACATGAAATCTCCTAAAACACCACCAGGAAACTTAAATGCAACCAAATCACTAGCTTAGTGGCTTCTGATAACCACTGGGTAAAGGCAAATTTTCTTGATTATTCCCAAGTAAGACCCGCTGGCTTTAATGTCTACAAAAATGTGAAATTAAATGCACTCCTATCATCCCCAACTGAGCCATCTGTAAAGATCTCATAAGAACACAATTTTCAGGACCTAAACAGTTCCTGCACTGTTTTCTTAAACCTTCCATTATAGTTTCATTTCGATCTCCCTGCAGTCATATGAGCTAATGACTTTAGCCGGAAGCATCAACGGGCAAAAATAACCTCGACTCACTACAGCAGAGGAAAAAAAAATGTCAAAGGGAAAAAAAAATGAACAAGGAGCTTCATTTTCTGGCTATACCTGCCGGGGAGGGATTCTAAAGTTACAAAAATCTCTGCCCTCCAGTTTGCTTGTCCACTGTGAGACAGCTCATGCTAGATCTCACCTTACGTTCGGGTATTAACTTTCCAGGGAGACTTTTAAAATGAGTTTTTGATGTGATTGCATATTTTAAACATGTCACTCCACCACCGCACTAACCGATTAGGAAGGATGTCTGGTTGTGTGCATTGACAGCTCACATGAAGTTTAGAACAGGAGATAAATATGAGAAATGACCAGCACAATCACCGATATTGATCGGACCTTTTACTTTTAATATTTGGGTTTTATATGCTTGCCATTGAAATGCTTACAAATTGTCGGTAATAAGTAAAGTCAGAAGGAAAGGAAGGGAAGGAAGGGAGCCAGAAAGAAGTCAAACTTTAATGTATAAACTTGGTCATTAAATCCGTTTTGTATGTATTTTTTTAATTGTGGTAAAATTCAACTAACCTAAAATTCACCATTTTAACCATTTTAATGTACAACCCAATGGCACCTCGTACATTCACAGTGCTGTGCAACCATCACCTCTTTCTGGTTCCAAAATATCACCCCAAGAGGAAGCCCTGTACCCTTTCAGTGGTCACTTTCCATTCCCTCCTTCCAGACCCCACGAACAACTCATCTGCTTTCTGTCTCTGCAGATTTGCCTGTTGGGGCCATTTCCTATCAACAGAATCCTATAACATGGGGCCTTTTGTGTCTGGCTTTTTCAATCAGCATCATGAGTTCAAGGCTGACCCACGTTGTAGCCTGGGTCAGCATGTCATTCCTTTTTGTGGCTGATTAATACTCTATTGTGTGGACATACCACATTTTGTTTATCTCGTCATCAACTGACAGAAATTTGGATCATTTCCATCCCCTGGCTAGCATCAGGGGTGCTGTTACGAACATTCATGTACAAGTGTTTGTCTCTAACACCTGCTTTCAGTTCGTTGAAGTATTTATCAAAGAGGGGGGGTCGCTGTAAATAGACTTGTAAATCCTCTCAGCTATGGTCTCATCCCTGACAGAGTTTACAAAGTCACTTTTCCACCTCATAAGAGCATCATAAATTTGCAACGCTCAACTAGTTTGAGCTCAACCTTAAACTAATCTTTAAGAAACCCTAGAGTTGTGGACAAGCTTTCTGACGGCTAGTGTAGACCAAGATGCCAGTGAAGAAGACCCACAGAGTGCTTCTCAACTAGGGGAGGCAAATGATCCCCCAAGGAAATGAGAAAAGAAGATTCTCGGGTTCTGTCCCAAATCCACTCAGTTGGCATCTCTGAGGGCAGGAACAAGGATGTGCGTTTGTTCAAAGTTCCTCAGATAATTCTGATACACACCTTTGGGTAAGCACTCAAGGAATTGCAAGCAGTTCAAACTAGGTCACCTAAGACTCATCAACCAAGACCAAAGGCCTACTTACTTGCACCCAAGCCCAACAGAGAGAGTAATGTCTCCATGTCAACACTAGCCAGTTAACAGCTGAAATGTCCAGGGGCAGCTCTAGTCTACTCAGACTTCTTTAGAAGCCTCCTCACGGTACATCTCAGAAAAAAGAAAATAATAATTGAAGAAACCTTTCTCCCTTCCTGACATGACTTTATTCAGAATCCCACTTCACAGGATTTTTAGAAGTTAAAGTACATTGATCTGACTAACAGAAACCTTAGGCAATACCGGAAGATATTCCTTAATTCGGTGAAGAGTAGTGTTGAGGTAAGCCGCAGGCAGACGCCCACAGAGTAGTCAATGCACTCACACCTTCTAACGGGACAAAAACCATTAATCACCTTAATAAAATACATATGCTTTTGAGTCAACAATATGGACAAATGCTCCACATTTAAGCAATTTTGAAAGATTGGCTTTTTAATCAGCTTTTAAAATGATGATAAGAACACTTTCCAATGTCATCGGTTACTTAAATTGCACTTCTAAATCTTAAAAGAAGCTGTTCATGCTGACCAGGCAAGAAGCTTTATGAAATGTTAGGAGTAGGTCAATTTGAGAGAAAAGACACTTGGCAACAATTTTTACCCATACTTTTTCAGAGCCTTGTTGCCTTAAAGAACTCCACAAATCAAAATGTCTGGTTTGAACTTCTTAAGGCATTCCCAAATCACTCCCCAATCAATATATAAATAAATACCAAAGACCAAGTAAGGTCTCGGTGGGGGGTGTGGGGCGTAAAGTTGCTCCTCTTGTCTCACCCCCCACGAACTCCAGGAAAGCCTATTGCTTGGTCATCTGGCCCCATGAGTTGGATATCTGCACCTCCAAAACCCTGGAGACGCCAAAATGAAGAGATAGCCTCACTTCCCACAACAGGAGTCACCTGGCCTGGCCCAACTGTAAACTCTCTGGCAGCATTTAAAGGGGTCATGACAACGGGCGGATGACAGCGTTGGGAACAAGACCAAAAAGGTGCAATCTTACGTGGGGATGTCAGTCAGTTGTGACACACGGTATTTGCTTCTTCTCTGGGGAGCACCAGGCCTTCGCTCAGACAGCCCTTGGCAGAGCAGCTATGGAGGGATCAGCGATCACCTCCCCAGCCAGGAAAGTTCGAGGGGTAAAAAGGAATCGAGAGATCTTACGTCAACAGCACAACCACACTGCTGACGAGCCTGGCTCTCTAACTAGCTCTTCTGTTTCTCCTCTAAGTTCTAGCATCAGTATAATTAGTCGAACAACTAGGTACTCTTCAGGATCCAATCTGCTTTGCTCTGGCTGGGTTTTGGTGTGAAATCATTAGCGTACTACCAACCCCTTCACCACACTGGCATCCGGGAGGGCTTATATTCTCCCTGC
Source organism: Procyon lotor (assembly GCA_028646535.1). NCBI lineage: Eukaryota > Metazoa > Chordata > Mammalia > Carnivora > Procyonidae > Procyon > Procyon lotor. The sequence goes on from CM053609.1 coordinate 110,753,459, forward strand.
CCCATAGGATGCAGTTCTTGTGTTTCAAGAGGTAGCACGATCAATAAGTACATAAAAAGATGCTCAGTGTCATTAGCCATCAGAGAAATGTAAATTAAAACCACAAGGAGACAGCACTTCATACATACTAAGAGGGCAAGGACCAAAAAGACAGACAATAACAAGTGTTGTTAAGAATATAAAGAATTTAGGGGCGCCTGGGTGGCTCAGTGGGTTAAAGCCTCTGCCTTCGGCTCAGGTCATGGTCTCAGGGTCCTGGGATCGAGCCCCACATCGGGCTCTCTGCTCAGCGGGGAGCCTGCTTCCCCCCCTCTCTCTGCCTGCCTCTCTGCCTCCTTCTGATCTCTCTCTCTCTGTCAAATAAATAAATAAAATCTTAAAAAAAAAAAAAAAAAGAATATAGAGAAATTGGAGCCTTCATAACTGCTGGTGGAAATGTACAACAGTGCAGCTGCTTTGGAAAATCGTCTGGCAGTTCCTCCCAATGTCAAACGGAGAGCCTGTCCATCTAAAACCTGTCCACATGTCCACCTAAAAACTTGCATAAGAATGTCCACAGCAGCATTACTCACAGTAGCCAACCCGTGGAAACAATCCACGTGCCCATCCACTGAAGAACAGATGCAGAAATGTGTCCTATCCCTCGGTGGGATAGTACTTGGTCACAAAAAAGGAGTGAAGAGCCAATCCATGCTCCAGTGTGGGTGACCCTTGAAAATACCATGCTAAGGAAAGCAGGTCGGTCACAAAAAGACCACCTAGTATATAATTCCACATATATGCAATGTCCAAAATAGGCAAATTCATAAAAGCAAAACATAAATGAGTGGTTGCCAGAGGCTGAAGGAAAAGGGGAGAACGGGGAGTGACTACTGAGAGGTACGGGGTTTCTTTTTGGGGACAAGAATGTTCCGATTAAATTAAATATTAGAGATGACTGAATAATGTGGTGAGTACACTAAAAACCGCAGACTTTAAATGGGTGAACTGTGTGGTGTGCAAATTATATCTCAACAAAGTGCACATATACATATGGAGGAAGAGAGGACAGGAGGGAGGGAGAGGAGAAGGAGGGGAGGAGAGAGGACACCTAAAGCGCCCTCCTGGCCCCAAATTATCCATCACACTCACCATTCGCAGGTTTTGCGTTGTTCTTGTTTCTACTGCTCTGAGGATCTCTCTGAATCTCCCGACTCCTCTTGTCAAGTTCCTGTGTGCACACAGAGTTTGACAGGGTTTCCATCTGGCGTGCATTAATATTAAATATTTTATACACATATTTCGATGCATTTTGTCTACATAAAAGCTGTTGGCTAGATTTTAGGCAAACAATTAGTCTGCACATGTCTGTCCATCTTTGCTCGACTCTGAAAACTTTGGCCTGGGACTGCTGGTCTTTTGTGCTTCCACAATCAAATTTTCTCGAAGGAAAAAGAATCTGAAAATCAGTTCTGAAGCCAAAGAAGGAAGGAAGGAAGGAAGGAAGGGAGAAGGGGAGGAAGAGAGATAGATGTAAGGGATCTTGCAAGAGTCTACCTTCAACCTCACAATGGCTCCACAGCTTTCCTGCTCTACTGAGTGGTGCTGAAATCTGTTTTCACTTAAAAGGTGGGCGGCGAGAGGGTATGGGAATATCCACAAGGCCCCCGCTGCAGTGGCTAAAGCCTTCCTGTAACTTGCCATTTTTACAGGACAAAGATAACAGGCATGAAAACTGAGGGGCTCCACCAAGCAATCACTCTGCATCTCTGAGAACCTAAATCAAAGCCCGAAAAAGCCACCAACCAACCCTGCCCTCTCCGCTCTGCCTCGACAAGAAGCAAGTGGTCAAGGGCCCTTTCTGTGAGCAAACGCGTGAGACCCGGAAGCCTGAGCGGCCCGACGCATCTCCTCTCACTGCCCCACACCTCACTGAGACATGTTTGGTGACACATTTCCGTAAGGGACAGATAATTCTTCAGTAACACCCTGGTCACTCTATCCAGCCCCCACCTGTAGCCCTCCCTGAAAGCTGTGCCCGGCCCGTTCGGCTGGGAACACTTCCCAGCCAGTCCCTTTACATTGAGCGCTGCCACTGCCTATGACATAACTCGGTGATATTTATAACTGGCTCATTAGAACACATCTCATCCTTACAAAAAGCCGCAGAGCAGGTCAGCCGGTGCGGACCCATCAGCCAGCCTCTGCGGGCCGTGGCAGGCGCTCTAGGTATTTGGCTCTCTTCTTGGATGACATTTTAAATCGTGCAAAGGTATTTAATCAAACTGGATGTGGGTTCTGTATGCTCCGAGCCCCCACAAGGGCTATTAATTTGTATCTTCTCCCTACACAGCATCCCGGGGCTCTCGTTCACAAGAACAGCCCTGGAACTTTAAGATAATAGTTTCTTGGCGAGAGTCCATCAATACCCCCGTGTTCCTCTCGCCCACACATTTCAGATGGTATCAGATCAGGATCTTCATGGTGGCATAAAAAGAGACGCTGGTGCTCAGGACTCCAAGCAGTGCCACGAGAACTCTAACAGAGACGTGAATGCAAATCAGATAATGGGCCCCAGGACACGCAGTCCACTCTGCTTTCCCCTTCGTTTGTTTTTATGGGATCCATGCTCACGGGCAACAAAGTACATTCGCTCTGGACTGAAGCTCGGCTCTCCTAAGTAACGGGGGAGGCAAACAGCTCTAACTAATCAGGGATGGGCGTGGACACAGTGGTCTAATTTCGCTCCAGAATTGCAGACTAAGCTCTTACCAGGCGTACAAGGAACACCAGTCTGAACCGTATGACATACGGGGGACCGAGGGATCATAACCCGAGAACTGGGTTCACAGGGCTGTTCTACCAGGGTGGCGATTAGCTCTGAAAAGGCAGCGTCGAATCTGCATAGGGTAAGCCGAGGTAGGCTACAGAATAGGACTGTTCATTCGGACCGATTCCCGTGCCCTCCTGGCAGAATGTGATGGTGATCCAGTTACGAAAGCCCAGAATTTTCTAGCTGTCCACGAGCCAATGCAATCTAGTCCCTCATGACACAGAAATGAAATGCCTTGCTCAGGTTCACAAACCCAGTGAGAGAGTGAGCTGGAAGCTTTCTATTAGATTCTATCACCTTCGTGGGCAAGAAAACCGTTGGCTCTAAAACTCAAGTGCAGCTCTAGAGGAAAGAACAAGATACGAATACAAGAGCTCAGGTCTCTGGCTTATATCATTTATATGCAAATTACTTCATATACACATAATACACATTTTACGCATTCTAGTGATCGTGGCTAATGAGATGCTCCCAGGAAGTGGCTCAAAATTGGAAGGAAAACCCGTCGGCCCAGGTGAAGCAGTCTGGTGTCAAGGGTACTGCCTCCGCTGCCTTACAGGAGGGAAAAGGAGGGCTGGAGAAATCCAACTCCCCTCTGCCGGCTGGTGGCTCTCCCGCGCGGGGCCGAGGCCCCCTGCTGGAGGACTGGAGGAAGTGCCAGGACTCAAGGGGACGCCAAACGGGAGGAGGCGGGTCGGCCACTGAGGGCTTATTCCCAAGGCAGGGGCAGTGGCCATGAAGCAAATGCAGTTTTTCTCCACTGTTTCCAGATTATTTCTGGAGAGAGCCTAGGATTCAGAATCAAATTCTCCCTCAAGCTCTGGGAGGTCCTGCTTGTAAACAGTAACCCCCCGCCCCCAGGCCTGACGCCTCGCCAAACGTGTCGCCCTCAGGAACCAGCATAGATCAGTCTGACAGAGGCAAGAAGGGGCTGGAGGGGGAAGATTTTAAATATCAGAAGAGGAAGAAAGTTTCCCAAATGCAAAAACATCTCATTTTCAGCAACTCCTATACCATTGATACATTTTTTTTGTGACATAATTTTATTCAGCCAATCATTTCCACTATTGCCATGGGAGCAGAAAAAACATTTTTTAAGCTGGATGGATAATCATGATAGAAAGGAACAAAAAGGGGAAATTAACGTATAAGAATTATATTCTAAGTGCTATGAAAGACTCCAAATTGAGGGAAATAAAAGCCACATGATTGCTTTCATGTCTCTAAACTATTAGTTCATACCTAAAACGTTGAGGTCGTTAAGTATCCAGAATGAACTGTTGCTTAAAAACTCCACTCCAAAATGGAGACAAGGGAGCCAGGGGCTCCCCCCGGTTTTGAGGGTTTCCTCAAACCCTTCACATTAGGTCATTTATTCCATTTCAACATCCCTGACTGAGAGAGCGCAATGATGTCAGAATTCATTATGGCAGACTATTCTCAAAATGAATGTTCCTGCCAGCCTATGAGCAGCGGGCACTTTGGCAAGCTGTCAGAACGTGGGGTTCACCTCCCGCATCTTGCTTGGGTAAGCTTCCCGAGCCGGGTGCGTGTCCCTCCGTGTGGAACGGTTCCCAACGGCTCGGCTATTACCAGGGAGAAAGGAAGGGCCTGCACGTCCCTTGAGCACCAGCTGCTCGTCCAGTCTGATGAGCAGCCACAGCCCTGTTTTCCCTTGTCAGCATCCCTGTCTGTCTCCGACCCCGCAGGGGGAGCTCCGGCCAGTCCCAACCCCGGCCACCGACTGCTGTGTCTTGACAGGAGAGCCCACCCACTTTTCACAGGGACACATTTGACTCTCGGCGACCTATTTGCACTTTTTCTTCCCTCCTCCTTTTTCATCGGGTTTCACCATCTTCCTTCCTCGCTCCAGGTCTCATCTGCTGGCCCTCTCAGGTCAGGGTAAAAGCAAGAATTCCTGAGGACCCCGAGGGAGGCCGACTCGCTAGCATTGGGTCTCCCTCCTGACCCCGGGGGCCCTGCAGCATTTCTGAAGGCGGATCGAGCCCAGGGTGGTGCCTGTTCATGGCTCTGAACCACATTCAGAGCTCTTTACCCCCGTCACCTGTGCCTCTGTACCACCGGACCAACAGGGAGCTGTATCGGGAAGGAGGCCAGAGCTCCAAAATCAGAATCAAAACGGAAAACTGGGGCTGGGAGAAACTCAGAGACTTTGAAAACCATTTCAACTACTCGGCTCAATCCACTGTTTTGGTGGTTATTTTTCCCTTCATTTTTTGGGACCAGGCTGGGAAGAGACAATTCTTCCCCTTAACACTCATCCTTCTAGATTATTTTCGGATCTTGGAGTGTGGCCCAGGCCACGAATGCACTTAAATTCAGTATCAACCATCAGGGTCATGCCAACTCAAATGTCGGAGGTGAATAAAATACTTTTTATGCTGTTTGTCAAACTCCTAGATAGTGAGGACAAGGCATTTTTTCTCCTTCCCTGTCGTTGAGAAATTCTACTTAGAAAAGATCAATTACAAAATGAGTCAACACCAGAGATGTCTCAGAGCCTAGAAATCGTGTGGCCTTTCCCAGGTCCCTTCTTACCGACTAGCACTCTGAAGCTCTTAAGCAGTAGGTCATTAACAGTCACTAAGCACTATTGTACGTCGGGCTCCAGGCCCATCCCCGAGGACACACTGGTGAGCAAGAGATACCATCCCACCTCAAGGGTCCCAGAGGGGTTCACACCCTTCACCCCCATAAGAACACAGGCACCTTGCAGACCAAGATCTGTGTTGTGCTCATCAACATACCCCAAGCCCCTCAAACAGAGCCTGGCATAGAGCACGTGCCCAATAGATGCTTGTTGAATGGATTTCAGAACGACTGTGAGTTGAATACACCAAGACCAACAAGGGGATACATTTTGTACGTGTTCCTTATCCTCTTCTTTCTAGCTGTACTGGATTGGGCAGCCCAGCAAAGCACTGTCTTAAACAGGACATGTCACACGTGCCCTTGGTGGCACTGCAGCATGGGTCCTGTGGGAGCAAGGACACACCTACCTGACCAAATGATGCAGCCGGGTAGGCCCAGCCTGACAGCTTGGAGAGGGTCGCAGGGATCATACGGTTTTTGAAGTCCTTTTTAAAAACCCTCCAGACATTTCAGGGTGGTTTTCCTGCCCGTGTGCCTTTACACATGCTCCTTTCTGTCTGAGGTAGCCTGGGGGGGACTGTTAGCAACCTTTCCAGACCCAAGTCAAAGACCACCCTAGGGAACGGTTGCCCAGCCTCCCTAGGAAAACACAGGTACTGCTTCCTGGGTGCTCCCAACAAGCTTGCACGTATTTTGAGCAACACACTGATTTTCATTTGTATTTATGTCTGTTGGCTCACCAAACTGCGATCACTTGGGGAGCGATGGCCCTCTTTGTCCCAAGGGCTACACAGAGCCAACCAGGCACCTGGTGACACCTAGGAAGCTGGTTCTCTCGATAAGAGAGTGAGCGCCATCTTAGATTCTGAAGTCTTTTTCCCCACCTCCTTGCCGAAGAGTCTTCTCGATTCCAAACGGGATGCCGAAACCTAAAGCAGACACCTCTAACTTCACGAGATCCACCCCAGTGGCCTGCTAGCCACTTCAGCACACCCCAGAAAACCAGAAGTAAACCCTCCCGCTCCCGGTCACTTGCTCTTTGTTCTCACGCTTGAGAATTGCTTTCTCTTCATTTATATAACCTGAGTGGGACCTATTTGAAAAAAGTCTGAAATCAAAACCCAGAGATCTAGATCTGGGAAGTGGGAGAAGAAAAAGACATCCTTCCCAGCCCAAAAGGGCGCTTCTGGCCAGCGGTCAGGGAGCTGTTTTTCCCAGAAGAGCCTCCAGCTTCTCCCTCTGTATGCACTCTTCACCTCGTATCCAATGACATGCATTTGTGGAGACAGATGGCCTGCTGGAGTCGGAGGCCAGGGATCAAACCGACAACCTTGGCCTCGTTAGCAAAGGACTTGGTCCGATCAACGGAGCAAGCCAGCTGCCGCCTAGATATGGTGACGGAGGGTGTGACAACCCTCCACGCTGGGATGTGAACAAGTCGGCGAAGGTTCCAGAAGTCTCATTTCAAACCTAATGAGAGTTGTACTAGGCTTAACAACATTTTTTTTACTACCTCAGCAACTGAGGCTTCCCCGTGACAAAGGCGGAGCAGAGAAGGCACTCTGGTCAGCTGGCCAGGCAGCCAGCGGCACACTGAGCCAGCGCCGGGTACCAGGCCGCATCCTGGGCAGCAGAGGTTCAAGTCCGACAAGACAGACAGAGCCATCTGGGCGTTGGGCAGGGACATGCAGACAGGTCCTTCCGACGGGGTGTGCTAGAGGCCCACAGACGCAAGCCGGACTCCGAAAATGAACCACTAGCCTCCCTCAACAACCTGGTCCTTGGCACTCATCCAGACCCTAGCTGAGGAAACACAGGGTACGGGAAGCCTTGCCTCCCCTCATGTCCCTCCTCTCTAACCTTTGGGAACGGGTCAAAGGATATCGATCCTCATTCCAACAATATATCCACAGGGCCTCCTGTGCACCAGGAAAGGGTGCTGGGGGTGCAACCATGAGCCACCATGAGCCGGGCTGTCACCACGCTCAACATCATCCTGGAAGCCAAACGGTACCCAGCACGGAGCTGGGCTGCCCAGTCTGATGACACCTATACCAGACCACCCAGAGCTGGTCCACCGTGCAAGGCCCGGAAAACCCTACACTTATCTGTACACTTACGCTGGGAGAGACAGAACAGAACGTGGACCTGGGAGCCAGATGGGATGGGCTCAAGTCCCAGCTTCACACTCACTAGTTGTTGACCTTGGGCAAGGGCCTGTGCCTCAGCTTCCTCATCTATGAAATGGTGGTGACAAATGCACCCCCCTCAGAGACGGTCCTAGGAATTAAATGAGTTAATGCCTGCAGTAAGCGTTCACCTGTATAACTACTATTCTCCTCAAAACTCTGCCATTGCTCTGAACCGTTTTTGGAATTCTGGAATCCACCTTCCAGTCCATTTACAGAATGTGAAAGTCTGTCTTACTGCTTTGGTGACATTTAAATTTGGAGGAAAAAAAAAGGTATTCCCTGGTTTGATTCATTCGTTGACTTTATTATTTCCTGAAAGCCTGCCATGTTCTCAAGGACAAAAGACAGCAGCTGATGTCACGAGAGGATAACAGAAGCTCCTTCTCTGGGGCTCTGCAGTTACTGTCCCAGGAAAGGATGGTGACATCTCCTTAGGGTGCGGGTGCCCCCACGGAGGAGTGCGGGGTCTCCACCGAGGGCTAGAGGGGCAGGGACAAAGGCAACACTGAGAAGTCGAGGAACTGAGGAGGTTGAACTGAGTTCTTCTTGTTCTAGCTCTGTTAATGCAGCCAACTTCCAGAGACTGTTCTGGAATCAACTGACAAGGGTCAGGCCACATTCAAAAATATTGGGCGGCTGAGCTACCAAAGGTAGTTAGTGGCTCAAACTGGTGATTTGAGTGCTTGAGCTACTAAGGTTTTGTAAATGTGTACCACAAAGCTGACCAGACAGAAGCTTAGGACTGACATAATTCACTTCCACTGAGGCAAGTGTTTGCTCTGGATCCTGCCCTAGCTGGAAAGCATCCACATTTAGCATGAAGAGAACAGGAGTGGCCAGGGCTCCCAATGACCTGCTTCCTAAGAACAACTGTATGCGACTCTGATGAGCATCAGGCCAAGTGACTCTTCATTTCATAAGTTGATGTAAAGGTGGCAGAAAGACAATCTAAGAGGTAGAGATGGTCTGCTAACTGTATGACTTCAAATGTTAATCAACACTAAGAAGCAAAGTCACATAGATAAAGGGACTTCTGACCTCCTCTCCACCCCATCGGTTGCGCTCTGGAGAGGGGAAAAGGTGGGAACGTGGGAATGACATCAAGGGGGGACGGTCCTTCCAAACGTACCAGAGTACTTGAGCTAAACGCTAAGTACAAGGATCAGAGTGCAACGTTCACTTCCATTTCAATTAGCAGAAAACAGAACTGCATTTTAAATATAGCATCTGGGGACAATATTTCAAAAGCTATGACAAGTGAGAAAAAAAATCCGAGGGACTCTGTTAAAAAAAACAACAACAAACCTTTAAATGTACAGGCGTCACTAGTCCAAATGCCTCCTGGAGCCAAGCAGGCAGCAACGTGGGTAGGGAGGGACACTGTGGGACCAGGGAGTGGCAGCAGCCCTGGGGGACAAGGGGGAATGTTGGGCCCCACGCCAGCCTAAGGTGTCCCGTCCGAAAGCCTCCAATATTTTCCAATATTTTCTAGGGGGAATGAAGTATTGCACTAAGGCTTGGCTCGAGGCAGCGTGGTGCCATTTGGGATTCTTGTACATTCTCGTGACTCATGCCAGATAATTTGCTTGGGCCTGGGAGAGGCTAATCAGTTGGGGACAGAAAAGAGAAGAGGGCAAAGGTTGAGAGTGATCATGAGAAGAAGAGGAGGAAGGGAGAATGGAATGTGAGACATCCGGAACCACAGGAAAGGGAAGACAATGCCAGAGGCTAGGCACGCACGAGGAGTACTAAGAACTTGGGCAATCGGCTTCACCCTGCTGGGCCTGTTTCCTCATCGGCACAATGGGACTGTCCCCGCTCCTGATGCCCCAGTAAGATGACACCTGGAAAGCTCCTGGCCCAGTGCTCAGAATCATGTCGACTTTCCCGTTCCCTCACCCCTCCATGGCCTCCCACCACCTGGCCCTCTACTCCACAGGGAAACATTCACTGGGCAAGAGCCAAAAGCAGTCGCTGATATGTTTGTGCAGCTCTGGTTTAGCAGAAAATGCTGCCAAATCAGAACTATTTTATACCATGTCAAAATTGTCTTCTCAACCAACAAGTGTTTCTTTAGCACCTTCTGGAGTCTTGTACGTGGGGAAACAACGGCTCAGGAAATTAGGTGACGTGCCCACGGCCATCATCCAGCCCACAGACAGAAGAGCTGAATTTGAACTCAGGCTCAGTCTGATTCTGGTGCCCACAAAAGCTGAAGATGACCCCTGTGGCGTGGGAGCCATGGACAAACTGGAAACCGTGATGACTTCCCATGACACAAAAATGGCGGCGGGAGAGAAGCCAGAAAGGCTGGGAGCAGCCAGGGCCAGATCAAGTGTCCACCTGGACACGCTTGTTCCTAAAGAAGGATGGGATTCAGGCCCCTCCCAAGGGGGTGGACGACAAGGGGACAGCAGAGGATCTCTTTCTGAGCGGCCTGAGCAGACACAGAACTCTTGAGTAGGACGGTGTCACACAAAGTCACGGTGACGAAAGGGTGACAATACCGAGGTGGGTCTGTCCACGGTCGTTGTGTTATAAATTCAATTCTTTTAGCCTACAGCACCTCATGTATCTAGCCCTCGCCAAGCCTAAGCGCAGGACAAGTGTCATCTATGAGGAGCATATTTAGTTTGCTTGGGGGAATAAGCTATTTCCAAGCCCCCCCCCAAGCCATTCAGAAAAGCTGGCATTTATCACAAACCACTGACAAGATCATTAAAACATATTTCACTCCTTCATCAAGAAAGCCCCCCTAAGAATTTTTGCTCCTTCAGGACAGAGCCTGGGTCCTCGTGTGCCCCACGAACACGACCCAGATGCAGGTTGCTACTCATGGGGCCGCTGCGAGGATGACATGAGGTAACAGTAAATCTGAGTGAAGGTGAGCCATCACCGTCATCTTCTGAGGCGACACTAACTGGTTCCACGCCACCCCCAAACCTATCATTCCAGATGGTTCTCCCACCAACCTAGTGAGGCAGGCAGGACTTCATTATCTGCCACTGACAGGGAGGGAAACGGAGTCCCTGAGAAAGGGAGATGCTCGCCGAGTGGCTCTGTGAGGGAGCGGCCTCTTGACTCCCAGCACGGGGACCCCTCCCCTGGCCTCTGCTGGGTAGTGTTCTACCTCATCTTTCACCGCCCACCCTCCCCCATCCTTTTTTAACCTTTTTATTGCATTTTATACAATACAGACATAGAAAGCCACATCAAACAAATCTATCTCCTGGGGAATTCTTACAAGATACACACCCTTGTAACTACCACCCAGGTTAAAAAAAAGACCATTGTCAATCCCCTCATCCCAATTAACAGGCTCCCCCTCTCCACCCGAAGCTAACTGCTACCCTGACTTCTAGAATAACTGCCTCGGTCCCATTTCCTTATGGCTCCATCACTCGCGGTACGTGCCGCCACCAGAGTTCAGTCTGGCCCACTTTCATCCTTACTCAAGGAGGGTTTCAAATCTCTTCATCTGCAGTTGCCCCTTCTATCTCTTTCTTTTCCTCACAATTTATCTGTTAATCTGAACTGCTTGATTCATAGTGTTTCCCCTTGGGTGGAAAAATGCATAGTTTCATATATTCCTCTGTTCTCTGTGTTTCTTTCACTTGGCAGCTGGATTTCAAGGCTTGACCTGTCCAGGCTCGGTCCCTTTGCTCAAGACTTTGCCAGTGGTGCACTCTTCTATCAGGGGCCACATTATTTCTGGCTGTCACTTTTGGGGGGGGGGGTGGTACCAGCAGCCCTTGATGCTCACTGATTAGATACATTAATTCACTGGGATTTACAAAATGGTGACATCCCAATGTAGAATGTCTCAGTAGTTTTCATTCATTAGCTAGAATAATCTTATAGGAAGGTGGTTTCTTTCATCTAATATTTGGTTCTCCAGTTCTTTTTATTTACTTTGTTTGATACTGATTTAGAACTCATGAATTTAAACATATTTGATGAGGCTATTGCAATTTTTATCCTTCTTGAAATTCAAATTGTCCCATATTTGGCCTGAATTCTTTTACCATGATCCTAGAAATCTTTTGAGTTTCCTTGCTATCTGGTATGTAAAGATGTTCCAAGTTCATCCTATTCATTTCTTATTCCAGAACTGGAATGAGGTTTCTTTTATTGGTAAATGACACTTCAAGATCACAGCCATGGCACTAGGGATGTTCATTGCTATTGGGTCAGTCACTGAGATGGGTCTGTCTGTCTCTCTCTTTCTCTCCCTCTCTGTCCCTCCCTCCCTCCTTCTCTCCCATGCACACACGTACATATGTTTAAAAACACACACATGCACACACACGTATTTATGCAAACACACATAATACCTCATGATTTCCATCATTTCCAGTATTTCCAATTTAATCATTTGAATTCAGGACTGATAGTTTGTTTTTTTATTTCTTCTTTCTTATATCTATTTTGCCTTTCTCCCATACCAAGAATCCTGGTTCTCAAGGACACAGGGGATAATAGAACACTCCATAAGTATTCATTTGTTTTATACCATGTCACAGAAAAGCACTTCAGAATAGCAATGCTAATAATACCACCATCATTATGATTACTAAAATGTTAAAAACTTATTTTCTGCATGTGATATCAGCATTCTCCTTCCATTTTTAAATGTATGACTGTACTCTATCTGTTATGAGACACACAAAGAAACAGAAAAGCATGACCCATGGTCAGAAAAGAGAGCAATCAATAAAAACTTCCTCCAAATGGGCCCATATGTTGCATTTATCAAAGACTTCAAAGAAGCTACTATAAGTTACAATCAAAGATTTAACAGAAACTATATATAAGGATTTTTTTCAAGAGCAGATGACAATGATCCAAAAACTGGGGACTCTCAACAGTGAAATGGAAATGATAGAAATTAGCCAAATGGAGATTTTTAGAATTAAAAAGTATTAAGTACAATGAAAAATCCCCCAAATGGGCTCAACAGCAGCTTTGAGATGGCAGAAAAAACAATGACCTTAAAGATACACAAATATAAATTATTCCAGTCCAAATAACAGAGAGAAAAAGGACTGAAGAAATACAGACACATAATTATAAAACTGCTAAAAGAAAAAAAAAATCTTGAAAGTAACAACCAAATTAATCACATATAAGGGAACAACAATAAGATTAACAGCAACTTCTTATCAGATATAGTGGAAGATACACTCAAGGTGCTGAAAAAAAGACACTATCACCAAGAATTCTATATACGGTAAAACTGTCATGAATGAATGAATGAATGAAGGCAAAAAAAGATGTTCCCAGATAAAAAGACAGGTGAAAGAATTCATAGCTAGCGGACATGCCCAATATGAAATTTTAAAGGAAGTCCCTCAGACTGCAAGGAAATGACAACAGAAGGTAATTTGAATCCACAGGAAAAAATCAGTTAAGAGTACTAAAAATGTAAATATGTAGATAAATAGAAAATATTGTATAAATACATTTTAAATAATTTCAAACTTCTATAAAAATTAAGATTGTTATAAGGGAATACTTTTCTGCACTCTTGTATTTATAACATATAGAGACATTATTAATAGCACAAAGAAGGGAGGGAATGAAGCTCTATTAAAGCCAAGTTGTATATTTTTCTAAAATTAAGTCAGTATGAACTTGAAGTACCCTGTGATAATTCAAAATGTACATGATAATTCATAGAAAAACCACCATAAATATTTTTTAAAAAAATACAGCTAAAAAATCAACAGAAGAATTAAAATGTAATACTAGAAAGTATTTGTTTAAAAAGATGCCAGACATATAGAAAACGGAGCAAGATGGCAGACGAAAACATGACGTTACGTTAAATGTGAATGGATTAAACATGTCAGGCTAACAGCAAACATTTTTAGACCAGCAAGATCCAACTCTATGCTATCTACAAGAAATATAAAAGAGGGGTACTTTACTCCAAAGGCACAAATGGTTTGAAAATAGAAGGATAAAAAAGATACACCTCTGTAAACAGTAACTACAAGATAGCTGGCATACCTATATCAGTATCAGGTAAGACGGTCCTTAAGTGATGAAACATTACCAGAGACAAGGAGGCATTTATGAGGAACCTATAGCTGACATCATGTGACAGTGAAAGACCAAACGCTTTCTCCTTAAGATCAGGCAGGAATAAGATAAAGATGTCTGCTCTTACCACCTCTCTTCAACTCGGTATTGGAGGTTCTTGCCAGTGCAATAAGGTAATAAATGGAAATAGAGGACATACTCTTTAGAAGTGAGAAGTGAAACTGTTTTTATTCACTGATGACATGATCCCATATATAAAAATTCCAAGTAACCTATTAAAAACTTACAACAAGTAATGAATAAAGTTTGGCAAGTTTGCAAGATACAACATACAAAATCAACAGTTACATCTGTAGGACAGTAAAGTAATCTGAAAGTGAAATTAAGAAAATAATCCCATTCATAAGAGCATGAAAATGAATAAAATACTTAGGACACACAACAGGAAAGGCAAAACTTGCACAATAAAACTACAAAACACTTTTGAGAGAAATTAAAGAAAATCTAAATAAATGGAGAGATACTGGATTGGAAGATTCACTATTATTTATATGGCAATTCTCCCTAAATTGATCTAGAGATTCACTGCCAAACTTATCAAAATCCTGGCATGCTTTTTGTGTAGAAATTGACAAGCTGATTCTAAAATGTATATGGAAATGTCAAGGACTGAGAGTACCCAAAATAATTTTGAAAAAGAACAAAGTTAGAGAACTTACACTATCTAATTTCAAAATTTGCTATAAAGCTACATATTTAAAACAGTGTGTTACTGGCTTAAGGGTAGACATATAAATCAGTGAAACAAAATAGAGACTCTAGAAATAAACCTTTAGATTTATGTTCAGTTAACTAATTTTTTACTGAAGTGTCAAGGCAATTTAGTGGGAAAAGAGACTTTTCAACAAATGGTGGTTGGACAACTGGGTGTCTTAGATACAAAAAAATTTGACTTTGACCCTTACCTCACATTATACACAAATGTCAAAAAATAGTCTAGAAACCTACATGTAAAAGCTAAAACTATAAAATTTCTGGAATAAAACATGGGAGAAAATCTTTGCAGTCTTAGATTAGGCAAAATTTTCTTAGACATGACACCAAAAGGATGATCCATAAAAAGAAAAATTGGTAAACTGAACTTCATCAAAATCAACTTTTCCACCTTAAGTGACACCATTTAAAAAATGAATACAAGCCACAGACAGGCAGAAGATATCTGCAAATTATGTATCTGATAAAAGACTTGTATCCAGAATACACAAAGAACTCCTACAGTTCTATTCAGAGAACTGAATAGAAAACAGGTCAAAAAGTTTGAATAGATATTTCACCACAGAAGATACAAGAACAGCTAACAGGCAAACAAAAACTGCTGAATCTCATTAATCATCAGAGGAACACACATTCAAATCACAATGAGATACCGTTACAAACCCACGAGACTGGCTTTAATTTAAAAACTGGCAATCCTAAGTGTTGCAGAGAATGGAAAGAAGCTGGAACACTCACACATTGCTGGCAGGAATGTAAAATGGCACAACCACTTTGGAAAACAGCTTGTCACTCTTCTTAAAGAGTTAAACATAAACTTGTCATATGACCCACCAATTCCACTCCTATGAATCTATCCAAGGGAAATGAAAACATGTGTCTTCAAAAAGATTTGTACATGAATGTTCATCAGCAGCATCATGCATAATAGCTAAAATGTGCAAACAACTCAAATGTTCATCAACTGGTAAATGAGTCAACAAAAGAGAGCATAGCCATACAATGGAATAACTTACTTAGCAATAAAAGAGAATGACCTACGCAGACAAGCTACAGTGTCGGGGAACATAAAAACTGTGCTAAGTGAAAGAGGCAGGACACAAAGGACCACATATTCCTTGATTCTATTTATGTGAAACTTTAGAAGAGTCAAATCTATAGAGACAGGTAACAGATCCGTGGTTGCCTGGGGCAGACGGTGGGAAGGGGACTGACAAATAGGCAGGAAGAACTTTTTAGGGTGATGGAAATGTTCTAAAGCTCAGGTGTGCCAATGATTGCACCACTGTGAAAACTTATTGAAAACAGAACTGCGTATTTACAACAGGTGAATATATAAAGCCTGAACAAAGCTGCTAAAAAAATATAGCCACTTGCTTTATGTCAATTTTTGGCAACCCCCCCCCCCCACATTTACCTCTACCTTTCTGTTCCTTTTATCCCTTGTGCCACGCCTTGGTCAGTTTGCATTCCATACCCTGCAGTTTCCCCTCACTGTGGGGAGCAGTCCCAGCAAAGAGCCCGGTGGTCCATTTTCAAGTTTTCACTGGGGCCAGACCTCTCCAGGCCCTTGGATCTTACTTGGCTAATCCCCACTGGCCAGACAAGCTGTCTAGGAAATACTTGTTGACTCATTAAGGGTCTCTTGTTCTCAGCCCCATGAGATGCCCCATGGCGTCCTTCTGCTTTCTCCCAGACAAGTGCAGGTGACACGCCAGTCCACGGTGTAAGAGCTCACTACATGCCAGACGCCGTCAGGCACGCTACCGTCACCAACTCACTTCACCCACCTCACAACACTATGATGTAGGTGCCATTAATGCCCCCAGTTGATGAGAGGGGAAAGTGAAACAGACAGGGAAGTAACTTGCCAAGGTCACGATGCTAGCAAATGGCTCTGCTAACATCCGGAGTCAGTGCTCTTCAGCCGCGAGACAATGCTGCCTCTAACGAGCATGTCGTCTGGCCTGACGGGTCTAGCATTCACCCATGACCGTCAGCCCTGTCCCCCTCGGTTCTCCCTAAGATGGGAAATCGTACCCTTCCTTCAAAGACCAAGTTCAAATATCAATTCTCCTAAAGAAACCAGATGAACTCACGTTGGCAGGTAGCTTCTTCTCCCTCCCCTCCCTTCTACTCCCCAGCCCATCCCTCTATGATAGTGCTTTTCCCCAGGTGTTACAATTATTTGCTGGCATCCCTGTCTTCCCTATGAGCTCTGAGAACATTTTTTATTCCTCTCATATCCCAGAGCTTCCCCTAGTGACTGGCACCCAGCAGGCTCTCAATAAACATGCACGGAATTGAGTGGGCAATAGTTGGTTTTTAAAAAAAAAAAAAAAAAAGTAGCTCAAAGTGTACTTGAAAGCAATATAATTGCATCTTTTAAAAAGATCTGTAATTCAGAGGTTTTACCAAGGCTGAGTTTTTCTGGGGTATTCTTCAGAAGAAACACAGCATCTGATTCTTCCTGGTATTTTAGCTGCTTATTCCCAACAGGCAGAGATTGGTGCTTCTCATGCTAATTTGCCAGGGAGATTCAAAGGAAAACCAGCTACCATACCCTTCAACCAAGCACCTGCCAGCAGAGAGAGGACAGAGGAGGAAGAACTAGCAGACGAAGGTACCACAGGTCTGTGCCAGGCCTAAAGAATTACCACCAAAGTCACCTACGGAAAAAAAATGAGAAAAATTCAAACCTGAAATAGAGAGGAAGGTTGAAAAATCAAATGTCAGTTGAAAAAAAAAATAATTCGTTAATTTTTTTTAATCTCTTGCAATTTAATGCAGGATTTTGCTACAAGAAGATACAATTGTAAATTTCCTTGTCAGTGTACAGATCTCTTGTATAGACATTGCCATACAAATATAAAGGCAGGTACTTATAAGAGAATTTATAGCCCCTCTCATTTTCAGTAGAAGGTTCTAGTATTTCCTAAGAAAAGTCAGAAATTCTGCAAAGATGTCTCAGTCATTTTCTGGGCTTTAGCTCAATCTCTCTCTGTAACTCCAACAGTTGACTAAAAATACCTCTGGGGAAAAAAAGAATGGAGAGAAAAACAATGATTTAAAAAGAAATAGGTAGGAAGTGTCCCTTAAAAAGAGCTGGGGCCCTCACGCCCTCCAACCCTGCTCTCGTGTGAAACATTGATGCATTTGACGACCAAACCAGGGAAGGAAAGCAGCAGGTTAAGGAGTTTGCTCTGGCCAAGAACCAGAGCAGGGGTGCTGCCTGCTCCCCGCCCCCACCCTTCTCCCATCTATCACGCCTTCTAGGCAAACACATCTGGACCCACTCTGTGGCACAGATGTCACCCAATTACTGGGAAATTCCCCACAGTCTGACAGGCTCCGAGAGGGTTGAAATTTGGCTTCCCCCTTGACCAGACAGGATGCGAATTCCTCTTTCCCAACACACGTGTCATTTCGACTGCCTGCCCTTGAGGGGCTATGTACAAAGGCCACAAATCCTCTCACATGCTTCTGGGTCCAACTTGGCCCCACAGAGTTTCAAGTCGAAGAGATACTACTGAAAAAAATGCAGCTCTGGGAGGCCCTGGGAGCAAACTTTCTCATCAACTAAACCAGCGAAGACATTAATTCTCTTTCGTGCTGTGGGAACTCTGGAATCCCATCCAGATGTGTATATGCTAGGCTTAAGTGAGGAGGCCTCCAATCACCGAAATTCCCCTAAGTTAGGAGCATCTCAGGAATGAGAGCCTGTCCAAGCCCGCTTGAGGACTTTCTTTCCTTTTTTAAAAGATTTTATTTATTTCTTTGAGAGACAGAGAGAGAAAGAGCAAGAGTGGGGGAGAGGAGCAGAGGCAGAGGGAGAAGCAGACACCCTGCTGAACAGGGAGCCTGATGTGGGGCTCAATCCCAAGACCCTGAGACCATGACCTGAGCCGAAGGCAGACGCTTAATCAACTGAGCCACTCAGGTGCTGGGCCCAAGGACTTTCTTATAATCAACACCATTATTTTAAGTACCATCCAATCTCAGAGATAGGGCAGAAAGCAGAGGTCCCTATTACACAGAAAACGTATTATTTCTTGCTGAGGTCGAGGAAGGTGTTTGATACCTGCCCCCCCCCCCACTTCCTTTAACAGAAGGACATCCTTTGCAGAAAGACCTAGATAAGCAGAGCACATCTCCCTCTTTACCATCAAGAAGCAGGAATCGGGGCAGTAAGTTCTACTTAGTTCTCAATAAATATATGCTACGCTACCTAATTTAAAGAAAACACGCAACCATTAGGCATCTGTCAGCCAGAGCCATCTCCACTGAGAATGAGAAGCTCATTCACTCGTTTGTTCATTGATGTACAATTTATATCAGACATTGCTCAAGGTACACATCCCTCCCCAAACGAAACAGACATTTCTGCCCAAGTGGAACTTCTTTTTAGTGAAGGGAGACAGACAAATTAGATAAGGAAAAAAAAAAAAAATATATATATATATATATATATATATATAGTGTGTGTGAGCAAAGGGTTAACAAATTCCTTTCTTTCTCTGCTTCTTTCTCTGACCTGAGGTTAACTTCCTAGTTCTGTTTCCCTGGAAACCTAATAAAGATAAAATGTCGATTATGTTACTAGGCAACACTGTTTATGATAAAAATGACCCCTGATTGATAACTTGCATCTCGACTGGAAGGAACCAATCATATATGATGGGGACATCATAGCTTGGGCTTCCTCTAACGTGAGGACTTAAAACTGAGCATATCCTTTGGGAAACCCTGAATTTTTGGGACAGATCCCACGCTTACTAATTGTGAGGCTCATTTTCTACCAGCTGAGCTGTCACTTGGGGGAGGGGCAAACGGAACAGCTCCCAGGCGGCCATATGGACTGCTGAGAGCAGGATTCACATAGAAGAGAAACCCCTGACATTGCCTTGCTGGCAATTTATGATCCTGTTCTAGATCTTTCTATTTAGATGCGTGTCAACTGGCCTATGGAAGTCTTCTGAGTTGGAATGTTTAACCAAACCTAAGAAGACCCTGGTAAGCACTGTTTATAATATATTTGATGCCGGTTAAATGTTAAGGAGAAAAGTAAGGCTGGAAAAAAAGGACAGGTTAGTTGAAGGGAGTCTGCAGACTCCCTTCAGGTCTAAATAATAGGCATCCCCCCCACCCCACTCTGACGTTGCTAGTTAGCTCTCACGCAGTGATTTGTCTGATTTGTCTTCAGGCTTCTGCTCAGTCACTCCCTCAGGAAAACCTCCCCTAACCACCAAATCTAGGTCAATTTCATTTTAAAGTGGACTCTCACAGAAATGGGTACCTTGCTTTCTGAACACTATCTCAGCACTATACATCAGAGAACATAAGGATCTGATTTTTCCCTGAGAGCGAGCGGCACGTCTGGCTGCTCCCCATCTTATCCCCAGCACCTGAAGCATGTCTGGCACAGAGCAGGAGCCGAACAAAATGCTGCGGAACAAGAGAATATCACAACATATCTGAAACCAAACAGAGGCAGGGAGTATTCCCATTTGTTCCTGTGGGTTCTATTCGTGCTGATCCCACCCAGAGTGCGACCCCAGAGGGGCTTGGCAAATATTGCCATTATTATCAGGAATTCCCAGGGGATCAATCTCCAGTCGTATCAAGATGTATTGGGAATATTTTTTAAAAATTAAGTTAATTTTCATTGTTAGACACTGTATTATACAACTATCTCTATTTAGGAAAACTTGCAAAGTGATAGGGTAAATTTTAAACATTAGCACTGTCTTCTTCCTGTTTCCTAAGGCTCAACCCCCTGGTAGTTATTATTTATTTTCCTGCTGACCTAGAAAATCCATAGGGATCATTTGCTATCTTGACCCTAGCTCCTAGCACATGAATACTTGAGGGATGAATAAATAAGTGGATGAATAAACAAATAAAGAATGTCTCCCTCTCCTCCTGCCCCCATTAAAAGAGAAAATCACCGCCCGAGATAAATTTCATGTGACAAAATAAAATAAACTCCTGTACCAGTTCACGTTTCAGAGATTTCCAATTTGGAATGGCGGCTAAAGGAGGTAGTATAGCTGGTCAAAACCATGTGGGGAGGGGCCTTTATGAGATGGAATTAACTGCTAGTTACTGCACTGGTCCCTCCCCCTTCACCCACCCCATCCTGTTCTTGTGCCAAAGCCAAGGGCAGACCAACATGGATGCAACCCACCTTGTGCTCATAGAGCTTGCAGACGACACAGAGCTCTAACACTCATTGTTAGTACCCTGAAAGCAATTACCTGTCCCCTAGAATTCATTCCCCATAATTCATCACTGAAAGTGGCCTTGGAGTTTCATAATTAAAATTGACAAAGATTTCTTTGTTCCCACACAAACAGTTTTGAAAGGATTAGCCGGACCTAGTCTACATTTAAACAAAACAAAGAAGATTTGGCTGATGCTTTTTGTTACATAAATAATTACATCTAGACTGGCTTTGAAAAGTCCCGGTTTGCTAAGTGTAGCTGTCCCTTCAAGCTCTGCGGCTCAGTGCTCCACCTCCGAGAACAGGGTACAACCTGGGCATGGTCCGTATGGTCCGAGTGGGGAAACAGCGGGACTGGGTGTCAGAAGGAGGCGCGGGTCCCAGCTCTGCCACCAACAGTTGTGTGGCCCTGAGTAAATCACGCTGCCTTATTTACTGACCAATTTCCAAACCAAAATGTAAACTCCACAGGGGCAGTGATTGGGTCTCACTTGTTCTCCTAGAACAGTGTTTGGCTCTAGTAAGTAACCCGGTAAAGGGTCTTGAGAAACATTTATTAAATGACACTGCACATGATTTCTCTGGATCTTAGACTTCTCCTCTAGAAAGGGCAGTGATCGAAACAAAAGTGCTCTGAGCGATTCTGCACTCCAGAATCAGCTCCACGATTCTGGAACTTCTCCTCCGCAGTGAGATGATTCATGGGACGTGCTCAGCACAGGGAGCGAGGTTGACCAGAAGTCTTCCACACCCAGTCTGTGGCTCTCTCCCCTTACAACGGCTTCAGCCACACTCGACCCCTTTCAGATTCAGAAGCACATCGAGCTCTTTCCTGGGTCAAGCTTGCACACGCTGGACCCTTGGCTTGGAACCTTCTTTCTCCTGCTCTCAGCAGGGTTACCTCCTGCTCACAGTCACGTCCTGAGTGCTGGGTCACTTCCCTGGGAGGCCCGGCCTGACCACTGACCTAAGCAGGTGCCCTCTGTGATCGCATTCCCCGCACCCATTAGTTCCCTGGCACACATTCTAATTTGTAATTGTATCTGTTAGCTTCCTGGCTTATTATCTGTCTCCCTTATTATGCTCCCTGGGCATCCTCCCTGAAAGCCTGCACCAGTCTCTTCTATTTGCCCACGTAGCACCAGGTGCAGTACCGGACGCACAGGGGAACTCAGTGAGTACTTGTCCAGTGACTGGCCAAGTCCAAACCAAACCGCGTGCCAGGTCCTATGCCAAGAGGTTTACATAAAAACCCAGAGATCTCTAAAGAAACCCTCGCTCCAGCCAGGCTGGTTTCCTTGGACCCTGCAGGATATGCACAACGCTGAGCAGAGCTCCGACACTTCTACCCACTGTTTTGGAGGTGGCCCTGGCTCTCCCCAGTTAATTCGCATCGACATCACACCGAGCACCCTTCTCCGAAGCTTTACTCCAGCTTCGCTGCCCCTTCCAGATTGTGCAGCCGTGTCCACGCGGCAGTTTCCTTATTTGCTCTGGCGGCAAGCTGAACTCGCCCTGTCAACACACACAAACTATCCTGCAGTTGCTTGTTTGCACCCCTAATTCCCAAGGGGCTGTGAGTTGTAGCAAGGCAGGGACTTTGCCCCTCCTCTTCGCCGGGGCCTAGGACAGGGCCCGGTACCTAACAGGCAGGCAAGTCGTCCTCCTTACATCATGAACAAATGAGCTTCCTGAATAAAGGGAGAGACGGGCCGAGAAACCCGAGCTCACTTCGGTCAGTTAGAGAGATCCGGTGCTCCCCTGTGGCTTCCTCCCTCGCACCACGGAAGCGCCTTACCTACATTTACGTCTTAACCTTTCCTTCTCTCTGACTGTCTCCCACAACAGGCCCATTTCCTTCTCATCTCTGATTCTCTCTCAAAGACGGTCATGGACAAAAAGTTGATATGCATTAAATGCTTCCCAGAAATGTGTCTGAATTCTTTCCTATTCGTTGCATTTGACTTACACTAAAAAGCGACGCGCAGCTTAAAAAGTGAACACTTCTTGCCACTGCAGGAGAGAAGGCAGCCGGGACACTAGAGCGCACAGGCCAAGTACGAGCTGCTCTGGAGCCTGGGGAGCCAGCACGGGGCCCCCCTCGATTGCTGGCCGGCCCCCTCCCCGTGCCCACATGGGCTGGCTGCTGCGGCTGCTGTCTCTGGGGCGGGAAACACAGGGGGCACCCTCCTCGGACACTGCAGGCCCCACGGCCCCTTTCCCGGCCTGCTAATTCTAGGCCACGTTAAGCAGAGCCAAAGAGTCACGAAGGTCAACAAAATTACTGAGAAAGTCTAGGGGTTTTTAAAGCCAGTGCACAGTGGTGATCAGTGGTCTATTTGACTATAACGAAACTCCAAAAGCCCCTCTACATGACTTTATTCCCTGGCATGGTGCCAAGCACTGCAGGGCAACTCGGAGTCCGTGGTACCCCTGACTTCCTGCCTTCTCCAAGTCAGTGTCTCCCGGGCAGAACTCCGTGATGCACCCCAGCAAAGAGTATGACCCACAGGCACGTCTCCCAGGTGTCATTGGGCATTGGCCTTCTTGTTTATTTTTTTAAATTTTATTTATTTACTTGAAAGACAGTGAGGAAACACAAGCAGGAGTAGAGGAAGCTGAGCAGGGAGCCGGAAGTGGGGCTCGATCCCAGGACCTTGGGATCATGACCTAAGCTGAAGGCCGCCGCTTAACGACTGAGCACCCCTTGTTGTTTTAATGTATCCACACCCTCCCTGAATTAAAACCAATTCGGAGCCAAGGAAAGCAGCGGCTGCCATCCATTTTGCCCAGCTAGTGCATCTGAGAGGGCTGACAAGAAGCAAAGTTACTTGAAATGTCCTTTGCTACCTTTATTGATAAGAGATGGGCAAATATTCCTAACCCAGCACACAGACAATAACGGGCATCCCAAACCTGAGCTTCCTGGAAATTCTGGCCACAAGGACTCCAGTGAGGAGTATCATTTCTCTTCCCCTTGGAAGGCTGAGGGGAGGAGGGCGCCTGGGTGCCCTCAGTCAGTGGAGTAAGTGATTCTCGATCTCGGGGTTGTGAGTTCAAGCCCCACACTGGGTGTAGAGATTATTTTAAAATAAAATTTTAAAAATCTTAAAAAAAAATAGGCTGAGGGGACCCCCAGGCTGAGGTGATCTCTGGGCACTAGCTGTGATGCCCAGCAGACACCCCTCGCTGCCACGTGACACCAGTCACCCCACCTCCTTTCTCTGGTGCGCCGGCAAGGCCATCCGTCATTAGAGCTAGGCCACCTAACCGAGACACATCTTGAGCCGAGCTCACCTAAACCAGCAGCCGTAAATAAATGCCCTTCCCTAAAAAATGTGTCGTGGGGGCTCAGCAATCAAATGAGTGATGGGTGCTTTGCAAATTTCTACTTCCACTGGAGGCTGACCTTCACCTGGTCCATCGTCCTGCTGGAAAAATGGCCGGGCATCCACATCACTGGAAATGACAGCTGGGCACCCGCTACTTGCCTGATGATTTGCGAAGCACTTCCACACGAGTTGTCCTGCTTGTGCCTCACCTCAGCTCTGTGACATGGGGAGAGAGGGGGTGGGAGGGGCACTAGACCCATTTGACAGATAAAGAAACTGAGACCCGCTGAGGAGAAGGACTGCTTCCAAATTGTGGCTGGTCCTCTGAGTGCCTGCCTGGGCAAGGCTGCTCCAGGAACCCCTGGAGGTCACGTCCTG
>CM053609.1:110777927-110798322 GCA_028646535.1 Procyon lotor
TGAGCAAGAGGGGTTTTTCTCATCCTTCACAGGCCTGCTGCTGCCACCCAGAGGGACAGGAGAACTAGACATGAAACAGAAGCGGCTGTGTGGGGCTTGGATGGCACCAGGTATTCTGTCCCTCTGGGAGGAAACAGACGGGGGGGGGGGGGGGGAGAGGAAAAGGAGAGGAGGGGGAAGCAGGAAACAGGATCTGTGGCGTGCGCTGGATGAGGTGCGAGGAAAAGCAGGAGGAAAGAACCCCAACCGACAGCAGAGGCTGGGAAGCATCCCCGGTAAGCCTTCATCCTTGGGTCCAGTGCCTCAGGGAGGCAGGACAAAAGAGACCACTTACTGTCGGAGGGTCGGACCCGGCCTCTGCACACACAGACCTTCCCCTGAGTGGAGCAGTGCAGGGAGGACAGATGGCAGAACCTGGCAACCAGGTCACCGTGGGCACACGGGGACACTAGTCATAGGGCCAGCCTCGCGGGGTGCCAGTGCCCGGGACAGAGCCGATGCCATGGGGATCAAGGATGGTGAAGGAACAGCCTTGGTCTGGGACTCGGGTTCTTTCTGAAAGAGACCTGAGTTCACTAGTTGGGTACGTACTCTTGGGAAAGATGGGAGGATTATAAAAGAATAAGATTAATTACTAAAACTCATCAAGTCCTCAGGGATGACAACTACGAAGCTGAAGACATGGAAGTACATTTCTAAAGAAAAAGATGTGCTGTATCAAGTCCCATCTCTTACTCCGAAGCTCTCCTATGGCCCGTTTCCTTAATCTTTGCCAATCAAACCCTGTCCATGATATCCTTCCAGATACAGATTTTTAAAGTGCAGCTCGGTCTGCTAAGTGTCTGCCTCTTGGTTTTGGCTCAGGTCATGATCTCAGGTTTGTAAGACTGAGCCCCATGTTGGGCTCCACGCTGGGCATGGAGTCTGCTTAAGATTCTCTGTCTCCTTCACCCTCTGCCCCTCCCCATCGCATATGTGCTCGCTTGTTCTCTCTCTCCCTTTTAAAAAATAAAAATAATTAAAAAAAAAATAAAGTATAGAAAAACAAAAAGGAGCAAACACACCAGCAGACGGGATGTGGGAAGCCACTGGTACTTAGGGACCTCCAGATGCGCCCCCTACTCCACACAGATCATGGCCGTGGAAGTCCCCTGACAATGACCCAGCTCTTGGGCCCTGAGAAACCCACTGCTCTAAGTCAGGCGGCCTGGAAGCACTGGACATGCCCCAAAGCTCCTGCTGCTTTCTCCCCTTTCATCCATAGTTTGTGCTCCCCAAACTGGCCTTCGCCTCCATCTACCCCAAAGTAATCTCTCATTCCTGCTGCAGAGGACGTTGCAGCTGGCAAGAACCCTCTAGAGAAGCCGGCCAATTCTATCACTGGTCTATGGAGCCCAAAGAGTGAGAGGACAAGAAAGGAGGAGAAAAGTCTTCAAAATTAAGCAGTCTCTTCACTTTGGCTACGTCAATGGGAATCTCCTTGAACTTGGGTAAAATAAAGAGAGAAATGAGCTGCTAAGCAATTCCTGGCATGTAATCCGTCATCTAGTGCAAACCTGTCATCATTATTATTTTTTAGGTGGATTCCAGTGGGCAGCCAACATTTCAGGGCAGGAGGTCAGAGCCCAAGAGGACTAGCTTCTTCCTCTTCAGTGAGTAGGCTTCAGATGAAAATAAATTATCCAGCCCACCTTTACCAATCCTACACAAAGCATTTTCAATAGAAGGTATTGGTTCAGTATCCCTGAAAGCCCCAAGGGAATGCACTCCTGCCTCTGGGCTTGCATATGGGAGTCGAGCACAAACACTTAGAGATTAGAGGAAGAGAGAGTAGGGTTGGGGTTCCTCTGTGATGATAATCATTTGTTGTCAAAAGGGAGAAGAAACAAATCATTCAAAAAAACATTCCACGTTCGCTCCCTTCTCCCTCCATTTACAACGGCACAGGAAACAGAACTAAAAATTCAGCTTAGAGAACATGCACTATTGCTCAGATGATCTCAATCCATGGTAGATGAGATCAAACTCAAGAGCATCTTCTTGGCCACCAAGGCCTCAGGCCAATCCAAACTTTGGGGTGTTACTGCAGCCCTTCACACGCCATGTGGGTCTGAACCAATGGCCTTTGGAGCCAAGCAACAATTTAATGGGATTTGGAAAGCATTTACCAGCAACAAATGAGAAATGATTGCATGTGTCTCTGAGCCACTGGGCAGAAGAAATGATACTTCCACGAGCTACGCCCCAAGGTTTGATGCTCTCGAAAATGAAGAGGGAGCAACTCCGCTGTTCATTTATCCAAAGGCTGGGACTCGTGTCCCCTCTGTGGTTCCAAGCGCTACTGGACTATTCCTAGAGGAAGGGGAACAGGCCTACGAGGAGCTATGGAGAAGCCGGATACCTACTGTGGGTCTTCATGCACATCTATCCTGCAGCACAAGGTCAAAACAAGGGACAGCTGAAGATATTTGGAAGACAATCATCGCATTTCTCATAAGAGCAACACAGAAAGGAAAACAAACGTCAAATGTATCAGAGAGCTATCCCTCTCGTTCACGTTGGTAAACTTTCCTAAACCCTTCTCAAAGGCAGCTCAACTGGAGAATGTGCCCGGGTGACGTCAGAGCCACACTCGCTTGCCTAAAATCTGTTGGGAGATTTGGCAGACCCAATTCTCTGAACTGAGAAGCCGTTCAGGAGATGGCCCTGGGTGTGGGGATTACCAGGTCATTGCCCCCAACTAAAGGGGCTGGCCTATGGCCTCCACTGCCAAGGTCGAGGGGTGGCATAAAGCTGACTCCCAGGAGACCCACCCACTGGGCTGGGGCTTCAAACCAAGGACTCCTACTCACACAGGAGCCTCTCTGCCTCCCTTCTCCCACCTTCACACCTCATGACAAAGGGAGAGAGCCAGGGGAGAAGAGACAAAAGAGCCTACATTCATGATTTTAAAAAACTCTTCCAATCATAGTTCATATATAAAAGTGCTCTGATACAATAGCTAAACCGGAGATAGCATGGTGAGGCTTTCTATTTTCCTTCTTTAGGAACCTGAGTTAAAAAACAAAGAAGGCTTACCCATTTTTGAAATAGAGGACATGGGCTCTCTGAAGTCCTGTTTCTAGGAAAAAACCTAGTTCTTGATCGTGGGGAGCAGGGCCAGGCTTAGGGCTTCTGTTTTGAATATTGGTAAGTATTACCTGGAAGGGGAGAAAATCGGAAAACTAATCAGATCCACATCCAAGCCTAGTCCCTTCAAACCACACCTCTAAATGCGCTGCACGACCCGACCGATCAGCCTCCTCATGCCAACATCGGTGGAGAAGTGGGTGCAAAGTTTAAGAAAGCTGGGGCGTGCGCGGCTCTCCTGGCACGGAGGGCTGAGGACCGAAGGGGGCCGGGGGGTGCACGGTACCAGGGGAAGCACTGAGGCGGAGGGGCTCTGCTGGATGCCGGGATGTGTGGGCAGAGAGGGGGAGTGAGTCAGAAACAGGTCCCGGCAATAGGCAGGAAGAGTCACCATCCATCAATGGCTGAGGTCGCGGACTGGCGGACCACAGCCTCAGCCCTACAGAAGCTTGATGAAGCCAAAGAAAGCTGAGCTGAGAAGGGCCGTAATTGGCACTGGACCCGAAATTCCCCAGGGAGGGCGAGCTCTCTAGGCTCCAAAGCCAAGGCCTATGGACTCCCAAGGGGAGCTTGGAGAAAAACAAACTAAGCTCTCTCTCTCTCTCTCCCAAAACTTGATCTTTTGTCAACAGATATCGAGCTTGTCAAGGTCTAAGTTTTTAGCCCCACAAGAAAGACTGTCAACTGATCAGGAGAAAGACCTTCAAGTCGAGTGGGTTACAGTGAAGTGTAAACACATGTCTACTATTAGAGGCTACCCGCTTTAAACTGCCAAGTCAAATAAAGCATTTACCAAACAGAAGCTACTTGCGGCCCATTTAAAAACCCCACACGTGTTCTCCAAACATGCTGTCCACATCCACTGAAAGTCAGCAGCCCCTCAAAGACCCAGCTGTAAGCCAAAGCCCAAACATTCTAGAGGTCTCAGGATCATTCTCCACGTAGGGTAGAAGCAATCGCTGGTTCTCTAGCTTTCAAGCTTCGGGAAACAGCAAAGAAAGAGCACAATGAACAGGTGTTGTGGGATGAAATCCAGGTGGGCAACCCTTGCATTTGAACTACATCCTAGCATCTTATCAAAACTGCCTGGCTCCTTCCCGACTTAGCATTTGGCTCTGCGAGTGCTAAGCGGTAGGTGTTCCTCCTACCCCCGCGGACTGTCATTTTTGGCTTTACCGCAGGCTCCTCCCCAACACATCCTCCAAGTGCTGCACATGCAAAGAGCGCGGTCTCTTGTAAATCTCTCTCAAGATGATCTCACCCATTCCTCTGAGCTTCAGAAATCTCTGCAGCCAGCTCCCAAAGCTTCCCTCTCTACTGCAGACTTTCCTTCCGAACACTAGACTCATATATTCAACTACTTCCTTGTCATCTCCACTTGGACGCCCAACACTTAAACTTTTAAAAAAATTAGCCTTCATTCCCTTTCAAGAATAGTTCTTAATTTTTAAAAATGCTGTGATTACTGTAAAGCAAAACCAATTTGGTATAGCACAGAAAGAAAATATAAATCATCTCAAAATACCACCACACAGAAATAACCAGTTAACATTTACTGAACAATAATTCAGGTATCTTTATACATACGTATCAAGGAAAGAAAGATAAAAGTCATTTCCCAAAAACTGAGATTGTGTTAAGTATCCCAGTTTTAAATGGAAACCATTACATTTAATTTTAATTAAATTTAACAGGAGAAAAGAAAATGTGACCAAAGTAATCATTCAACTTCAGAAAAATGTGTTTTTTTACACATAGTCATTAAAAGCCTGGGAACTTGTCTTAAGTTAAAAATAGATCTTATATTTATTATACGTATGTATGCATGTGTGTGAGTGGAGAGTATAGATATAGATACAAATATATCTTAACAAATTAAGTCTTTTGCTCCAGAAAAGTGGGATGTCTTCCCACTATTTAGGTTTTCTTTAATTTCTTTCAATAGTGATTTGTAGTTTTCAGGGTATAAGGTTTGTACTTCTTTTTATTATTCCCATGTATTTTCATCTTTTGATGCTATTAAATGGAATTGTTTTTAAATTTCATTTTCAGATTGTTTGAGAAATGAAAGTGTAGTTTTTATATTGACCTTGTATTCTATAACCTTGCTGAAATTGTTTACTAGTTAAATTAGGGTGTGTAAGTGTGAATTCCTTAGGATCTTCTATGTACAAGATCATGTAATCTGCAGATAGAGATAGTCTTACTTCTCCCTTTTCAACCTAAATATCTTTTATTTCTTTATCTCGCTTAATTGCATTGGTTAGAACCTCTACTGCAATACTGGATAGAAGCAGAAAGAGCAGACACCCTTGTTTTGATCCTGATCTTGGGGGGGGAGGGGATCCAGTCTTTCACCATTATATATGTTGTTAGAAGTGGGTTTTTCATAGGTGCCTTCTATCAGGTTGAAGATGTGAACTTCTATTCCTATCATGAAAGGGTGCTGGATTTTGTCAAATGCTTTCTCTACATCTACTGAAATTATCATTATCGTGTGGGTTTTGTCTTTTACTCTACTGATATGTTGTATTAATTGATTTTCACATGTTAAGCCAACTTGCATTCCTGAAATGAATCTTGCTCAGTCATGGTGTATAATCTTTTCTATATGTTGTTGGATTGAGTTTGTTGGTATTTTGTTAAGGATATTTGCAACTATATTCATAAGAGATATCAGTCTTATAAAATGAGTTAGGGAATGTTTTCCTCCTCGTCTATATTCTGGAAGTTTTTATAGTATTGCTGTCATTTCTTCCTTTAATGCTTGGTAGAATTTGCTAATAAAGTCAACTTGACCTGTAGTTTTCTTTATGGAAAGGTTTTTTTGTTTTTTTTTTTTTAAAGATTTTATTTATTTGACAGAGAGAAACACAGCGAGAGAGGGAACACAAGCAGAGGGAATGGTAGCGGGAGAAGCAGGCTTCCTGCCGAGCAGAGAGCCCGATGTGGGGCTCGATCCCAGGACCCCAGGATCATGACCCGAGCCGAAGGCAGCCGCTTAACGACTGAGCCACCCAGGCGCCCCTTTATGGAAAGGTTTTTAACTACAAATTAAATTTCTTTAATAGCCACAAGAATATTTGGGTTATCTATTCCTTTCTGAGTGAACTTCAGTAGTTTGTGTTTCAGGGAATCTTTTTTTTTTTTTAAGTGATCACATTCATTAGCAGTCACAATTTTCCCTTACCATCTTTTTTTTTTAAGATTTTATTTTTTAGGGCACCTGGGTGGCTCAGTTAGTTAGGTGCCTGCCTTTGGCTCAGGTTGTGATCTCAGGGTCCTGAGATCAAGTCCCACGTCCGGTTTTCTGCTCAGCAGGGAGTCTGCTTCTACCTCTTGTGCTCACTCTCTCTCCCAAATAAATAAAATAAAGTAAAATAAAGATTTTATTTTTTAAGTAATCTCTACACCCAACATGGGGCTCAAACTCACACTCAAGATCAAGAGTCGCATGCTCCACTGACTGAGCCAGCCAGACACCTCTTCCCTTACAAACTTTTAATGTATATGAATATATGGTACTGTCTCCTCTTCTTGGATATTGGTAGTCTGTGTCTTCTCTCTATCATTCTTATTCAATCTTGTTAAGAGTTTACAAATTTTATGGATCTTTTCAAAGAATCCATTTCTAGTTTCACTGATTTTCTCTGTTTATCTCTTTTCTATTTCATTGATTTTTGTTCTGATCTTTATTATTTCCTTCTTTTTGCTTGCTTTGGCTTTAATTTGTTCTTTTTTCTAGTTTCTTAAATTGGAAATTTAGACCACTGATTTGAATTTGTTTTCCTTTCTAAGATATACATTTAATGTTATAAATTCTTCTATATATTGTTTTAGACATTTAGAAGCTCTATTATTAGCTCTATACACTTTTAGAATTACAATGCCTTATTAATTAATTGACCCCTTTCTTATGTAACTTCTCCCTTTATCGCCTGTAAATATTTCTTGTTCTAAATTCTACTCCCTGATGTAATAATCACCCTAGCTTTGTTTTGATTATTGTTTACATGGTATATAATTTTACTTTTTTGTCTACTTATATATTAATTTTAAACGGTTTTCTTATAGATAGCATATATTAGGACTTGCATTTTCATCCAATCTGAAAATCTCTTCCTTTTAATTGTTCAGACCATTTATATTTAATGTAACTATTGACATGATTGGAATCATCTTGCTTGTTGTTTTTTTATTGTCTTATCTGTTCTTTGTTCCTTTTTTCTCTCTTATTCTGCTTTTTTGATGATTCCATTTCATTTCCACTAATGACCAGTTAATTATGTTTGTCTATCTGTCCATTCACCCATGCCCCCCTCCTCCGTCTCTCAGCTGCCCGAAGGTATACAATATAGCTCTTTAGTTTATCACAGCCTATATTCAAATAATATTACACTAATTCATATAAATACTTTATAACAATATACTTACATTTTCCCCCATCTTCTGTGCTATGGTTGTCACACATCTTACTCCAATTGTATATCCCACAATATGTTGTTACTATTATTGGTTTAGGTGGTCAATTATATTTTTTAAAAATTAAAACTAAGAAAAAGTCCTATATGTATGTTCATTGTGACCACTTATGTTGATCTTCATGTCATTGTATGTATCTTTATTTTCTTCTGCTTTAATTTCTTTAACATTTCTTGTTATGCAAGTCTGTTGTTAATGCATTCTTTCAACTTTTGTTTGTCTTATAAAAAACAAAGTCTTTGTCTTCTTTCTTCAAAGGTGTTTTGAAATTTTCATCCAGTACTTTAAAGACATCTCTCTGATGTCTTCTAACTTGCATAATTTCTAATGACGAATCTGCTATAACTATTAGCTTTATTCTTCTGTATTTAAAGTTCCATTTTCTCTGGCTTCCTTCAAGATTCTGTCTTTGATTTTCAATAATTTAACTACACTACATCTAGTGTAGGTTTCCATTTATCCTGCTTGGGGTCCTCTGAGATTCTTGGATATGTGGTTTGCTGTGTTTTGGTAATTTTGAAAAACTCTCAGCCATTTTTCTCTTCAAATAGTTCTTCTGTTTCAGGTTTTCTCTCCTCTCCTTTAGGGACACCAAATACATATTTTTTCTGTTTTTCTTGGGTGCTCTGTTTTGGTTTTTCCCCACTCTTTTTTTTTTCTTTTTGTGTTTCTATTTGAACCATCTCTATTAACTTATCTTCAACTGAAAGATTTTTTTCTTAGCTATGTCCAGTATTCTAATAAGCCATCAAAAAATTTATTTATCTTGGGGCACCTGGAGAGCATGTGACTCTTGATCTTAAGGCTGTAAGTCTGAGTCCCATGTTGGGGGGGACAGAGATTACTTAAAAATAAAACCTTTTATTTTAAAGAACTATTTATTTATTTTAGAAAGAGAGAGAGTGTACACATGCATGAGAGTGGGGGAAGAGGCAGAAGAGAATCTTCAAGCAGACCTCCTGCTGAGCTTGGAGCCCAAAATGGGGATCAACCCCACAACCCATGAGATCATGACCTGAGCCAAAACCAGAAGTGAGGGTTTGGTTTTATTGCTCTTCACAATAGGCCTTGTGTCTGCACAAACAATAGTTTATATGTACATTTTGTGTATATCTCATATTTTTAAATTCAATGTTGAATATTGTGTGTTGAGAAACAGACTGAGGTAAATAATATTTACACCTGAAATTGAGCATCCCTTTTCACCTATAAGGCAACAAATGCGGGGGACTGAGTCAATCCAGTCAATAGTTGAAGTTGGGCTGGGCTTTGTTGTTTCTATAATTATCTCCAGTGAACCACAGACTTCAAATTCCTCAAGAATTGGGCTCTAACTTGTGCTTACTGTGGGACCTGGGATGCCAGAGGGTTTTCTCAGTGTTTCTGTTCCATCCTATTTTCAACAGTCCCTGTATGCTCTCTCATACATACTCTGTATGTATGTATGTACATCATCATACTCTGTATGTATGTATGTATGTTTGTATCTTTCATACATACTCTGAAAATAGAGGCTCTCTGCAATTTCATGCCCCTTTCCCAGCAGTATTCTACAGTTACTTGTTACTCGGTGCTGTGTTTGTTACATGGCTGGTGGTGGATGGGAGAAAGTTTTGGATTTTCCTGGTCCAGCCTCAGTCTTAGGAAGGGCCTATATAGCTAGAGCTCAGGGATAAGGCTCATCCTCAAGGGGCCCTTTCTGGGCCTCTCCCTCCCAGCTCCTAGAATGCCTTCTGGGGATAAGAGTCACCTAAATTCCACTCCCAGGAAAACTTTGAACATGAGTAAAGCTCTTTTAAGCCCAGGTTCACCCCAAACATAATTCTCTAGTTACCCCATCTTAATAAATGACATCATCCACCCAGATGCCCAAATCGGACACTGGGTGGGGAGGGATGGGGGGGTGGTGAGGCTTGACACCCTGACACTCTCTAATCTATTACCATGTCCCTCCTAATTATTTCTCAAATATGTCCGTATCTATCCATTTCTACAACCATTTCCTTCATGGAAGCTGTCATCACTTTCTGGGAGATTTCCATGACTGTCTCCTAAATGGAGTCTCCATGTCATCTCTGGCTCCTTTTCTTCCTTCCCACTTTCCACAAGCAGTCTGAATGACTTTCTATAACACAATCTGGTCATGTTACCCTCGTGATCTTTATCATCCTTCAGGGGTCAACTTGATTGTCACCTTGTTGGAAGGGCCTTCACACAGGCTCACCTCTTTAGCGTTAGTTTTAATCACACAGGTTCACCTCTATTATTCCCTCTCACAGTAGCCCATCCTATTCTTTCATTGCATTTATCAGTGTTTTTTTTTTTTACTTGATTACTGTCTCCCTCTGTGGTGCTGAAATGACCACAAAGTCAGGGCCACATCTATTTCACTTACTAATAACGTTCAATGCCTACTGTAATGTTTGGTGCAGGGTAAGCATTCAATATACATAGTAAATGAATGAAATACATGATGAATGAATGAATGGATGGATGGATGAACTTGCAAGGCCAACGAGAAATGCAGGGGAAAAAAGCAATAAGAAAGCAACCTGCTATGCAATGGGCTCTCTCATTTATTCCCCCACAAAAAGCCACTGAGATACACACTACTTTCCTCTCTGCACTGAAAGGGGAAGCGAGGTTTTGTTCCACTGGGTGAGCACCCAGACCGCGTGGCTAGCAAGTGTTAGAGTAGGTGCTGAAACTCAGGTCCACCTGACTCTGCAGTCCAGCTCCTTCCCTTTTGTCCCATCAGCCTGCCTTTGCTCGCAGAACAAAGCCCAAAAGACAAGAGGTCAGAGCTGCCAGGATGAGGCTTAGGTTATAAATGGTAAGAATGGGGAAGACACGAGTGGGGAGGCAGAGAGAATAGCTTAGCTCAGGGTTTACCCTTAAGTCTAAGCACCTTGGATTTCATCCCTTCTTCACAAAGGGCCTCTAACACGTGGGCCTGGGCAGGAGCACTGTTAGGCAGTGTCGAAGCCACCACTTGTTCGGAGGATAAACCCTTCCCTACAAGAAGACTGCCAAAAAGCATCCTTAACAAGTGTGGCCTGCTTTGGCAAAAGCATACATGCGGTGACTAAGGAAGCCCAACACCAAGGGAGCAAAGAGTTTAGGTCAAAAAAACCCAGGTTCAAGGTCAGGTTCTGATAACTCCTCACCACTTGTGGACTTAGGACAATTCCTTCAATCTCAGACCTTCACTGTCCTCATCTGTGTAATGGGGATGATAATACATTCCTGACAAAATTGTTATGAATTGTAAGTGGGAAACTTAATGAGAATATAAACTTAATGAGAATATAATGGAGCGGTGCCTGGGTGGCTTGGTCGGTTAGGTGTCAGCTCAGGTCATGATCCCAGGGTCCTGGGATCAAGTCCTCCATCAGGCTTCCTGCTCAGCGGGGAGCCTACTTCTCCCTCTGCCAGTTACTCCCCCTGCTTGTGCTCTCTCTCTCTCTGGCATACAAATAAATAAAATCTTTAAAAATAACAATAATCCTTAATGGAGATACATTAAAGAGTTACCTTCAAGTAGGAACAAAATAAGGACATTTTCTACCACTTTTATTTTTTAACATTGTTTTAGAAAATATGGAGATAGGGGAAAAAATCTGGAGATAGGGAAAAAAATCTGGAGACAGGGAGATAGGAGAGAGAGATAAAATGGAAAATATTAGACAGAAAGGGACAACGACAAAA
Organism: Procyon lotor; assembly: GCA_028646535.1. Lineage (NCBI taxonomy): Eukaryota > Metazoa > Chordata > Mammalia > Carnivora > Procyonidae > Procyon > Procyon lotor. The sequence continues at coordinate 110,789,247 of CM053609.1, forward strand.
ATCATTCCTCTGCCATATATTCATATTCTTATAAAAATGAAAAGAAGCAACTCTTTTTATAGAATTCAGTACTGTGCCTAATATTCCTATGTTGTTACCCTGGTCAGCCTTCAAATTCAGCTCAGGTGCCCTCTCTTTCAGGAACCATCCCTGAACTATCAGGCTGGTCCACCGAGACACTTTTCTGGGCCTGCAGAGTCCTCTGAGTGTTCACCACCAGAGCGCTGCCCACACTGGTTATGGGCCTGGGTCATTAGATCGTATGTTCCCTACGGACAGGCTCTGTGGCTTACACATTCCAGGGCCACTGGTGTCAAGCACAGTGCAGAACATAGACAGCACTCAGTAGGGGCACCTGGGTGGCTCAGGTGGTTAAGCGACTGCCTTCAGCTCAGGTCATGGTCCCAATGTCCTGGGATCGAGTCCTATATCGGGCTCCTTGCTCAGCCGGGAGCCTGCTTCTCTCTCTGAGAAATAAATAAATAAAATCTTTAAAAAATCAGAAACATTGCTATATGCGAAAATATAATTTAAAAAATAGTGATCCTATTCACAAAGCAATACAAATAGAAAAATCTGGGAATAAAATAAACCTACTAAAATCTGTGAAACAAAAGGTCTTGCAAAATGGAAAGAGATATCATCTCACAGATGAGTGAAGATTAAATATAATTCTCTGAATTATGTATATAGGGTTCATAAAAATCCAACCAATCTCAACAGGATTTTTCTAGAACTCAAGAAAAAAATTCTAAAATTCACCTAGAAGTATAATCAGAAAAGAACCAGGGATATTCTGAAAAATACAAGTGATACATAGTTACTAATCCTTTCAGATGTTGAAACTGGTCATAAAGAAGTACTTATTGAATGGTATCATACTGGTACAATATAAGATTAGCAGAACAAAATAGGAAAGCCAGGAATTACTGCTGTATCTAAAATTTTATAAAATGACTTAAAATATATGACAGCAAATGTAAAAAAATAGAGATAAGATCATCTTAAAGTGGCAGTGAAATTTGAGAAAAACATTCATTTAGAGTCATATCTAATATCAGACAAGAAGATTTGGAAATTAAAAGTTGTTTTTGAAAATATGGAAAAGGATTGAAAATTTTTTAAATCTTAGAGGGAGTCTATTCCAATATTTCAGCTTTAAAACAATGAAATAAATGCAAAAAAAAGTCAGGTTCAACTATATACAGATTTAAAATATATGAGCAACTTAAAAATGGAAATTTACTGACTGAGAAAATATTCACAGCAAATATGATTAAAGAGTTAACATATTTATAATACAGACTTTATTCAATTGTCAGAAAACAACTTCATCCAAAAACTGGACAGAAAGTATACAGAGACAAGAAAGGAATAGAACATAAAGTTACCGTAAGACCCAGCGATTCCACACCTAGGTATATACCCAAGAAAAATGAAAGCATTGCCCACACAGAATCCTGTATATGAATGTTTGTTGAGGCCTTATTATATGAGCCCAAAGGTGGAAGCAACCCAAATGATAAATGATAAATGATGAATGGATAACCCAACATAGCATATCCATAAAATCGCACATTATTTGTCAGTAGAAAGAAATGCAGCACTGGGACACGCTGAGGAAGTCAGTCATAACAGACCACGTGATGTACAGTTTTATTTGTATGAAATGTCTAGAACATCCAAATCTGTACAGACTGAGGGAGATCGGAGGTAAATGGGGAGTGAGTGCTAGTGGGACAGGGTTTCTTTTTGGGGGAACAAAGCTGTCGGGGAATTAAATATTGGTGACGGTTGTGTAACTCTAAATACATTAAAAAGTATTGAGGGGCGCCTGAGTGGCTCAGTCGTTAAGCATCTGCCTTCGGCTCAGGTCATGATCTCAGGGTCCTGGGATCGAGCCCCGCATCGGGCTCCCTGCTCGGCCGGAAGCCTGCTTCTCCCGCTGACATTCCCTCTGCCTGTGTTCCCTCTCTCGCTGTGTTTCTCTCTATCAAATAAAAAAAAAAAAAAAAAAAGTATCGAATTGTGTACTTTAAATGGGTGAATTGTATGGTATGTGAATTCTGTCTCAATAATGCTGTAATTCAAAAAGAAAGGAAACATAACCCATAAGCAAACAGATGGAAAAAAATTCACCCTGATAGTCAAAGAAATGCAAACCCAAAATCCAAGCAAGGCACCACTGTCACCTAGCAGACCAGCAAAATAGCTTTTACACAATAGCAGCCCCGTCAAGAGTGCAAAGCGACCACTATCCCCCTGCACTGCCAAAGGGAGAAGATGCAGGCATGACTCGTAGAAAGCAAATGGGACACAATATGTAGTTGATGAGAATGTCAAAAATACCTCCCCTTGTGGGAATCTGCCCTTGGGCAACAATGAAAGCAAGGGGAGAGCTACCCGAAGGAAGCCGGCATCAGCATTATTTACAATAGGTCAGACCCAACAATAAGTTAATTATATCATAGAGGCCATGCACTTGATGAAATAGTGTATCTCCATGAAAACATTTGCAAGTGTTGACATAATGTTAAGTGAAAAAAAACAGACAAAACTCTTTAACGCTATAAAATTATGAGGACAAAGACTGACCGAGAATGTATGCAAATTGAAAGAGGCTACTGTTCTTTTCTGGTTCCCAGACTTTTCTAACTCAGTTTTAAGTGCGTGTGGCCTCCCGTCCCAGTCCGTCAGATGGCAGACCGGGAGTCAGAGCGCATTTACTTGCTGGTCGGTGTCCTGACATTTCTTCAAGGGGGACCTGGTCCCTGCCACTTTGGCTCGAGTGGAGAGGGAGGGAATGGAAAGGGGATGGAAGGTAGAGTCTTTGCCTTTATTGTCTCACATCTGAAAGCCCAAAGCATGGCTCCGAGGAGCCCCCAGAGTCATACCCCGCCTCTGCCATCAGCAGCACCGAGCCCCTTTCCCGGGACGTCTCGTGTGAATTCCAGCACCTGAATCTAACCCACCACCGAGTCCAGCACCTCGGCTCTCCGGCTGCACGTTCTCCCAACAGCGAGGAGGAACGGAGGCCAGGGCCTGGCCATGCTCACCAGGGAGCGACTCCCTGATGAACGGGAGAATTCCGGGTGGGGCCCAGCAATATCTGGGGACCATCTGTTTCTCCTCAAAACTTTAGCCCAAACACTGCCCGTCAAAAGTCGACGGGTAGCCCATCACTTAGCGTTCACTTCTTTTCTAAAAGAGGGTGTGAGGAAGTGAACTGTAGGCAGAAGGTAAAGTTCCAGCCTGGCAGCGCGTCTGCCCAGGAAAGCCATAACCGGCTGGTTGGCTGATGCCTGCAAAGGACAGAGACAGGATGATTTCATTTGCCAAAAGCAGGGCTCATATTATGATATTCAAAGGTGAAGTCATCGTTATTCCTATCTCGGCACCACGAGAAGCTCCTTGTGGGGCAGGTAACTTTATTTACCGCTGGCAGGACGCCACCATCTGAAGAGAAACAAATCAAGGACAGCCTCTGTCATTTCTAATCCTCCCTGTTCTAATTCAATTTCTTTGATTAAATTGTTGTATATGCACAATTTTGGAAGTATCTTTTATTCCCCTTCAGGGAACAAACTATCAGAGAAAATTAGATGGCTCTATGACCCTAATAGAACAAGAACAACACTAAACAAATATTTAATCGCCCTGCTTTCGTGTATTCAAATTTTCTTTGGCCCTGCCTCCACCTTCGGACAGGAGTTGAGGGGGACAAGAACACATGGAAATTTCCTATAGCAGGTGGAAAACACTGGGCTCACCGGTTCTCTAGCCCTGGACAAATCAGGCAGTATTAGCCCCACGGTGAGAACGGAAAGCTGAAGCACACAGAAATACACGACTGGACTAAAGTCGGGGTAAACAGAAGTCCAGAACCCAGATATGATATCCAGACTCCGGGGTGAGTGGGGGAGATGTCCCAGTAGCTTCTGCACAAGAGGGAAAATCAAGTTCTCCTGAGAAAAATTACTCCATAAATATTCTGTTAAAAATTATTTAACATTTTTAATGAAAGAGCGTGTTTCTAATATTCCAGATTTTTCTCTACCTATCTGACATCTACTAAGATGAGGAAAGGGTCCACTGCCAAGTGACACCGGTACAGAACGTGACAACAAAGCTAACATTTAACCGTTGCTAACCACGTACCAGGAAGTACATGCGTTAAGCCACTCTACCCTCACCATGGCCTGATACCGGTCACTATTGCTCCTTTACAGATGAAGATCGAGAGGTGGCACAGAGAGGCTGAGTAACTCGCCCAAAGTTCCACAGCTATAAGGTGGCAAATCTGGGATCCCGACACTGGCCGTCACTTTGCTACAGCGCTCTGCTGCCTCTCATGGCTTAAGTTAGCTGCCTCAAGGGTCAGTCAAGGTCCCCCCTTTCTGAAGAGTTACTGCCCTTCAGGTAGCAAACAAATCTATCATCAATTATCTCCACTATTCAGAGAATGGGGCTGCCTCAGAAACATAATTTGGTGGCTTCCAATCACAAGAAAATGTTGACCATGACACTCCAATCTGTCCTCAAAATTCTTCCCCAATTTTTTCTTGCTAGTGATTGAAGTTAAGAACCAATACTAATAAATAAAATTCCAAAGGTCCTGGCCAACAGAAGTTTCTTCAGTATGGAATGGTTGGGAAATGGAGAGAAACCAATGAGCTATGGCCTGTGCCCAGAAGAATATAGGAACAGAGTGTGTGGGGTTTTCTGCATACAAGGTTTGCCTACCCAGAAAAACAAAGCACTATTTACCTAGGCTTGTCCCAGTCTGTTACTTCTTTCAGATTCTATTTCCCTAACATACCTGGTTTTATTTATTTTATTATTTTATTTATTTATATTTATTTGACAGAGAGAGAGAGAAAGAGAGAGAGAGAGCAGGAGAGCACCAGCAGGGGGAACAGCAGAGGGAGAGGGAGAAGCAGGCCCCCTGCTGAGCAGGGAGTCCCATGTGGGGCTCCATCCTAGGACCCTGGGATCATGAGCTGAGCTGAAGGCAATTGTTTAAACAACTGAGCCATCCAGGCACCCCAAATTTCTGTTTCTAATTTAGCATGATCCTTAAAAGTCATTTTAAGTTCAAAATTTAAAAAAAAAAAGGCCAAGGAGGTATCTTCTGCATAGCACCCCAATCTTGCCTCATAAAGACCTTGAACGTCTACCAAGCCCAGCAATCACTTAAGGAAGGTCGTTTTTCCCTTAGACACCCCACGAATCAACCGATGGCTTCTTGAGTACTCACTACAGTCAAAACAGATATTTGGTCTTTCCTAGTACTAATATCCCAGCTTGCTGGACCCGGGAGGCCTGAAGTGGTTTCCCATAAAGGAAAACTCACACTGGATAATCGGAGCCAGAAATGTGAACATCATCTCTACCCTCTAAGATTGTACCCAGGGCTGAGGCAGCTTCCCCAGGCTACCAAGAGCAATGGCTCACTTGGCCAAACGGAGCACTTTCTGTGGGTAAGGGTGTGGGAAACGACACAGTATGCACTTGCGTGCAGCGGCCTGGAATAATGACATGAGTGGGCCCTGAACTAGGTGTCGGAAGAATTCTAGTCCCAGCTTTGGTCTAACTTCTGTGTGTCCTCCCTGTCTGGGTCTCCGTTTCATCTTCAAATCTGACATCCTCTGATCACTGTCTCCCCAGAACCATATGCAAAAATCTCTTTTAAATCCTACGATCGGGGCACCTGGGTGGCACAGTCGATTAAGTGTCCAACTCTTGATTTCCACTCAGGTCACGATGTCAGAGTTGTGAGATCGAGCCATGCACCGGGCTCTGTGCTCAGCGTGGAGTCCGCTTGAGATTCTCTCTCCCTCTGCCCCTCCCACTCATGCTCATGCGTGCTCGCTCTCTCTCTCCAAAATAAATAAAACTTAAAAAAAAAAAAGAAAAAGAAATCCTATGATTATACAAGTGTCCTTGATGGTCTGGCCAGAGAAGCCAACAGTGAAGAGGTAGTTACACACAAACACCACAGGAAGTGCGGCCAGATCTGCCAGTCCCCATGTCATTAAAGACACGTGAAACAGACCCGCCTCCTCGCTGCCAGCCAGGAGGAGGCAGCCCCGAGGGAACAGGGCAGTGACAACTGCTGGGGAGTAAGGTGCAAAGTAAGGGCCCTCGTGGCAAATGGCCTACGTGGCAAATGGCTGTGGGATCAGCAAGAACAGCTTCTCCCCTTCCAAGCACTGGCTATCAAAGAGGCACGTGGTGAAGTCAGTGTGGATTTTCAAAGCAGGCTGCATGACCATTCCTCTAAAGATCATACCATAAATTCTGAAAAACCAAAAAACTTCCTTCTCTTAGCAGCCTTCTGATAGAACGTTTTGGCAAGACGGTCAAGGATCTTCCTGAGTTCCCAGCCGCCATGACCCATGATTCAGAAGCCACGCTGGTGCTAGCCCGGTCCCAGGCCGGTCCCATCACCCCCCTCCCTGCTCTGTGGCTCTCGCCTGCACTGCCCACCCCATACGAAGCAATATTGATCCTCGTCACATACATCAACACACTATGAGAAGAAGATTTGTGAAAAAAAAAAACAAAAACAAAAACAAATGACTTCAGCCTGTACGCTGACGACGGACCAAGCTAACCAGACTTTGGTAGCCCCTCCCCATCCTAATCCTCAAGAAAATAGAGAACCCAAAAAATGGATGGGAAACAAGACTTGGATCATTTTCAAAGTCTCACAGGATTTCTCATCGTTTCAAGTAACCTCACAGGACACATCTCTGGGCGATAAGGGGGGGAAATCTCAGTGTCAAGCCTGAGAATGCCAGGAAACTCTGCTGGGAGCAGAAGTGACTAGAACCCATTGTTATTAGTAAAATTTAAGTGACATTCACTGAGAATCCAATGTTTCTGCCTCTGGGCTAAGTCCCTTTATGTACGTGATCTTTCATAATCCCCACCAACACTCCATGGAGTAGAAACTATTGTGTTCCTTTCACCGATGGGAAAATTGAGGCTGAGATGAAGGAACAGCAAAGAGCAAAGCCAGAAGGCAGCGGTCCTTCTGAAGAGACAAGTTCAGAACGACAAGCCTCCAATCTCCTCTGCCCGAGGATGTGAGCTCCAGGCTTCCTGCTCTCTCCGTCTCTGCTCGGGTGCCCCGTCAGCTACTGGTTTCATTCCCCACCACGGGCAGCCACTGCTGGGAGAAAACCACCCCAGATGGTCTGAGGGGATACACGCCTGCTCCCAAGCAGGTCGGCCAGAAGTCCCCAGCAGACCTTTCAAAGAACTAGAGGTAACGTCTCCCAAACCCCCAAGTACGTTCTATTGGTGTCGCGTCCCCACGAGTACAAATGAAGCTCAGCCCTCTGTGCGCAGGAGAACACGAATGACTAACCAGCTTCGGGGCACACTGTCATTTCTGCTCCGAGGATGTTAAAATGCTTCCCAAACACTCGTCACAAGGTGCCACAGTCGCCACCATCTCTTTTGCACTGAAGACTAGAAGTCGAGCTTTGCACCCAGAGGCAGACGTGTTGGAGGTTTTCCCGAGATCGACCACAGTTCTCTACAGTCTGATTTGGAATTTTTAAAAAATTATCAACTGGAAGAAACACTTGGTCCTCACTTACCCTTTCTATCTCTTGGAGGTATAAGAGCGCAATGTCCCCTGCTTTCTCGTAACACGTGATGACATCCTGTTCCCGGTCCACGTGGAGGTTACTGGTAGAAGAGGAAACAGGCAACTTCTCTAAACAAAGTCCTAAAAAAAAAAAAAAATCAAACATACAAAACCTGGCTGAGTTGTTTTTCATGGAGCTTAATTTTTCAATATTGCCCTAGAGGGCCAGAAGATGGTCCCAGGATATGACCAACTGTCAAAAGAAGCAGATTCTCTGCCCTTTACCCTCCCTCATTAAGGACACTTGACCTTGACATCCAGGTTGAGAATCTGATCAGGTACTTCACCATGACTCCATTCAGACTCACAGAGCTTCTCAGTCAAGTATGTCCCAAGGTTCTTAAAGTTAAGCAAAGCTAGGCTCACAGCATAATACTAGCTGAAGAATATCTTCTAGCCCAAAATGTGCACTTAACTAATTCAACATAAAAAAAAATGTTCAATACTCTTGGGGTGTCAGTTATTAGGAAAATCTTCCAACTCGGACCCTTAGAATTTGGGGGTCACAATAGCACCACAGACCATGGCTCAGTTGTGGGCTAAGAAAATACCAGAACTGCTTTGTGGGCACTTCTTTGGGGATGGAGATCCTCTTCGCCAAGAGAGAGCTCAGAGCTGGCATATATGAAAGTACAAAGGGCTGAAGAACAACAGCACCAGGAGGAGTGGCTGGTGCCTGAACCACCACCAATCCCTGGGCCACCAGCCCCGGAGGAAGCCAGGCTCCGGTCTCTACCCACAAGCCGGCTGGAGAGAGGGCACGCTGCAGGGGGGGCGTCTGGTGTCTCCACACGAGAGGGCTTTGCTCCCAAGTGCCCTGGGACACAGGTAAACACACAAGACACGCATTCGGCGCCAGGCAAAGTGTGGGAGAAGGTTTGATATTGACAGAAATGGGGTCTGGAACTGGAAGAAGCCAAGGAAATTCCTCCCAGAAAACCCACTCCTTGTACAAAGATGGGCCATGGTAAAGTAAGTGACTTGCCCCAAGCCTGGCAGCCAGGTAAGGACACGACAGGACTCAGAACGCAGGTCTCCGACCCGCCAAACAACACCCGTCCAGCCGGCTGCTGACTTGCAGAGCAGACGCCACTCTGGGTGGGACCCCAGACCCAGGAAGCACCAAAATGACCCAGGGGTTCCTGCACCATCATTTCCAGAATGGCCTCTTCCAAGCTGCTCTCGCCAAACGGTGACTGTCCCTCCAGGGTGTAAGAAGCCACAAGAGAGGGTTCTGTGGAACGGGAAGGAGGAGAAACCCCTTCTGCTCACAAGGAGCCAACAACCACGGACCACGTGCCTGGGAGCTCAGAGGTGACCGCTCCGTCACAGAAGGTACTGTTATGGAGGTAAAATTGGCAGACCACGGGCGAAACGTTTTAGCAGTGTCGCATCGTGATGATTTTTTTGCTTGTA
>CM053609.1:110798422-110856849 GCA_028646535.1 Procyon lotor
AAAAAAAAAAAAAACAGATAATGCGTGTGTCCATCATTACAGCACCAAATTCACTTCCCTAAAAATGTCCCATGACCCCCCCATTCATCCCTACCCCCCTCTTCCTGAACCCCTGGCCACCACTCATCTTTTCACTGTCTTGATGATCTTGCCTTGTCCAGAATGTCACGCAGTGCAATCATGCAGTATGCAGCCTTTTCAGACTGGCTTCTTTCACTCCTTTCATGTAGCATTTAAGGTCCCCCCATGTCTTTCTGAGCCCTGATCACTTCTTTTTGTCCCTACATAATATTAATTTATTCATTCATCCATTGAAAGCCAACTTGGTTGATTCCAAATTGTGGCAATTATGAATAAAGCTGCTATAAACCTTCATGTGCAGGTTATTGTGTGAGTAGAGACTTCAACTCAAATGGGTAAATATTAGTAGTGAGACTTCTAAGAAATAGTGAAATAAATATACTTTATGAATAGCTTTGAAACAATATTATATTTAGCTTTGTAAGAAACTGTCCAACTGTCTTCCAGAGTGGCTGTACCATTCTGCATTCTCGCCAGCAATGAATGAGACTAACTGTTGCTCAGCATCCTTGTCAGCATTTGGTGTTACCAGTTTTTTGGATTTTAGTCATATTTTTTAAAGAATGAATGTATGTATGTATGTATGTATGTATGTATGTATGTATTTATTTATTTGAGATAGAACACAAGTGAGATACAGAGGACAGGGGGCAGAGGGAGAAAGAGAAGCAGACTCCCTGCTGAGCAGGGAGCCCAACGTGGGGCTCTCCCAGGACCCTGGGATCATGACCTGAGCTAAAGGCAGATGTTTAACCAGCTGAGCCACCCAGGCACCCCAGTTTCAGTCACTCTAATAAGAGTACAGTAGTGTCTCCTTGCTGCTGTAATTTGCAATTCTCTAAAGACATATGACGTGGAGCACTTTTTCTGATGCTTATTTTCCATCCATATATCTTCTTGGGTGAAGTGTCTAGTCAGATCTTCGGCCCTTTTTTAATTGGGTAGTTTGTTTTCTTATTGCTGAATTTTAAGAGTTCTTTGTATATTCTGGATACAAGTCATTTATCAGTTATTTGCAAATATTTGCAAATATTTCTAGTCTATGGCTTGCCTTTCATTCTCTGAACAGTGTCTTTAACAGAATGAGAGTTTTTGATTTTAACGTAGTCTACATTATCAATTTTTTCTTTTATGGACAATGATCTTAGAGTGGTATCTAAAACCCCACTATCCCACCCAAGGTCACTTAGACTTTCTCCTGTGTTACCTTCTAGGAGTTTTACAGTTTTGCATTTTACACTTAGGGCTACGATCCATTCTGAGTTAACATTGGTGAAAGAACTAAGGTTTGTGTCTAGATTTTTGTCTTGTGCATGTGGATGTCCAGTTGTGCCCAGCACCACTCGTTGGAGAAACTATCTCTTCCCCCATTGAATTACCTTTGCACCTTTGTCAAAACTCAGTTGGCTGTAGTTGGATGGGTATATTCCTGACCTCTCTGTTCTGTTCCATTCATGTCTTTGTCTATTCTTTCCTCAATATTATGCTGTCCTGATTACCGCACACCGTTTTATTTTAAATAGCTCTATTGAGGGATAATTTATATGCCATAAAATTCACTAGTTTAAGTACAATTCAACAACCTAGATTTTATTTTTATTTTGTGACACATGTAGGGTATTTGTTCATAGGGAGGCCACAAATTTAGTGCCTCTTGTCACAATGAACCCAGATTCCTGTTGGGTATGTTGTAAACAGGGGGGCCATTTCTTCAGGCCCCCTGCTCTGAGCACACCCGTCACAACTTTTAATAAACCCAGAGTTGTGCAACCATCAACACAATGCAATGGGAGAACATTCCCATCACCCCCAAATGATCCTTTCTTCCCCAAAGAAGTCCATCCCTATCCCCACTCCCTGCTTCAGGCCATCACTAATTTGGTTTCTATTTCCATAGATTTACCTTCTCTGGACACTTCGTAAAAACAGAACCATAGAATATGTGGCCTTTTGTGTCTGGATTCTTTCACTTAGCATAATGTTTTCAATGCACATCCAAATTACAGCAGTACTCCATTTCTTTGTATTCCTGCGGGGATAGACTGCATTTTACCTCCCCACTTGCCACTAATGGACGTTTGGATTGTTGCCACTTTTTGGCTACCATGGATAATACTGCCATGAACATTTATGCATAATTTTTTGTGGGGTCACACGTTTTTAATTCTCTCTTAATGGGTATATACCAGAACCGGAATTACCGTGTCAGATAATACATTTATTTTTAACTATTTAAGAAACACCAGACTGTTTTCCAAAGTGGCAATACCACCTTACTGTTCCCACCAGCAGATTACAGTGTGGGGGGCAGGGGGTTTCCAGTTTCTCCACGTGCTGGCCAACACTCATGGTTGTCCTTTTCATCATAACCATCCTAATGGGTGGGAAGTGGTATCTCATTGTGGTTTTGACGAGCGTTTCCATAATGACTAATGATACTGTCCATCCTTTCGTGTGCTTATTTGTTATCCAAATATCTTTCTTGTAAAATGTCTTTTAAAATCATTTATCCATTTTTATTGGGCTGTTTGTTTTCTTATTCCTGAGTTTTGAGAGTTCTTAATATACTGTGAATACAAGTCTTCTATCAAATATGTGATTTACTAATATTTGCTCTCAGCTATGAAGTTTTGTCATTATCTTAACGTGTCTTTTGAAGATGAGAAATCCTAAATTTTGATGAAGTCAAATTTATCAATATTTTCTCCTCTAAATTGTATGTTTGACTTCATATCTAAGAAATCTTTGCCTAGCTTGAAGTTACAAAGATTTTTTTTTCTTATATGTTCTTATAAAACTTTTACAGGGTTAGGTTTTACATTTAGGTCTATGGTCCATTTTAAAATAATCTTTGTACATGTTGCAAGGTAGAGATCAGCATTTACTTCTTTACAGATAGATAGCCAAGTATGCTGGTACTACTTATCAAAGATTTGCCTTTGTACTTTTGTGAAAAATCAGATGGGTACAGTCTTTCCTGGACTCTCTTTGCTATGCCAATGAGCCATTTGTCTATATTTATGCCAATATCACCCTGTCTTGACTCCTGTAACTTTATAAATCTTGAAAGTAGTGTTAGTGTTCCAACTGGGTTCTCGTTTATCAATTTTCTTGGCTAATCTTAGTCTTTTACATTTCTATATAAAATCTGCTTGTCAATATATGTAGTTTTAAGTTAGCTGGGATTTTGATTGAGATTATGTTGAATTTATAGATCAGTTTGGGGAGAATTGGCATCTTAACCATATTGAGTTTTCTGATCCATGATCACAACATGTCTCTTCATTTATGTAGGTCTTTAACATCTCTTGACAATGATTTGTAGTTTTCAATCTAAGTGCCTTGCAAACCTTTTCTCAGGTTTACCCTTAAGTATTTTGTATTTACTATGGTGTTTTAAACGGTATTGTTTTAATTTCAATTTCTTTTGTTCACTGCAATAGATTTTGGGGGCGCCTGGGTGGCTCAGTAGGTTAAGTGTCCGACTCTTGATTTTGGCTCAGGTCAGGATCTCAGGGTCATGGGATCGAGCCCCATGTCAGGCTCCTCACTCGGTGGGGAGTCTGCTGGAGATTCACTCTCTCCTTCTGCCCCTTCCCCCAAAGATAAATAAATAAATCCTTAAAAAAATACAATAGATTCTTGAATACCAATCTTGAATTCTGCAACTTTGCTAAATTTACTTATTTAGTTCTACCACTTGTTTTTGTGGATTCCCTCAGAATTTCTACACAATCATGCTGTTTGCAAATACAGGCAGGTTTGCTTCATCCTTTCTAATCCAGATGCCTTTTATTTCTATGTATCACCTTATGCTTTATTACACAAGAACCTCCAGCACAATGCTGAATGTACTGGTGAGGGCAGACATCCTTATCTCACTCCTAACTAGGGAGAAAACACTCAGTCTTTCACCATTAGGTCTGATGTTAACTATGAGTATTTCACAGTTGCCCTTTATCAGGTCAGGGAAGAGCTCTTCTACACCAATTCAGTTATGAGTTTATATCAAAAATGGGTGCTGGATTTTCTCAAATCCTTTTTCTTTGTCCATTGAGATAATCATATGGCTTTTTTTTTTTTTTTTTTTTTTTGGTTTTTTAATCTGGTGAATTATACTGACTTGACTTTCAAATATTAAAATAAACTTTCTTTCCTGAGATAAACCCCATTGACTAAGATATATTATTATTTTTTATTTTTTTAAAAGATTTTTTATTTATTTATTTGACAGAGGGATAGATCACAAGTAGGGAGAGAGGCAGGCAGAGAGAGAGGAGGAAGCAGACCCCCCAGCTGAGCAGAGAGCCCGATGCGGGGCTCGATCCCATGACCCTGAGATCATGAGCTGAAGGCAGAGGCTTTAGCCCACTGAGCCACCCAGGAACCCCTATTATTCTTTTTTATATTGTCAGATTTGATTTGTTAAATTTTTGCTTAAAATGTTTTTCATTTATGGGCACGAGGAATATTTGTCCATAGTTTTCCTGTAATGATTTTGGTATTTGTGTAAATGCTAACTTCATAAAATGACTTGAGAAATATTCCCTCCTCTTCAATTTTCAGGAGGAGTTGGTGTGGAATTTTTATTTTGTTCTTACGTTTTTGGTAGAATTTATCAGGAAAGCCATCTGGACCTAGAGTCTTCTTTATAGGAAGCTCTTTAACTATAAATTCAATGTCTTTGATATAGGATTGTTTGGATGATCTCTTTCTTCTTAAGTGAGCTTTGGTAGTTTATATTTTTCGAGTAGTTTGTCCATTTCTTCTGAGTTGTCAAATTTATTGACATAGTGTTTTTTTTTTATAATATTCCCTGATCCCTTTAACATCTGTAGAATCTCTCATGATGGCAACTGTCTCATTCCTGATTTAGGCAACTTATGTTCCTCTTTTTATCCTGAACAGTCTGGCTGATGGCTTATCTGTTTTATTGAAACTCTCATTAAAGATTGCTTGATTTCATTGGTTTTGGTTTTTCCAATTTTTCTCTATTGTTTTCCTGTTTTCTATTTCCTTTATGTCTGCTTTAATTTGTATTATTTCTTTTCTTCTGCATACACTGGAGTTGATTTAGTCTTCCTTTTCTACTTTCTTAAGGTGGATGCTAAAGTATAAATTTAAGACCTTTTTTCTTTCCTAATATAGGCATTTAATCAATAATTCCTCCCTAAGTACTGCTTTAGCAATATCCTACAAATACTGTTATGTTGTTTTTCTTTTCATTCAGTTCACAATACTAATTTAACTTTTGATTTCTTCTCTAGACATGTGTTATTTATTTACAATTTTATTTGTCTTCTTTCATTCATGACCCCAAATAGCCAAAGGACGGTGAAAAAGAAAACCAAGGTTGGAGGCATCACAATCTCAGACTTTAATCTGTATCACAAATCTGTGATCATCAAGACAGTATGGTACTGCACAAAAACAAACACACAGATCAATGGTACAGAATAGGGAACCCGAAAATGGACCCTCAGCCCTAAGGTCAACTAATCTTCAACAAAGCAGGAAAGACTATCCAATGGAAAAAACAGTCTCTTCAACAAATGGTGTTGGGAAAACTGGACAGCCCCATGCAGAGCCACATATGCAGAAGAACGAAACTGGACCACTTTCTTACACCCTGCACAAAAATACACTCAAAATGGATAAAAGACCTAAATGTAAATCCAGGATCAAAGACCTAAAATAGGAATCCATCAAAATCCTAGAAGAGAGCACAGGAACCAACCTCTTTGACCTCAACCACAGCAACTTCTTGCTAGACACGTCTTCAAAGGCAAAAGAAACAAAAGCAAAAATGAACTATTGGGACTTCATCAAGATAAAAAGCTTTTCCACAGCAAAGTTAAGTCAATAAAACTAAAAGGCAACCTAGGAATGGGAGAAGATATTTGCAAATGTCTTATCAGATAAAGGGCTAGTATCCAAGATCTATAAAGAACTCGTCAAACTCAGCACCCCAAAAACCAAAACATCAAGGGGCACCTGAGTGCCTCAGTTAGTTAAGTGTCTGCCTTCAGCTCAGATCATGATCTCAGGGTCCTGGGATCGAGCCCCATGTCAGGCTCCCTACTAAGTGGGGAGTCTGATTCTCCCTCTCCTTCTCTCACTTGCGTTCCCTCTCTCTCAAATAAATAAATAAAACATTTTTTAAAAAATCCATGAGCAGAAGACATGAATAGACATTGCTCCAAAGAAGACACAAATGGCCAACAGACACATGAAAAAAATGCTCAGCATCACTCAGCATCAGGGAAATACAAATCAAAACCACAATGAGGTATCATTATCTCACACCGGTCAGAATGGCTAAAATTAACAAATCCAGAAACAGCAGATGTTGGTGAGGATGCGGAAAAGGGGGAACCCTCCTACACTGTTGGTGGGAATGCACACTAGTGCAGCCATTCTGGAAAAGAGAATGGAGGTTCCTCAAAAAGTTAAACATAGAATTACTCTACAACCCAGCAACTACACTACTAGGTATTTATCCAAAGTATACAAACATAGTGATTCAAAGGGGCACATGCACCCCAATGTTTATGGCAGTCATGTCCACAATAGCCAAACTATAGAAAGAGCCTAGATGTCCATCGACAGATGAGTGGATAAAAACACCACATCTTCTTTACCCTCCCCCCACACACACACACCGCACGCAAGGCAATATTACTCAGCCATCAAAAAGAATGAAATCTTTTCATGTACAACAATGGGGATGGAACTAGAGGGTATCATGCTAAGTGAAATAAGTCAGTTAAAGAAAGACAAATACCATATGATTTCACTCATATGTGGAATTTAAGAAACAAAGCAGATGAACATAGAGGAAGGGAAAGAGAAATAAAATAAGACCGAAAAAAGTGGGGGGGGGGGGCGCCTGGGTGGCTCAATGGGCTAAAGCCTCTGCCTTCAGCTCAGGTCATGATCTCAGGGTCCTGGGATCAAGCCCCGCATCGGGCTCCGTGTTTAGCAGGGAGCCTGCTTTCCCTCCCCTCTCTACCTGCCTTGCTGCCTACTTGTGATCTCTCGCTCTCTCTGTCAAATAAATAAATAAAATCTTTTAAGAGAGAGAGAGAGAGAGGCAAACCATAAGAGACTCTTAACTATAGGGAAAAAAACTGAGGGTTGCTGGAGGGAAGGTGGGGGGTGGGGTAACTGGGTGATGGGCATAAAGGAGGGCACTTGATGAAATGAGCACTGGGTGTCATATACAACTGATAAATCACTGAATTCTACCTCTGAAACAGGACAGTATATATTAATTAAATATATATTAATTAAATAAATAATAGGACAGTATATATTAATTAAATTGAACTGAAATAAAATTTAAAAAAGAAATGTATTATTCAGTTGCCAAATACTTTGGCATTTTCCCAAGATCTTTCTATCATTGATTCCTAAACTGATTCCATTATCGTCTGTGCAGAAAAGGCTAAGCAGGCTTGGGATGTTCAAACTCGGCACATTCCAAAGAAAGGACTGGCCCTTGTGCAGCTCTTGGGGAATACCCTCCAAGCCCCTGGAATATCCCACCTCATAAAAGTCTCTTTGTCTCTCTGGGGCCTTGGGCCACACCAGATAGTTACACTTGTAATATGATTTATGTGAAGGCCTTGGGCCACACTATAAATCATATCAGTCTGACCCCTGGAGGTGCTAAACACTGACTAATTAAGGTCAGTTCCATGGGCACTCCATAAGTGCCTTTTCCCTTTACATGCTGCAATCTGTAGCCTTTTGTTGTGATCAACAGAAACGGTGAGTAGCACAGCTTTTCGGAATGCTGTGTTTCTAGTGAATCACTGACCTAAGGGTTGACACAGGTCAGAGGACACACTCAAACCCTTCTAATCTGTAAAACTTGTTTCTGGTCCAGAATATAACCGGTTAATCTTGATAAATGTTCCATTACACTTGAAAAGGGCGTGTATTCTGGTGTTGGGTGGCGTGTCCTACAAATGTCAGGTCAGACTGGTAGACTGGTTTATTCCAGGGTCTTGTATCTTTACTGACCAATCAACTGTGGACTTGTTCTATCATGTAACTTTGCTAACCAGTCAACTGTGGACTTGTTCTATCATGTAACTTTGCTGACCAATCAACTGTGGACTTGTTCTATCATGTAACTTTGCTGACCAATCAACTGTGGACTTGTTCTATCATGTAACTTTGCTGACCAATCAACTGTGGACTTGTTCTATCATATAACTTTGCTGACCAATCAACTGTGGACTTGATCTATCATGTATCTTTACTGACCAATCAACTGTGGACTTGTTCTGTCATGTATGGAAACGGGTGCTGACGTCTCTGAGCAGAACTGTCAATGGTTGCTTTAGGGTTTAAGTTATCACGATCTAGAAGCCTAATCACATACAGTCCAACACCTTAAGGACCACATATTTCCCTTTCTCCCTTTCCAGTCTTTATCTTCTCATTATATACATTTTACTTTCACATAGGTTATAAGTCCCACCCTACAGAGTTATTATTTTCATTGAAATAACCAATTATCTTTTAAAGACATCTAAATAATAAGGAAGAACACATACAGTCACCAACGTAGCTGTGACTTCCAGTGCTCTTCCTTTCTTTGTGTGAATTCGGATTTCCTCCTGGTATCATATTGCTTCTACATAAAGGGACTCTTTTAACCTTTCTCATACTTGCAGTCCAGCTAACGATGGTTTCTTTCAGCTGCTGTATGTCTGAAAAGGGCTTTTCTCGGCCCTCATGTTTGAGAGATATTTTCACTAGATATGGCATTCAGAGCTAATAGTTCACTCCTGGCCCACCTGGCACACTAAAGGTGTCCGCCACTATATTCTCACTTGCATGGTTTCTGACAATAAGTCTTCCACCACCATTATGCTTGTCCATCTGCATGTACCATGCTTTTCTTTCTGGCTGCTGTTCAGGTTTTCTCTTCATCACTGGTTGTGAGCAATTTGGATTATGAAGTGTCTTGGTTCAATTTTCTTTGTATTTCTTACGCTTGGCCTCCACTGAACTTTCTCAATCTAAGGATTTATAGTTTCCATAAAATTTGAAAAATGTTCAGCAATTATTTCCTCAAAAATTTTTTATCTACCCCCTCACTAGAGGGCCCCAATTACATGCATATTAGACCATTTAAAGTTACCCCACAGCTCACTTATGCTCTCTCCACCTTTTAAAAAAGATATTTTTCTGTTTCATCATGGGTTGTTTCTATTACTACACCTTCAAGTTCACTGGTTTCTTCAATGTCTAATCTCCCATTAACCACATCCAGTGCAGTCTGCATCTCAGACATTATAATTTGCAATTCCAGAAACTTATGTCTATTTTTATCTTCCAAGTCTCTACTCAATTTTTAAACAGAAGCAGTACAGTTCTAATACCTGTTTTAAAGCCCCTCCAATCCTAGATGCTCAATATTCAATCCCTTCCCATTTAGAGCCAAGTTTGTTTATGCAGTTGCAAAGAAATCACTAAGCAGCCTCTCTCCAGTGTGAACTCTGTTACAACCCCTTGAAATTTTCTTTGGAGGCGAATACAAGATAAACTGAACGAGTTCAATGGGAGTATTAGTTGAGTTTATTTATATAAAGCACTCAACAAGGGTTTGCTATTATTATTGTTGATATTATTACTATCACAACAAATTGTCTTACACTCAAAAACAAAACCAAACCAAACCGAACAAATTCACTATTTGGCAGAACAGTGCTAAAACTACTCGGGGGCGTGCACTTGACTGGAGCTTCCCAACTGTGCTTTAAGTGCTCACTTGTGCAAAATCGAAACCACCAGAAAACAACAAGACGAGATAAATTGTTTCATAATCTGCCCTCCGCTTGTATAAGAAATAACCAAATAATGTGCAAAGTCGAAATCAGGAATTTAATATAGAGAAAAAAGAATTCTCCAGAGTGTGTCAAAGGGCCAGGGGGGATAAATGAGTCTATTCTTTGGCACTGGGTAACACTGCAGTCTGCTCCCTGACTGCTAGAGCTCCTGAAGATGACCAAGGTCCTCAGGACCCACCAGCCCCACCGAATCAAAGAAGAGCCAAATCTAGTTCAACACAGTTTGTCTACCATCTGTATCTGGAGGTCTGAAATAGCAGAAATCCAGTCATGTAGGGCTGCAATCCATTGACATGCATAGTTGGTAAGAACACTCCAACTAGTTACACAACTTAATCCTCCACTTCGGGGAGACACTTGTGTTCTCTCTGGGCCTGTGTTCTAATGAGGGAGATATGTGGACACCCAAGGACTGGGGTGACAGATGGGTCCCCGGCAAGGAGTCCATTCTTAAGTAGGGGCCCTCTATGGTGAACATTATTCCTTTCCTTCTCCCAGATGCTGTGATGTTCTTTCCATGTGTCACCAGGCACATCCCAAAGCAGTAGCAGAGTCTTGATTTACCACAGTGAATTCGTGGCTAGGCAGCTCGGTTCCAGAATATTTAGTTCTCTGTCAAAAGCTACTTATAGGACCTCTCGACTAGACTATAAATTTTCAAGCGTCTGGGATCAGATCGACAACTGTCTGAGAAGTGAGTCCTGAGGTCATGGCCCAAACCAGCCCCCATTACAATGTCAGATGACACCCTGTCAGTTTGGAAAGCGATCATCAATAATGTTTTGAGTTAGTTTCTTTTTTCCACAGAAATGCACGACCAAAAGAGTAAAAAACAGACTTGACAAATAGCTGGTCTGACAGCAATGCCCAACGGACATCTTGATAAGCTCTGCACCTCCAAGACCCAAGCTGCCGCAGAGAGTGGATATCAAGCACTGGCTGCCCAGTCATCACGGCCGACTTCGGAGCATGGACGGAGACGGGGGCAGACCCGGAGCTCGGACAGAGGGTGGGTAGCCCCTGCCAGAGGAAGGGGTTCCCAGGGGTATGCTCACTTCTGAAAGGTCCCGCCTAGGAAGGGTTTAACACATCTAAATAAATTCAGGATAAGAAAAGCCTATAGATCACACTTGACTGCTCTCAAAGCTCTTCCATGGACACAGCCTATTTGGTCCTGTTTAATAGGCACCATCCTCCTTCCAATCTTGTGGAAAAAGAAAGTCTCGGGAAAGTGAAATGACAGGCTGACGGTCTGTGCAAGGACCAGAAGGACACGTAAGAGGGCTGAGAAGCAGGGGCACGTGTCCTGCCCCAGGCAGTAGCCTAAGGGAAAAAACAAATACGGGTCGGAGGCAGGAGGAGTCTCATCTCTGAAAGGAGCACTGTTGTACTTCCCCGAGGGCTCGATATGGCTGGAGGTCTGGCTGAGGAAGTGGAAAACTGTACATCTCACAGCCAAAAACTCCAGAAGGGTAATCATCCCCCAGTTCTTTCAGGACGGTTCGAATTTGAGAAGCCTCAGCGAGGAGCCTGATCTGGGTACGTAAGACTGAAGAGTTTTAACAGTGATGAAGGTTCCTGAATCAAGGCCTCCCCCGCACCCGGCGCTCTGCCTGGGGTTTGACAGGCCCCATAGCCACCCTGCCAGGAAGGTGTTAACAGCGCCTTACAGATAAGACGCAACTTCAGGCTCCGCGGCTGGTAAATGATAAAGCCACGTTTCGACCCCTGGTCTATCTGACCACAGAACCCTACTGACAATCTCCCTTCTCACTTAGCTGCTGACAGCATATTCAGGGTCTGATAAGAGCAAGGACAATAAAAATGAGTTTCAAATTGTGAAGGCACAGAAGTCAAGGTCCAGGGCCCGGAGACAGTGATCTCCCCCACCCCTCCAGCGCAGCACCACCCTTGCAGCTCTGCGGGTCACTGCCCCCCCCCCTTGTCCGCATCAGGAAGGGCTCAACTACTCGGAGACCAGCTTGAGTGGTAGAACTATGGAGCACTAACTGCCAAAACAAACATTTTTACTTTTTTCATCGTGTTAAAATGAACAAGGAATTAATTTCTTATAAAGTTATGCAACGCGCTAAAAGGCTATAAGTTATAATTACATGAACTATGTACTACAACACTAGGCATTGTTTCCTCATTTATCTTAACTGCATCTCTGGATCTCTGGAAGCCAGGCCCAGGACAGGTATACTCTGGCGGTTTGCTGTAACATGGCCCATGGGGGAGTTTATAACTGGAAGTACCCGAAAAACTTTATTTATACTACCCTGTCTCTGATCACCCAGCCCTGTGGTATGGACTTCAAAGATAGTAAGACAATCCCCAGGGATCTCAATTTCCAAGCCTGAAAAGAAACTCAGGAAAAGTATGCAAGATCTTCAAAGCAAAGTTCTGGCAAAGGCAGCAGATGGCTGGTCCTGTGTTCCCACCTCTAGAACGGCCAGGTTCCCACGGGTGTCACATGTCCTCAACTCAGAGGAAGGACAAACCACAGTACAGGGTATAGAGGGAAGAAACCAATAGAAACCACCAAATACTAGTGGGGGTGGGGATCCGGCCCAGACTTCCTACAAAGTCCCTGTCAATCCAGAGATTCTCTGATTTTTAGAGGTCTCTGGGCTGGGAGACTCAGTTGGCCCCTTCTGGGTACTTTTGGAAATTGCTGTCTTCTTTCCAGTGTCAGCCTCTTCTTCTTAGAAGATGCGCGTGTACACACACAGACCCACACACGGACACAAAGACATACACACACCACACACGCCACTCCTAAAAGATGCCAGACCCCGAATCAGACATTCACCTGCTAGAGCAGATGACCTTTCAAAGCCCCTTCCGTAATTCTGTGAGCAAATGAGATGCTAATTCCACCTGAAATGTTCACTGAATGAGTCTGCAACTGAACTGAGGCTCGTTCAGTCACTACTTAGTTACAACATAATAGTAGTAACACCAGGTCGTGAGTACCGGCTACATAAGAGACACGTCTGAGAGTCTGGCATAATTGACCCGACCTTCACGAGAATGCTCGGAGAGGGGATCCGCCATCATCCCATTTTAGAGACGAGGAATCCGGTCTCTGCGCCATCAAGTAACTCAGCCAAGATGACGAAGCTGGTAAGGGGTGGGGCCAGCATGCCAACCAGATACCCTAACTTGAGGCTTTGCTCTTGGCTTATTCATTACACTTTCTGACGTCTCTGATTCACCTGCCTCTATAAGCAAAGCAACACTATGTAGAGGCTGAGAACACGGGCTCTGGAGCTGGACTCCCCGGTTTCCAATCCACAGCTGACTTTGTATGTAAAACTATTAGGTGCTTGCACCACATATAGTAAGCACCTGAAAAGTAGTAACTACCAGGATTATTCTCGAGACCACTATTATCTTTAGGTAACAGGAGGCTGGGAGGTCTCCAAGTGGGAGCATTTTATTCATTTCCTGTATTACTATACATATTTTACTAACAGCTTTACTGAGATATTACATATATACCACAAAATTCACCTGTTTAAAAAATCACAAGCCAGTGGTGTTAGTATATTCACATAGTGGTAGAAGTGCCCCCACAGCTAATTCAGAATATTCTCATAGCCCCTAAGAGAAATCCCATACCAATGCACAGTTGGTCTCCATTCTGCCCTCCTCCCAGACCCTGGCCGTCACTAATCCACTTTCTGTCTCTTTAGATTGGCCTGTTCTGAATATTTTATGACCAATGGAATATGACCATCAAAAGGTATGAGACCTTTTGTTTCTGGCTTCTTTCACTCAGCGTGTTTTCAAGGTTCATAGCTCTGATACCAAGTATCAGAACTTCATTCCTTTTTTTAATTGAGGGGAAATTCACATAACATAAAATCAGCCATTTAAAAAATATTTAATGGCACTTATAACATTCACAATATTGTATAACCTGCATCTCTATCTAGTTCCAAATACTCCATTCTTTTTATTGCTGAATAACAGTCCGTGGTACAGGTATAGCATGTTTATTCATCCATTCATCATTTGATGGCCATTTGGGTTATTTGCACTTTCTGGAAATTATGAAAAACGGTGCTATTAATATTCATGTACTGGTTTTTGTATAGACATGTTTTCTTGTTGCTGTTATTCTAACGTCTGATCTTTGTTTTGTTTTTTTTTTAAGTTTTTTATTTTCATTCCAGTGAAATTAACATAGTGTAATATTAGTTTCAGGTATACAACAATGATTCAACAATTCCATACATGACTCAGTGCTCATCGTAAGTGTGGACATATGTTTTTAATTCTCTTGGGTATATACCTAGAACAAAACCAATTCAGGACATGGGGTATTATTATAATTATATAACTATTATAATTATGTAATATTAAAGTATTACATTACTTTCCATCTTTGTTCTAAAAAAAAATCACATTACTTTCTAACTGCCACACTGCTGGGTAAAATATTAAGAAATGAAAATACATTTTCATTTCATTCTGGGTAGACAGACCTGGACACAAACACCCTTGCTTTTCCATTTATTAGCTCAGTGGCTTTGAGAAAGCTGCTCAGTGTCTCAGAACCTCTCTGTTTCCTCATCAAGTCAACAAGAATAGTAGCACTTGCTGCAATTACTGTGAGGCTCAGCCCCATGCCTGACACACAGTACAGTAAGCACTTGATAAATGGTAACTACTATTACCAACAAGCCCCTTTCCTGGAGTTAATGACAAAACTCTTCTTTTTCGAGAGGTGTCTAACAAAGACAGAAAAGCATTGAGGAGAAAATAACAATCATCCATATTCCCACCACTCAGAGTTGAGCACAGTTAACATTTTAGCATATACCCTCAACCTTAACCATTCATGGTGCCATGTAAACTCTGGTCTCAGCTTTCCTAAGAAAAGCTGATTGACTCATCGTCCCAGAAGATCCCTACAGTGCAAAGTGTAGGCCCCGGGTGCCCCAACTACAGCAAGGAATGAGGGCTGCCAGTGAACAGATGTGCCTGTCCTTTCTTCATTTCCAAAATTCTCACTGAGTACCCCATGGGCAGTGCTCTGGTGAGGGCCCGGCTTCACAGAGCAGGCCCCGGTCTTCTCCCTGGAGAAGCTCGCCTCTAGTGCAATGGAGAAAGACATTTTCAAAACAATGTAAGAAGTGCAGTGACTCAGATCAGGTATCACAGGAGAACTAAGAACAAGCACCTCAGTGGACCTGGGCCTAGGACTCCAGCCCCCAAACTTTCTTTGGTCTCTTTGAGTCTCTGCTTGCTTCCAAAAGGAGAACCAATGAGGAGCCTATTAACACAACCAACATTAAATATGAATATGGGTCAGTGGCAATAAAAGGGCTCTTACTCTTCTTACACCATCTAAATATAAACAGGAAGCTTGGACTAGCAACCTGAGATGAGTGGCTGCACAGCATGTGGCCTCCCACCGGTGGCAAAATGGTTACATCTGGCTGGGAGGAGGCCTGAGATCACCAGTGGGAAGGCTTATGCCACACAACCCCACCCCCCCACCCCCCAGGCCCTGGCCTCAAAGCTCCTCCCACTCTCTTGCACCCAGAAGCCACTTTTTCTGGGTTTGGCACACTGGCAAAAGCAAGCACTCTGCAAGGCCTGGAGGGGGAGGGGGGGACCCCTGGCCCACCTCTATCACCCTATTCCCTCCACCCTTTGACTTTTCTATGCAACTGCTTTTTTCAGGGTACTCAAAGGGATCTAAAGGCTTCAAAAAAAGAAAAGAAAAGAAAAGCAGCTTGTCAAGAAAAGAATTGGATCCCCTATCTTCTCTGCTCACTCTGCAGATGAAGAAACTCAAGCTCGGAGAGGGTTCCTGCTCTGCCCAAGGTCACATGGGGGTGCGGGTACTGGCAGAGTCGGCCCAGAGCCCTGATCCCACGAGCTAACTGCCAGAGCAGGGCCGCAGTAGTTGGACCACCGGCCCCAACGGACCAGAGACGACTTCTGCCAGGGAAGAGGCATAGTCAGTGGCTACCTGTCGGTCCTGGGTCTCCGGGATACCTAGAGGGTCACTAGCAAATGTCCAATTCATAAAGGTCAGGCCTAGATACTGTCATTCCAAGAGCGGTACATTAATCTACCAAGCAATCCTCCAGGAAAATCTTCCTTGGGCTTCCACAGTCCTCATGACGGGGGGTGGGGGTGGGTTTCGGTTCGTGATTAAAGGGGACCGTGTTAACTCCCGCGAAACCTCCGCCAGCAGCCTGCAGACCCGCGCGTCCTTTCCCTTTGCAAGTGATGCCTGCCTGGAAGCATTCCAGGGACTGAGGACCGCGGATGCCTGCGGAAGAGTCAGCACCTGCAGGCGGGGCCCCGCTTCCAGAACCGGCCGGAGCTTAATAAAGAAGCCTGGCAAGCTCATCCCCCTCCTCCAACCCATGGCGTAGCGCCGAATCTTACAATGACCCCAGTTTCGGGGGTAGGGCAGGGGCCGCCGCTACGGGAGGCGGGCGGCAGCGGGCTGGAGCGGCGGCGAGCGGGGGCTCTGGGGCGGGCTCGGCGCATGCGCGGCCCCAGACGGCCGGGGAGGACGCGGCTCCCGCGCCCCCTGGCGGCGACGGCCAGGAAGCCCTGCAGCGGCTGTTGGCCGAGGTCCAGGTCGGTGTGGCCCACGACGGAGCCTTGAGCAGGTGGCCTCGCTCGAGGCCTTCTGTGGAATTCCGGTTCTGGAACGTGCCCACAGGACCAAAGAACTCTACTGCTTAAATAGGAACCCCGAGTGCTGTCTGTGCCGTTCGGGGAGATGGAAGTTATCCAAGGGCTCCTGGGAGCGGCTCGGAGCAAACCAATGCACCCCTGGAACCCCGGCCTCGATCGGCCTTTGAGTCCGGCTCGGGTGGTCTCTGGAGGTCACCTGGGGGTTCCTCCCACATGATACGCCAGCCCCAGTCTCAGAAGGGAAAAGGAAGGAGGAAGAAGGGCCAGGGGCTGGCACAGGGGACCCACCCTCCATTCCTCTTAAAAGGGGACCCTACCTGCTTCTAACAGGGTTGCTGTGAGGGTGCAGGGTGCTAAAGGGCAAGGGCTTAGAATGGTGTGTACGGGAATTATCTTTAATGCTGTAGATATTATTAATAATTTGCTACTAGCATTCCAGAAGCTGGCACATAGTAGGAGCTCACCAAAGCCAAAGCCCCCTACCTGTCTTGTGAGGTCAGGGTGTACCCTACAGGGCAGCTGCAGGCCTCGGCCTGGTTGCTGGGTCGAGGCCCTGCCCCAGCAGGCCCAGCCCAGCGAGGCCCAGTCGGGGGGACTGCCAGCCCTAGCCCACCACAACTTCCTGCTCTTCTGCACCAGTCCCAGCGTGAGGGAGAGAGCGGGAAGAGCCAGCTCTGACACCCTCCTTCTCCACAGAACAGTCTGTGCTCTGCTCCCGCCCCCAGAGAGCTCTGAGCATGCCAAATATGGATGCTTTTTTCATTCCCGAAGCATCAGGAACATTTGGGGGAAGAAAATGAACACCAGACATGGTTTGGAAATGATGGAAGCCAAGTGATGGGTGGTGGCAGAGAGAGCACTGTCTGAGGAGTCAGGAGTCCCGGATTTTAAACAGGAGTATGAACTAGATGATCTTTTAAAACGTGGCCAGCTTTGTACGAGTCTAGGCCCCAGGGAGATCCCAGTAGTAAGGACCCAGATCCCAAGAGTGAAAAATACAGCAGCTAGCACACAATGCAGGGGAGAAGAACAGCATTAAAGACACCCAGAGTCACGGGCTTTCAAAGAAAAGGAGCCACAGGAGTCGGGCTCTCTAGAGCCCCACAACCTGCTAGATAGTCCACAGATCGGGATGATCCAGCCTGAAGCTGGATGTGGTAGGAGTTAGAGACAAGATTATTTTGTTTCATATCAGCCCCAAACCAAAATCTATTTTTATCTAAAATGGAGAGGATTTCAGAGTACGGTAAAAATACTGCACTTTTGCTTAAGCAATAGTGTGTTACTCGGGTAGAGTTTATCTCCGACAGTGTACCCCGGAGGTTGCCAGGGAAAAATGTTTAAAGGACTCACGACATCACAAGCAGCCCTGCGTGGCAAGCATTGTCTCGGGTGCAACTATGGAGACACCAAACAAACGGTTTAGACATGACACAGCCCGAGCCCAACCCGAAGTAGGCACTCATGTATCTGCTAGTTTAATGAATTAATTAAACATACAATCTAGTTTGAGAGAGGTAAGTGACAGATATGAAATAATTAAACAAAAACCAAATGCCAAATTGCATAGTTCTAACTATAAATAGAGGTGGAAGAGGAGGGGGAGATCGGAGTGGACAAGAGCTGGAGAAGTTGTCACTGACGTGTCACCCAGGGTGGACTCCTCGCAGGGAAAAGGAGGAGACCCCAGTGGGGGAAAAAGCCAAGCAGAGGTGGGGAGGGGGCCTGGGAGAGGTGACGGCAGGGAGGGGGGGCACCAGCAAGCAACCTGGGGCAGAGCCCGGGACAGAGCAGGGTAAGGGGCACCCCTGGCAAGACCAGAACGTAGCCTTCAGAATCTGAAGAAGTCTTGGCCTTGCCTAGACCTGCTTGGATTAACAGGAGCGCTCATCAAGAACCCGAGCTTCAGTAATAAGGGAAAGATGACTTTGGGAGGAGGCAGAGGGCCCCACTCTTGACCACCTGAGTGTGGAATTTTCCACAGTACATTAAACCTTAGGCTGACTTGTCTTGATACTCAGGCCACTGTCTACTTACAGCTTTCACTACATTTTCACTTCAACCTACTTAAGAGTATCAATCTGCCACAAAGGTACAAATGCTCCTGTGTTTTAGGCCCCGTGGAGCCCAGGGAAAGCTCTGTGTCATGTGTGTCCCTCCTCCCCTTCAGTACCCCCTCCCCTCCCGCCAGCCCTGCTGATTGCTCTGCCTCTAGGGGAGCTCCCCTGGTACATCCTGGGGCCCCCAGGGCTCCAGGCTCACTTCTTGCCTCCCTCAGTCTCTGTGTTCCTCTGAGTGAGCGTCAGCCACTGCTGGGTTGTGAACAAATCTATACTCAATCAATTCCTAAATTCTGACCAACAAACCCATCGCCCAGCGATCTGTGTGCTGAGCAGAGTCCCTAGAATTAGACTGATTCCCGGCACAGCACCCCCTTGCGGTCACAGAGGTGTCACCACGTCCCCCTCCAATCCGGTATCTTCCCTCACCCTCCAAGGGAAGCGGGCTCCTCCTCTTGTAATCCTTAACCTCGTTTAACACCATTCCCTGCCCAGCAAGTGAAGCTAAAAATCTCAGTCATCTAGATTCCTCCCTCAACCACCTTCCCACTGTAACTCCCCCAGCACACACACACCGTCTCCTTGGCCTGCTGCAATCCGGGCTTTTGCAATATCTGTCAGGATCCGGCCAGGACAAAAGTATCACTCGAGATCTTTCAGGTAAAGGAGATTTAAGGGGATGAAACCGATGAGAAGCCAAACATGATGGTATTGCATCCCAGAATTCTAAAGCGGCAGGAGGCCACTAACTGTCCTAGGGCTAGAAAGGACAAAGGGAGGAGATGGAGTTCCAAGAGCCCAGAAGCCAGGGCCACTGCGTAAGAGACAGAAATCGGCAGCAGCTCCCTCCCGGGAGCCGAAACCACCGCCGCTGGAGCGAGGAAGAAATGCAAGTGTCGTCAGAGGTGCTGCTGCTGGAGGCAGAGAGAGAGAGAGAAATACCCTGGCTGCTCTCTCCTCTTGCTCCCCAATTTCCTGCCGATGCTTCCTGTTAGCCAAACCCAGGCAGAAATAGGGCATCACCGACTGAATAGGGCATCTTGGAAACAGCTTGCAGAAGCCAGGCCGCCTGGAACGCGGAACGACAGGGGAAGGGCCCAGAGCCGGTTCGCCTCTCCTGCCTGTCTCCTTCCCTCTAATCTCTCATTCCTTCTAATCGGTTCTCCGTTCTGTGCCAGAAAGATCATTCTGACTTAAAAGCTTAAGTCATTCCTTCCGCTTAAGAGCTGGCCGGGGCTGGCAGTCTCCTGGCAGGGAAATGCAGGACTCCTCTACCAGGCCCACGTTGTCCATCAGTTTGTCAATCAGTTGCACATATAGGAAGGGCCGCTTCCCTCGATGGCAACGTGTACTGAGTTTACTGTAGGACATGGGATGAGCTGCTGCTCAGAGTATTACTGGGCAAGAAAACAGAGACCAGTTCTCAAAGTCATCCACTCCGAAACCGTAACTATGCAGCTAAGCATCATTCCTTGCTGACCAGGGCTGTTTGCCACCATCCAGAGGCTCGAGGCTCCAATGAAAGGACGTCATGTGGAAGAAAGTGGAGAACAAGTAAAGGTACCAAAATCTATTAAAACAATAGAGTAACAATAGATTGAATTGAGTAATCAAAAACGTCCCAGGAAGAAAAGCGCAGGTTCACGGGGCTTACTGGTGAATTCTACTAAATGTTTAAAGAATTAATATGATGTTTCACAAACTCTTCCGAAGAGTCAAAGAGGAGAAACACCTCAAAACTTGGTCTGTTTCCCTAGTGTTACCTTGATACCAAAACCAGACAAAGACATCAGCAAAAAACTATACCAATACCCACTCTAAAATTGGAGTAAGAATCCTCAACAGGACATTAGTGCATCAAACCCAGCAACATATTGTTTTTAAAAAGTGTACACCATGACCAAGTGGGGTTTTTACCCTGGGAAGGCAAAGCTGATTTAACATATGAAAACCAATCAACGTAATACACCACAGTAGAAGGATGAGGCACAAAAATTACACAATTATCTCATTAAAAAAAGCATTTGACAAAATCGAACATGCTTTCATGATATAAACACACTCAACAAACTAGACATAAAAGGAAACTTCTTCAATCTGATAAAGGGCATCTATGAAAAACAGATATACTCAGTGATGAAAGACTGAAAGCTTTCCCCTATCTTAGAAGATCTCTGCTCTGTCATTTCTATTAAACACTGTAATGGAGCCTGTAGCCAATGCAACTAGGTAACAACAAAAAGGCATCAGATTAGAAGGGAAGAAGTAAAACTATCCTATTTACAGGTGACATGATCTTGTATAGAGAAAACCCTAAGGAATCCACACACATAAAAATTATTAGAGCTAATAAGTGAGGTCAGCAAAGTCATAGGATTAGAGATCAATATATAAAAATCACTTGTATTTTCTATAAACCAGCAATGAACAATCTGAAAATGATATTAACAAAACTATTACATTTATGATAGCACCAAAAGAATAAAACACTTAGGAATACTTTTAACAAAAGGAATGCAAGACTTGCACACTGAAAATTACAAAATGTTTTTGAAAGAAATTAAAGAAGACATTCTATGTTCTTGGATTGGAAGACTTAATATTGACAAGATAGCAGTACTCCCCCAAAATGATCTATTGATTCAACAGAATCCTTATCAAATTCCCAGTAAATTTTTTTTTTCCAGTAACTAACCTAACTTGATCCTAAAATTTACATGGAAAGGTAAGGGACCCAGAAGAGCCAAAATAATTTTGAAACAGAAAAAAGTTGGAAGACTCACATTCTACCATCTCAAAATTTAATACAAAGCTACAATAATAAAAGATAGTGTGGTTATTGGCATAAGGATAGATATATAGACAAACAGGCTAGAATTAAGAATCCAGAAATGAACCCTTATGTTCACGTTCAGTTCATTTCCACAAAAACATCAAGGCAATTCAGTGCGGGGGGGGAAACATTCTTTTCAATAAAAGCTGCCATGATCACTGGATATCCACATGCAAAAGCATGAAGTTGGAACCTTACCTCATACCATATAGACAAGTTAATTCAAAGTAGATTATAGATCTAATCGTAAGAGTTAAAACTATCAAACTCTTAGAAGAAAACACAGGAGTAAATCTTTGTGAACTCAATTAGGCAGTGGTTTCTTAGTTACAACACCAACAACACAAAAGCAAACAAAGAATAAGAAAGAGGAGGAGGAGGAGGAGGGCGAGGAGGCCAAGGAGGAGGAGGTGGGGGAGGAGGAGGAAGAAGAAGAAAAACTGAACTTAATTAAAATTTAAAACATTGGTGTTTCCAAGGCTACCATGGAGAAAAATGAAACTATAACCCACAGAAGAGCAGCAAATACTTTAAGACTAAATATCCATAAACCACATA
Organism: Procyon lotor; assembly: GCA_028646535.1. Classification (NCBI taxonomy): domain Eukaryota; kingdom Metazoa; phylum Chordata; class Mammalia; order Carnivora; family Procyonidae; genus Procyon; species Procyon lotor. Next base: position 110,820,496 of record CM053609.1, read on the forward strand.
TCTCTAAACCATATCTCCTGTATCCATATCTAGCATATATAAAGAACTATTACAACACAAAAATAAAAACACAACCCAATTTAAAACTGGGCACCAGATCTGACCATACATTTCTCTGGAGAAGACACACAAATGGCCCATAAGCACATGAACTATTGCTCAACAGCAGCAGTCATTAGGGAGACACAGATCAAACCCGCAAGGAGATACCACTTCACACCCACTAGGACGGCTAGAATCAAGGGAACGGGTAATAAAGTGCTGACAAGCTGTGAGGCCTGGAAGCTTTAGAGCAGGGCAGCCACTTAGGAGAAACAGTTGCAGTTCCTCAAAACGTGAAACCTAGAGCAGTCATGTGACCAGCCATCGCCATCCCAAGTGCATGTCCAAGAGAAATGGAAACATACACGCACCCCAAATGTTACACACTGATGTTCACAGTGGCGTTACTGATGATAGCCCAGATGTGGACGCAATCCCACGGCCATCAGCTGGTGCACATGGATTAGCAGCAGTGTGCAAACCGTGGGCTGTCCATACAATGGAATATTCTCTGGCCAAAGAAGGAACGAAGCACACATTCGTGCTACAACACGGACGGACCTGGAAACATACTAAGTGAAAGAAGCCAGACACAAAACATCACATATTATGTGACCCTGTTTATATAAAATGCCTAGAGTAGGCAAATCTACAGAGACACGAAGTAGACCAGTGGTTGACTAGGGCCGGCGGGGACGTGAATTAGATGATGGGAAGTGACCACTGATGAGTACAGGTTTCTTCTCGGGGTGACAGAAACGTTCTAAAATTGTGGTGATCACTGCACAACTTTTAATATACTGAAAACCACTGAACTATGTATGTCGAAAGGTTGTATTTTATGGTATCTGAACTACATCTTAATAAATCTGTTTTTTTAAAGACCTATAGACCATATTTGTAATATGAAAAACTGAATCAGACATTCCATAGGCAACTGGTCAAAAATATCCATAGTGGCATATCATGGTGCAATCATTAAAAACTTTTTCAAAAATATTTAATGACATGGAAAAATAATTGTACACACACATATATACAAATAGTGAAAAACAGACTATAATATATATAGTATAATCCTAATAGTAATAAAATATTGTATAATATATATATTTAAATATTTTATATGTTATATAGATATATATCTCTACTTTATATATTTACATACAACTTCAACAGTGGTTCACTAGCTCGAGTAGTTGTATGGTCACTGATTTTGTTTTCTGCTTTATATTTTTCTTTATTTTCCAAATAATCTACACTCGACACACAGTGAAAGAATCAAAGTTCACTTTCAGATCAAAGGGATTCTATTCAGTGTCGGCCAGAAGGAGAGGCAGCTGGTCCCACACCCTGTAGGCAGGAAAACACAAAGGTACAGCCATTCTGCAGAGCAGGCTGGAAATACTTCTCTTTTGACCCAGAAACTCCACTTCTGGAAACCTCTCCTAGGGAAACCATTAAGGATAAGCACAGAGACCAGGATGAGAGGGCGTTCGTCACAGCTTTACTTGTAACAGTAAAAAGCTGAAAACAACCTCCATGTCCAAAAATAAAGGCTTTTTAGTTAAATATATTATAGCTTATCCATATAATGAAATGCTGTATAGCTGCTAAAAGTGTTTATGATCTGCAGTGAAGCGGAAAAAGCAGGTCACAGAGCAGTGTATGTGGTATCATCTCATTTTTATAAAAAAAAATCACACATGATAATTATAGAGATCTAAAAGTAAATGCACTAAAAAGCTAACAGAGATTGGCTCTGGGTAGACCAGGTGATGGATATTTTTATGTTCTTTTGACCGGTCTGTATTTCTGATGTTTATATAATGCACACATATGTTGTCTCTATCAAGAATTACAGTAAGAAAATTATAGGGAAAGGGGCCTGCGATCGACCCCAGTGACAGCTAGAAGCCCCACAGGCTGCCCAAGGAAAGGAGCCTGCTAGATAGGATTCTGGGCGGTGGGGACCGTGGGGAGAATGAGACCGTCACGGCCACCGGCTGCTCCCAAATGCAGGCATACGTGAGGACAGACTATACAAATCTCCTGCTAGTGACCTCAGATTTACAGATTTCAGAGCATTTTCCCATTTTGTCTTATTCAGCCTTCCCAGTACTCTCATCGGAGTACTATTATCCCCATTTGGCAGGTAAGAAAAGTGAGACTTAGAGACTTAGATCAAATGGCTTAAGAATCACAGAGCAGAAACAAGGGCTCACAGGTTATCTGAAACCGGACCCTTGTCGACAGCATCCCCACGCCAAATGAGAGTTTATGCTCAGCTGAAAGGCAGCCCAATAAAGTAGCCAGGGCAGGGATTCCGGAGTCCACAGGCCTTGATGTGAGTCCCACCCCACCTCTGAAACTCAGCCTCTCAGCTCCTCCCAGGGAATGCTAATCGCCACGCACCGGACTGTTGCCAGAACAAGGTGCCGCCACACAGGTCCATCCGCAAGCACTACACGTGGCTCTAGGCAGGGCAGGATCAACGCTGACGCCCCGGAACCCCCACCCCAGGGCGGCCGAGCCCGGAGATGGCCGTCGCTATTAGAAAGACTTCCAGATACAGGGCTAAGGTTGGACTTGGTACAGTTTCCACCGCCCAGCTCTGGCCTTGGGGATGGGGCAGTGGAAGCTGTACCAAGTCCAACCTGCCCCATCCCCAAGGCCCGAGCTGGGCGGTCCTCCTTCCCCCAAGGGCCCTCCAGCCCTGGAGACGACTCGTCTCCAAAAAGCCCCACCCCTTCAGCGTGGACCCACCTGATGTGGTCTGGTCCTGAGGCATCTCCAGGCCACGGTGACTCTGTCACAGAGCAGTCTCCTCCCCAACCGTCCCGTCTCCTTCTCCCCTGCAAGGACCACCTCCAAGGAGAGAAGGGCACACAAGGCCCTGGGCCGCTTTGCCGAGAGGGCTCCTATTCAGAAGAGCGGCTGTGGACGTCTGTCGTGGACCCTCCCTCTGACTCTCCCGGCGGGACCACGCCCCTGCGTCACAGCCTTCATGCCACACCGAAGCCAGTCCCGGGGCATGAGGCTGGCCACCAGACCTAGATCACGGGTGAGAGTGTGATCCACCAGGGCCACTGAGGCACAGTGAGGACGTGGCCCGTCTCGGTTAGGAGAGTCTGGGGCTGCTCCAGCCAGCCACCCAGAGCCTGAAACGGGAACCGACGCGGAATGCAGTAAGCCGAGGAATAGGGAGAAACAATCCGTCTTTGAGCCCTGAATCCAACTGCCACTGAAGTCAGACCAGGTGGGGTTTCCTTTCACCTGCAACACAAAGGGCCCTCCTCACCCACAGAACTGGGCAGAACTTCAAAACAGGTCTTCAGCTTGGCTCAGGACCTCAAATCTCCATACACTGGCCCCCAGCCCGGCCCACGCACATCCCCAGGGCAGGGGCCCCTGCAGGACGGACGCGGCCGGCTGCCACCCATCCCCTCTGTGAGCACGACACACGTGTGCACCACCTCTGCCGAGCAGCTGGCTGGGCTGGGCAGGCCAGAGGACACGGACACCATGCCCCTGGGCCGCCCCCTCCCTACTCCGGGGTCCCCCGCAACCGTCACATCTCTCCGGTGACCCCCTCTTCCACCAGGCACACAAGTGGCCTCACCCCCTCTCAGCCGCACCTCGGCCCCCCAACCCCGACAGCTTCTGCCTCTGTGTGCCAGTCGGCTCGGGAGCTAAGCGCTGGTCACCATGTCTGTGCCTGAAGCTGAACAAAGGGGCCAACTGGCTCAGAAGACCAGCCCCTGCCCCCCCGGCCTGGAGAGCGTGGTGGGGAGGGCCCTGTGTGTGAGTGTGACCCCCAGATGCCTTCAGCACTGGCCGAGCCTGACCAGCCTGCCGCCAGCCCTCCACAGCCAGGCTGCCCTGGGCCCAGCACACCAACCTCTCCACGGGCGGAGCCCGCATCAGTGACAGCCCGAGCACCCCCCATAAATACGTCTCTACTTTCCTGGGGCAAACTGGGGCTGCTCCTGGGAACCAATATTCCAGGATGGAAAAAATAAGCTTTGAAGTAGGAAAGTCAAGCATCCTCGTAGGAAACACATCCCTCAAGTCTCCACATTTGGGGTCTGGCCTCATCTTGACACACAGGACTGTTAGACTCAGCCCCTGAAGAGAAAAAGCAGATACACCTTCATTCTCTTTTCTTTTCTACCTCATAGAGGGAACCCCGGATCAGCAAGAGATGCTTCCTCTGTGGTCTACATGTGTGGAAGCCTTCTGGGAGGACGACAGTTCTTGAGTCCTAACCACCCACGACCTGAAGAATTTCCAACTCAACTTGTTCCAAGCCTTTTTCTCTGGCACCCAGATGCCCAGGACCAGGCAGGGCGTGGGGAACAAACACACGGGCGGCGCCTGATTCAAGCCCCGCATCGAGGGACTGCATCCCTTGTGCTGACGTATCTGAAGCTTGCTCGGCTGGGAGGCCCCCCGAAGGCAGCGAGCAAGCCCCCCGAAGGAGTGACCTCCGAAAACATCTGCCAGTGAACATGCTAAGTCTCCCGGTCTAAGTGCTTATGCTAAGCTGAAGGCCAGGAGTGTGTGAAGACCCTCAGTTTCAAGCTGGGGAGAGCAAGGCTGGGATCCAAACCTCTTAGAGCTGGGTTCTCGATTTAAAGACTGGTGCTTATCAGCTGTGGGGAAAAAGCAGCACCTGTGAAAAGCCTCCCTTGTGAATTCCTCTGCCCCTTCACCCTGCCCACTGCAGAAGGCAGGGGTCTTCATTCCTTCCCTGACACCGAGTCCTGAGACGTCCGGACACTCAGAACCACACAGTGGGCCGTCCACAGAGAGCCACAGGGTCAGGCCAAAGAAGCCGTAACACTTTCCAAGGGGAGGTTGTTATGTAATCGGAATGCTACCCTTCATCGCACCTGCACTTCTGGGAAGAGCAAGAGGTCCATGGGGTCTGCAGACTCTCCAGAGGGGAGGCCTTTAGGGATCGGCCCCCGGCCTCCGGCCAGGAAGGGAAATCCAACCAAGAAGTGGTCTCTCCTCCTCGGCTCTCTCTCCTCTTCTGAGCCAGTGTATTTAGCACGTTCCTTATGAAGACAGCTGTGTGAGAACTGTGTGAGTGAGTGGTTCTCACCTCTTAAAGGACCACTACTTGAGTTAACAGATCCATTCCAGTGCGAGTGGCCTTTTGTGAAAGAAACATTAACGTGAGCCCAGTTCCAAAGACCTGTAACCTTCTGGGCCAGCCTCGGGCAGGACCGCTGAAGCGCAGAGGGAGTGGGTCTTGGGCCCCACCCTCGAGCAAACCTCTCCATCCGCCGCTGGCCGCTGGGTGCTGCCCGTCCGCCGATACCGTCCATGCCGCTCCCTCCCCAAGTGGCACTCCGGACCTCAGATCGCTGCTTGAGCTGCCTCTGAAGAATTCCCTCTAAACGTACTGTTCCCGGGTCCACTCCTGTGACCACACCCTCTGCCAGACAAGGCAAATATACTAAGGCAACTCTGCCCTCTTCGCTAGAACTGGATGTTACCTGGGGATCCCGAGGAGGTCTATCCACTGGGGGTCACACTCAAGAACAAAAGGAACTAAAACTTTGTTGATGCTCCAGGCACTGTGCTAAGAGCTTTACCCGTACTCCCTCATTCCCTACAATCACTGTATAATGTAGATACTACTATTACCTCTGTTTTATAGATGAAAAGCCCCAGGGAGGTGAAAGTAACTTGCCCAAGATCTTATAGCTAATTAAGTGACAAAGCTAGAGATCAAACCCGAGCAGTCGGGCTCCAAAACCCCAGGCTCTTAACCAATGCTTCAAAGGCGCCATTTCAAACCCGGGAGCAAAGGAGGAAGAGAGAAAATGGGAGGCTCCAGAGAGCCCCCCAACACCGTGCCACCTTCTCCACCTGGGCACAGAGGTCACGCAGTTTGACGGGAAGGTTTCCTACCTCCTCCTGGCCCTGCCTCCTGCTCAGTGGGTGTCATCAGGCAAGTCCCTTAGCCTCTCCCGCACTGTGTCCCCCAGTGGAAAGAGAAAATGTTTGTGTGAGGGATGATTGGGAAGGCCCCACTGACCCTCTGCCGTCAGTCCTTCTCTGCTTGCTACCGTGCAATCTAGAAAGGAACCCAATACCACGCCACTGTTTCCAGGTTCATAATTTCCCTCCTCTTGGGCACCGGAGCCTCAGGTCCTCCACGGCCCGTTTCGTTCTTGGGTGCAGACTACTTCCGTCTCCCTGCCCCGCCTGTAGACGCCAGCTGGCTGAGACCACGCTCTACTGGACGTGTCTCATCAGAGGCTTCCCTGAGCCCCCAGTCTTCTTTTTCCCAGGCCCCTGGTGGCTATGGTGCTGGAGCAACCTCTCCCAGGTAGGCTGTCAGCAGAACCGCCGCATGCGACTTCTGCTCACCTTAGACATCTCCCTCTTTCCCCCCTGCCACGAGCTGCGCCAGGCCAGCGCGCCAGCTTTAGTCACACAGACGAGGACGACACCCTAGTGGAGGGGGAGAAACAGGAACCTCCGAGAACACAGCTGCCCCACCAGCTGTGACCAGCCGGTAGGTTCCAGGACTCCCTCCTACCGGAGCCAGTGAGTTTTCCGTCCCTGTGAGACAATAGCATACATACCGAGCTGTCCATAAAGGTCGTATCTGGGAAGGCAAGCCACTTTCAGCTCCCACTGGCCTATCTGCAGAAAGTCACCCTGTGTCCAGCAGATCTGAGTCCCAAAATAGATGGTGGCCATGCGTCCACCATTCCCCAGCCTTCCCACTTGTGAAAAGAACATCTGTGGCCACTTGATGTCCTGGAGATTTCATTTGCTACTTCAGTCTGTATCCCTGAGCAAAGATGTCTACTCACTTGATTAAATCAGAACTACTGGAAGCTAAAGAGTTTCTCCATTTCCTTGATTCCCACTCTCCGTTTGCCTAGGTTTACGAGACGGAAGGAAGGAGCTGGGGGGATAGTGGGGCGAGCTGAGATCTACTGCAGAAGTCCCTGAGCATGGAAATGAACTGAAAGGTTCAGCCTTTCAGGAAGAGATCACGTCAGGCTCTGTTATAGTGTGACGTCAGCACGCTCGCAGAGGTATTGCCTGTAATCGGCAGGGAAGGACTCGGAATCACTGACATATGCCCAGTGTGGAACCTACCAAGAGAACGCGTCTCACCATGCCAGGCTAGGAGCCAAGGTGCCCAGACCACCTGAATGATATGACGGGCATCTCAGTGAAAACACCGGCAAGGGAACTTGTGCAAATTCCATCGGTAACCGAGTACCGATTACGTGCCAAGTCCTGTGCCGAGCCGTGAGGATGGCAGACAAACAAACAGCTCCTCCTTTAGAGGAAGTCACAGACTGGCAAGGGCGCCTGATACTGGGGCGACTGATGCTAGTATGATTCTCAAGTCACCTACCGAGCAAAGACAGCAGTGAATACGGTCAACTCTGAACAGGTGAGTCCCAGAGGCCATCAGAGAATTCAGGACGTGTGAGCTGGAGGCACAGAATTGACAGGAAGAAATCTGGGCAATGAGCAGGAATTATAGTGGAGGAATGACAAAGGTGAGGCTGCCAAGAGTATCCTCTAGTGATCAAATGTATCGTCTAGTGATCTGAATGTTTTCTACATGAAGAAACCTCACCTGGCCCAAGCTTGCTCTGATCCACATGCCAGCTGAGCAGAATGGTTAAGAACATGGGCTTTAGACGGAGGCCCCTTCTACCTCTCCCCAGGAAGGTGTGGGCTCTGCCTCGAGTCCTGTCTCAACCACTTCCTGGCTTCGGGACCCTGGGCAGCTTATCTAATCTCCCTGTTTTCTCAGCTGTAAAATGGAAAGGCTAATAGAGGCTGCCTCCTAGAGTGGTGGTGAAGACTGGCTAAGAAATCCGAACAAGGGCACCTAGTGGGCTACCAGTAACCTCGCCCAGTCTTGTCTCCCTTGTCTGGAAACCACAGGTCTGGAGGATTTCAGAGACAGTAAAGCCCTAACTGATAACTGAATGACGCTGGCTGCGGACTCCCAATAAGCCAAGGCTACCATTACCTGGCCAGGGAAGAGCTCGCAGCTGCGGCTGGAAGTGAGGATATGGGGGTGATACTCCTAGGCTCCGGCTGGAAGCCCTGGTCCGGTCAGACCTCGGGAGGCCGTGGCGGCCGGGGGAGAGGTGTGCGCTGACGCCCATCCTGGGGGCAGCTGCGCTCAGCTCCAGCCCAGGCTGGCCCGGGGCGCCCGAGGGGACAGCCCTTCCCTTCTTCCTGAAGAAGCCAGGAAGTCACATTTTTAACAGGATGGTCTCAATTTGACAATGTCAGCAGCTAATTCAAAAGTGCTGGAAACACTGAGCTGACGACACCAACCCTCCCTCGGGCGCAGGCAGGGTCGTGGCTCAGTACACGGGTGTGCACTGAGTATTTGTGCACTGTCTCTCCTGGAAGTTCTCAAGGACCTTGAAGAGGAACTAAAGAGTGCTGCTACACAGAGTTAGGACCAAGAGCCTCTCTTCAGAGAGAGAGCTGGCCTGTATTTGGGCATCTCCACAAATTAAAGGGACAATTTTTCAGGTACTGTAAGTCACTTCTTGTGGTGCCCCCATCAAACATTCAGCTTTTATGCTAATATTTAGATCATGTTCACTATGCGCCAGGCCTTCGAAACGTAGGAGCTCATGGAATCTGCAGCACAATCCAAGGAGAGCTGGACAGACAGAGAAACCGAGGCACAGAGCCAGTACGTGATGGCGGTGGGCACTGGAGCAGGCAGATAGCTAAGCTCCGGGGCTCGGAACCACCACTCTGGGCTGCCTCTCCCCTGGCCAGCGCCAGGTCTCAGGGCTGGGGCCCCCTCCTCTGGCACAAGCGACCCTTCTCTCTGCCGTATGTGTGTGATGCTGAACAGGCCCGCGGAAGCCAGCCAGGGCCAGGCCTCCCGGGAGCCAGCCAGCGCGTCCCAAGTGCCTCAGCACCACGGCTGGGGGCCCACTGCTAGCCACGTGTGACGTGGGCCCAGCCCAGGTCTCCCAGCCTCCTCGTCCACCTGCAGCCACGAGGGGGAGCAGAGGGCGGCCGGGGCCAGTCCGTCTTAGGGCCCATGTGAGGGCCCAAGCTCTTGCTGCGAAGCAGGCCCCAAAGCCACCCCTTCCGCAACCAGCAAGACGCCCTGGTGACAGCCCACTGGGCCCCGGTGACGAGCAACTGCTCGATGAAGCTTTGCTCTCCCTGCAGGATATCGTTTCTGGCCCCAAATCACACGCAAGCTCCCACAAGCCCAAGGCACATGAGGTGACAAGGCAGGCACCAGGAGGATGGCACACAGCCCAGCACAGCCCGTGGCGCCCCCAGAACCCCCTCTAACAGCCTCACAGGACGGTGCCCGCCAAAGCGCCGGCGCACCCGGCCAAGAGCGACAGCGTCCTTCCCCAGCCCACAGGGAGGTTCAGAAGATTAATTAGACGAACCTGGCAGTACTCGGGGTTCCCCAGGGAACTGGCTGAATATGTCGCCCCTGACACAAAGCTCTGAAGCGTGCCTCAGGCTGGGGCTTTGTTCAGCACTGCACAGGACAACCCAACCAGGCAGCCCACAGCACACGAGCGCCCCGGTCCTCACCACAGGCAGGCACAAGGCAAGGTTTGGACAGGAGGTGGCAGGAGGGAGAGGAGTGCTTCAGATGCTCCCTTTCTCAAGGTGGACTTTCAAACTCAAAATCAAATCCTCCTCCTCCTCTAGGAAGCCTTCTTGGCCCTGCCAGCCTGTGTGACCTCTCTTGTCTCTCAAGAGCTGTTCGTCTCGTCTGACTTTTACCATCTGCTGCCTTGTTTGGGGCTGATATTTTAAAATATCATTCGATAATCATTTTGTATGTGCCAGGTTCTGTGGTCAGTGCTTCACATACATTATTTGACTGACTCCTTAGAATAAATCTATGAAGTGAATATGATTATACCCATTTCACAGATGAGGAAGTGGCAGCTTGGAAAGGTCAAACAATGTGTACGTCCCGCATGGGTCATCTTCCCCTCCGTAGGACTGCATCCTCTCACAAAGCTCCTTCTGGGAAACCAGGCTGATGTTGAGATTTCCTTCCAGCCCCGGAGCCCCAGGCACACACTGCACACCGGATCACCACCGGCTGTTACCGTGACTGCCATTCGCAGGGACCAATCGCAGGCCTTCATTATATTAGCCCCGAGGCAGCATTAATGAATAACATCGGTCAACCACGTGGCCAAGGGGCCATAAGACAAGAAGCCTGGCCTGTTCTGGCCAGTATCTTTTTTTTTAAATCCCTGCTTTCCTATTTGCATATTAATTATCAGGACCCTTTACTGGACCACTTGCTGAGGAACTGAGGGTCTGAGGGAACAATGTGTGGCGGGGCCCACACCATGCGATGCCCGGTGGGGCCAACCCCGAAGCCTTGCTGGGAGGTGCTGACCCAGCACGGGGGTCAGCCTGTGGGCTCCACGCAGCGTGGCCCCGGGGGACAGCCTCTCGGGAGGGAAGGCGTGGGCTCACCTTTGGTGGCGTAGGCTTCCGCAATCATGCGCAGCCTGTAGGGAGGGACGGCTGTCAGCGGCAGGTCATCGAGGCCCACCCGGGCATAGATGTTGAGAGCCTCCTTATAATCTCCTTCCACATAATTCAACTTGGCCATGATCAGATTGGATTCTTGTAGGAACTCTGACTAGAAGGAAAAGGAGAGAGAAAAACATTTTCCTACAATGCTATGAGTAATGCTCCCTCAGGGACCCGCCACCTGGTGCCGCAGAGCGTTGGGGCTCTCCACACAAAATCGTGCACATGAAGGTTCATGGCGGAACTGTTCGCCATGGCCCTGGGAGAGGCAGCACCCCAAATGCCCACTGACGGGAATGGAAAATGTGGTCTGACCTCGCAGGGGACTGTGACTCAGCCACAGTGTGGAAGCGAACACTGCCCCATGCTTACAACAGGGGTGACCCTCGGAAACACCACAGCAAGTGAAAACACCGATAACAAGAGGGAACATGTCGTATGCTTCCATTTACATGAAATGGCCCGAGCAGTCAAAGCTATGGAGGCAGAAAGCAGATCGGTGTGTTTGCCTAGGGCTGGAGGGTCAGGGTATGGCAGGTGATTGCTGATGGGTACGGGTTTATTTTGGGGGTGATGAAAATGCTCTAAAATAGGGTAAGGACTGCACGAGTCTCTGACTGTACTAGAAACCACTGAACCAGACATTCTAAGTGGGGGAGTTGCACGGCAAGTGAACTCTACTGCAAGAAAGCTGCTATAAAACAAAACAGAACACTGAGGCTCCCCGCAGGCCCCCGTCCTTGGCCGTGCTGGGCCAAGAACACAAGGGACACTTTACAAACAAAACAAACACCTGTCTCAAAAAAGGACACCCTGGGGCGTCCTGCCCGCTGTGCTGGGGGTGTGCCCCAAGACTATGGCCCAAATAACCCAGAGAGAGAGGTTTTCTAAATTGGTGCAAAACCCAGGACTTGTTTTCTTTCCAGGGGTGAACTTTTCCCACTGAGCCATTCTTGCTCGTGAAGGTGACTGAGCCCTGCCCCCCTGCACCACAGAGGCCGCGGGCTCTAACAGGCCTCTGATGGGTCCTCATTCCTCTCCAGGCAGGAGAGGTTGGCTTCCCCAGTCCACACCCCCCAGCCTCAGCCTCTGCCCTTCTCCCTGGCCAGCACTCATCGGCGGGAAAGGAGGAGACAGCCCAGCCTGCTATATTAGGAAACAGATTTCTCACCCTCTCGTAGGCCTGCTCCTTGGAACCCAAGCTCTGCAAGGCTTAATTTTTCTGCTTACTGGAGCACGCCAGGAAGCCGCGCGGCTCTGCACCCTGTAACCGTGAGGGGCAGTGCCAGGTAACCAGCCAGCAGGGCAAAGCAGCTCTTCGCCAGGATCGCCGGCTTCCATGCCTTTCTGTCCTTCCTTCTCTCCTTTCTCTCTGAGTGTAGCTGACACACAACGTTGCATACCTTTCAGGTGTACAACACAGTGATTGGATAACTCCATCAGCCAGGTCGCGCTCGCCACAGTATAGCTCCCAGCTGTCACCACCGACCACATTCCCTGTGCTGCACCTTTCATTCCCCAGGACTTGTTCATTCCGTAACTGTATCTCCTGCTCCCCTTCTCCTATTGGGCCCAGTCCCTAGTCCCCCTCCCCTCTGGCAACCATCACTTTGTTCTCTGTATTTATGGGTCTGTTTCTGCTTTTGGTTTGTCTGTTTCTTCATTTGTTTTTTTTAGATTCCACCTATAAGTGAAATCATAAGATATTTCTTGAAAGGGGGCAGAGGCAACAGGCAGCATTGGAGAGACGGTAAAATGGGCAAAAGAAATGAAGGGAGCAAAAGAGGTTTTTTACATTAAATTAAATTACATTTTATTATTATTATTATTTTTTAAGTAGGTTCCGTGCCCAATGTGGGGCTTGAACTCATAACCTCAAGACTAAGAGTGGCATGCTCTACTGACTAAGCCAGCCAGGTGCCCTGAAAGGAACAAAAAGAGGGGGTTTTTTGAGAGGCCCAAGAGAGAGAAAGAAATTCAAATGCAAGAAATTAGAATTGTATTTGCAAACAGAGAAATCAAAGTAGACTTAAGAGAAAAAGAGTTATGAAAAAAAGGCCCACCGCAGGGGTTCTCCATCCAGAGAAAAGGCTTCCTGGCAGACAAGGCTGAATCTTCCTTCTACCCTCCAGCACCGGGACCACTGGCTTAAAGGCAAACGGAAGGGGGAGGGGAGCAGCAGTGAGTGCTGACCGGGCACAGAGCTGCAGTCTGGGGATGGACGGTGGCCACGGCTGCCCAGCAGTGCGAGTGTACTTAATGCCACTGAACTGTACACTTCAAGATGGTTATGACGGCGAAGCTTGCATTAGATATATTTACCAAAAGATGTTTAACACAACTTGAAACCAATTTTTAAGTTTGTCTTTTTTTTTTTTTAAAGAAAAAGTAAACTCTAAGACCGGATGGAAAAGATGCAGGAGGCTGAACAAAATTCCAAGTGCAAAGGCACAGTGTGGACACATTGGGAGAGCCTTGCCGAGCAAGTGTAGTCGGCGACCCCACACGGAGGCCCCCTTCCCCAGAGGCAGGGGGTTGGGGGGGACCAGCCCGAGCACCGTGCCTCTGCTGCCATGCCCATGAGAAACACGGTTTTCTTGACGTGACTCGGAAGCAAGTCTCCTGACTCCCAGGCCGGGCTCCTTCTGCCCCACCACATCGCTACCTTGCTCGAGTCCTTCCTGCCTCAGTCCATGCGTATTTTGTGGGCACCTAGTCTGCACTGGGCTTTGAGCAAGCGCCCCACAAGGAGACGCACTAGGTAAAGAAGAAACAAGTTTCACATTAGCCAGCTATTGGGGCAACACACCCATGCAAAAGCTGGGCAACTTTGGAATATTCTTCATAGGCTACAGGAAGCTAAAAAATGGCCACAGGAGAAAAATCTCTCTAGGTAGAACCAATAAAATCGCAGTAAATGACATGTTTCGAGTGCTGCATAGTTGTGAAAGAGCTTCCACATCCGAGCCTCAAGACAACCCTGAGCTAAATATGCTTATGGATGAGAAATGTGAAGCTCAGAGAGGGTAAGCAACTTCGCTGAATCACACAGCTTATAAATCTAGAACTGGAACACAAACTCGGGAATTCTAACTTGACATTTCATGTTCTTACTACTACCCTGGGTGGAGAGCAAAAACCATTAGCACCCGGTAAACCAGGTTAATTTTTCACAATGAAGTAAGGGATCTGGAAGGGGGAAAGAAAGTAGCCGGATGTCAGGCCTGGAGCATGGTCCTGGGCCTTTCTTCCCTAGCACACAGCCACACCTTCTCGCCTCTTGAAGGGATGCTTGAGTCTGATGGCTGTCACTGGGAAGCACAGCCCACGTGTCCACTGTCCCTCTACCCTTCTCACTGATGAGGACCGACAAGTATCGGGAACTGACCCTGAAGAGAAGTGTGACATGGCCCTTTGAAAGAAACAGGGAAAGAGAGAACATGTGTTTCTAAAGGCCCAAACTCCTTTAAATTTACTTAAACTTACCCAGTGCTTAGTAAACTTGGCTTCCTATATTCAAGGGATGTGCAGGGCGCCTGGGTGGCTCAGTTAAGCATCCGACTCTTGATTTCGGCTCAGGTCATGATCTTGGGGTCATGGGATTGAGCCCTGCATCAGGCTCTGTGCTCAGCATGGAGTCTGCTTGTCCCTCCCCCTGTCCTTCTGCTCCTCCCCCCACCCCCACTCACTCTATCTCTAAAACAAATAAATAAAAATCTTTAAAAAAATAAAATAAAAAAATTAACCAAGGCTCTCAAGCCAGCCTGACGGGCCTGGAGATGTGTCCAGTGGAGACAGACATACACGAAGACCTTTCAGAAAGGAGGCTTTCTGCCCACATTTCCAGAAGCCTGCGGCCACATAACTGACAAACACCCTCAGTCACTAATACAAATGCAGCCCAGGCCCTCAAATGCTCCAGGGCCAAGGAGGTGACCAGATGACAAGGGGAAAGCACATCTTCAAATGAAAGCTCACAGGCCTGGAATATCTAGGAGCTGGGAGGGTCCAAACTCACCCCTCCAATAGCCTGCCCAATAGTTGCCCTAAACCAACAGAAACTAAGCCCCAGAGAGGGAAGTGGCCTCCCTGGGGACACGTGGCATTTTGGGAATAGGCACAAGCTTCCAAAACAGATACAAAAGGTAAGCTAAGGAAAACGTGGCTTCTCTGAGGGCAGGAGGAGGGCCATACACAAACATGAGAATAAAGCCCAAAGAAGTAGCCCTGGAGGGTTCTGAGATAGGAAGTGAAGAAAAAGGAAAGAGAAATCATCAAGGTCAAAAGCAAAGAGATAGGGGCACCTGGGTGGCTCAGTGCGTTAAAGCCTCTGTCTTCGGCTCAGGTCATGATCTCAGGGTCCTGGGATCGAGCCCCACATTGGGCTCTCTGCTCAGCAGGGAGCCTGCTTCCCCCTCTCCCTCTGCCTGCCTCTCTGCCTACTTGTGATCTCTCTCTGTCAAATAAATAAATAAAATCTTTAAAAAAAAAAAAGCAAAGAGATAAAACTGAATGACAGCAAAAAATCAAAACAAAACAAAAACAAACCAAATAAAAAATGGGCAAAGCACTTGAATAGATTTTTCTCTGAAGAAGACATACAAATGGCCAATAAGCACACAAAAAGATGCTCAACATCCCTGATGATCAGGGAAATGCAAATCAAAACCACAGTGAGATATCACCTCAAAACTATTAGGATGGCTACTATCCAAAACCAAAATAATACCAAAGAACAGAAAATAAAAAATGTTGGCAAAGATGTGGTGAAAGTAGAACTCAGTGTTGGTAAGAGTATAAAATAGTGCAGCTTCTATGGAAAACAGTATGGAGGATCCTTAAAAAATTAAACACAGAATTACCACATGATTCAGCAATTCCGCGTTTGGGTATATGCCCCAAAGAACTGAAAGCAAGATCTGGAAGAGGTACTGTGAATGTACATTCACAGCAGCATTATTCAGAGTACCCTGGTGGCTCAGTCGGTTGGGCGGTCCATTCTAGATTTCGGCTCAGGTCATTATCTCACACTTGGGAGTTCAAGCCCCACATCAGGCTCTGCACTGGGCATGGAGCCTGCTTAAGATTCTCCCTCTATCTCTGCCCCTCTTTCTCTCCCCACCCTCTAAAAAAAAAAAATCAATAAAGTCAGTATCATAGCAGCGCTATTCAAAGTCCCAAAGGCAGAAGCAACCTCAGTACCCGCTGACAGAGGGATAAACTAAATGCAGTATAGACCTACAGCGGAGTATTACTTGGCCTTAAAAAGGAAGGGAATGCCAACAAACACACTACAACAGGATGAACCTTGAGGACATCACATTAATGAACTAAAAAGACAAATATGCCACAATTCCGCTTATGCGAGGGCCCTGGAGCAGTCAGAGTCACAGACAGAAAGCAGACTGGGGGCTGCAGGGGGCTGGAGGCTCGTGAACACAGAGTTCCAGTCTGGGGGGATAAGAAAGTTCTGGAGACAAGATAACGGTGAGGGTTGCACGACAGCAGGAGGGCAGCTGAGGACACTGAGGGGCCTGGGGCTCGGTGCCGGCAGGTGCAGGGGTGACCAGTGTGACCTCAGGAGAGCAGGGAGGACAGACCTCAGCGCTCAAGGAGGGGAAGAGTCTGGAGCCCAGGAAGTGAGCTAACAGGTGTGGGGGGCGGCGGGGGCAGGGGGAGAGAGATAGAGAGGAAAGGAGGTTCAAAGGAAGCAAGAAAGGAATGCGTGGTGAGAGGGAGAGCCGAGTCTGGAAACGGGGGGACAGGGCAGGGGAGGAGCAGAAGGGTAGCGCTTAGGGTCTCCTGGGCCCCGAGGGTCTGGCCATCGCTCAGGCGGAGGGCCGGCCTCCCACACCGAAGTACCAGGAGGAAGGAGCCCCGCACAGTGGGGGCTCAGAAGTAACCCTTGGGCCACGGCGGCTGGGGACGTGCGGGAGCCGCCTGTTTCAGGCAGGAATGAGGAGGTAAGCGGCACCCTGGGGTAGCTTCGCTCTTTCCCAGAGTGGCCAGGTGGCAGGGAGAGCACTGCGCCGTACACAACAGCTCCCCTCTGAGCACCTGGAGAAGACTTTTCAGAACAATGCGTCCCTGAAGACTCGCCAGAGGGACCCTCGTGAGCTAGAAGCCCCCAGAAGGTGGTCAGCCCGCCGGGGGGCCCGATGCACCGACCACAGGGCGAGCGGGCCTGCTCCCAAGAAGCCGCCGTGGCAGTGGGCTCGTGCGCCCCCAACACCGCCGGCTCTGGCGCAGGCCCTCCTTCCCTGCAGCTCCCTGCCCCGGGGAGGCCGGCGAGCATCACCCCACCACCCCCCTTGGCTCAGAGACCCACAGTACCTTCAGGTTCCCGCGGTCCAGGGCGGCGGTCAGATGCTTGCGGACTTCGGTCAGCTGGGGCCTGGGGCCTCGGGGACTGGCCCCCTGCCGCAGGGGGTGCTCCTTCAGGGACTGCTCCAGCTTCGACTCCCCGAGGAGGAGCTCTGCCATGTCATCTACAGAGAACAAAGTGAGAAACTAAATGGGAGCTGGGAATGGTCTGCGTGCTGGGAAGCCCCCCAGGGACCTTGGGACTCCCTACCCTTGCCCCATGCCCTCAGCAAGGCCCTTCTGGGGCTTCATAGCCTTAGAGGGAGTCCAAGTGGGTGCCAGCTTACAGTGAATTCTGCTCATAAATAAGAATGTTCTGGGATTTGTATGCAGACAGGGGGTAGCTCATTCCTTTGTCACACATTTATTGAATCTAGAAAGACTAAATATATATTAACACAGGGAGAGCACAGGGTCAGTAGGAAAGCACAGCTGTCTTGCACTATTTTTCAGCATGATCTGTGTAAAACAATACTATGTATTTTCTAAGACTGACGCAGTGAAGTTTCCTAGCTCTTCTGTGTTCTGTGGTCTCACACATGGATGTGAGCTGGAACAATGTCTTGTACACTCAGATTCTTTTTTTTTTTTTTTTTAAAGATTTTATTTATTTGACAGAGAGAGACACAGCGAGAGAGGGAACACAAGCAGAGGGAATGGGAGAGGGAGAAGCAGGCTTCCTGCCGAGCAGGGAGCCCGATGCGGGGCTCGATCCCAGGACCCCGGGATCATGACCTGAGCCGAAGGCAGACGCCCAACGACTGAGCCACCCAGGCGCCCCTACACTCAGATTCTTAAAACGAGTTGGTATCAAAATGACCTGGATGCACGCGGTCTATTTCTGCTTAAAACTCGAAGCTCTACAGACACTGACAAGTAGGGATGTCTCGATGAAGATTTTACGCCTAGGAGTACTCTACTTAGAGTCACAATTTCGTTAATGTCCACGTTAGCTTGTTAATTAGAACAAAGTAACTCCAGAAGTAACCCTTGGGAATCTGCACATCTAGACGTTCTGAGTAAACCCAGAACAATTCATACACCAGCCTGAGCACGACCTATTTCTTCTGTGATGGGACAGGACCTAACTGTATTAAAATATAAGCACAGTGTAAAAGGTCTGGAAAGATATACCTCAAACCCATGACCACAGCTATCACTGGGCTGCAGAGTGGGCCGGACCCCAGCTGGAATTAGGGGCCAAAATGGACTTTAGTTTTATCTCTAACATTGCGGTCCCAGAAAGGAGAACAGATTTGCCTATTATTTAGGTAATCTAAAATTAACTCCAGAGAGAGTCAAGGAGCACCCACTGAGATTCTGAGTGGGAGGTCCACGGAAGGCTGTGAGAGCCTTCCCAGTCCTCTGGTCAGTGACCCAAATCTGCCAAATCTAAAGTTCTCAGCAGTGTCTCTGTCTGTGTACTGGGAAGCCCAAAATAGTCTCTTATATGTGAGACCCAGGGTGCTGGGATGGGCCAAGCCACAGTAAACCAGGACTGAGCTAAGCCACTTAACTCAAGAATTCTCTCAGTTTTCCAAGAAGGAAAAGCAAATTGCCTACAAGATGAGGTCCGGCCAGGCCAGACCCAGAGCAGCGTCCTAAACCAGAAGACAACGAAGCGATGTCTGCAGAAGGCACAGGGACACACAGCGTAAGCCAAAGGGCCTGGAGCTGGCCCCAACACTGGTCAGGTGCGAGAGCAGCAAGCAGCCTCCTCCCCGAAGCAGGAGCCCTTCCTGAGAATGAAATGCAGCTAAGAAAGAAATCCATGGCTCAGGGCTGAAGGATGTGTGGGCAAAGGCCTGACCGTGAGGACCAGAGCATTTACTATAGAACTAGTTACTGAGCGGAACAGCTTGCTATAAACCAACAGGATGCAAAAATGATAATGTATCAAACTGGAAAGTGCTTCGGAGCATCATCTTTCAAAACATGGCAATATACGCTTAAAGAAAAAACATGACTCCAATCAACTGTACTGCACTCTTTCAGGAAACGATGCCACACGGTGAAATATTTATCTAGAGCTCAACAATTCCCTTAGATTCACTTTTTGTTTCCTTCTTCCCATCAGTACTTATTAATACTTTATTTTTAAAACAGCTGCTGCCCAACAGATATGGATGCAAGCCACATATTATTTTAAAAGCTGCAGTAGCTATGTTAAAAAAGGAAAAGAAACATGTGAAATTAATTTTGATAATACCTTTTATTTAACTCAATATATCCAAAATATTGTTAGTTGAACAAGCAATCCATATTTTTTATTATCAACACGTTTTATATTCCTTCTTGTATTAAGTTTTCCAAATCTAAGGGCGCCTGTCTGGCTCAGTCAAGAGAGCATGTGACTCTTGATCTCGGGGTCGAGAGTTCGAGCCCCATGCTGGGCACAGAGCTGACTTAGAAAAAAAAAAAGTTTTCTCAATCTACTGTGTACTTTGCACATGACACATCTCAATTCAAACCAGCCACATTTCAAGTGGTCAGCAGCTACCCGCGGCTTAGTGCCTATGATATTAGAGGGGAATGTGATCACCATTTATAAAAGTATGCCTGTTTATCTTCATTCTGTCTGTTTCCCTAAAAAGATGTCTAGAATGAGTATCACTTAAGAATAAGTAATAAAAATTTCTGAATTATAGGAGTTGAGATAATTTTTTCACTCTCATCTTTGCCGTTTGAATTATTTTTATTAAGCAAAATCATTTTATATTACTTTTAGGAAAAACTGTGACCCTTCTTTAAAAACTGGAAGTATACATCTTGGGACATTAATGGTGGCTATTTCTGAGTGGTGAGACTATTAGTATCCATTTATTTTCTTTTCTGTGTAATTTTAAATTTCCAAAAAACAAAATAACATGAGATTCAGAGTCATAGATCTAAATCTGTTTGGCATGCTGTGTCTGCGACCCTAGGATTTAGCCTCGGTGTTGTGGGGGACGATTCTGAGAAAGTCCCTCTATACATCCGAACTGAAGATTCCTTTCTCCGCATTACCCCCCACTCCAATTACCTCCCTGCCTCGGGCTCCTCTGACCTTGCAGCTGGAAACGGCGGTCCTGAGCAGAATCCCCAGGCCAAAAAGCAGAAAGGACAGCAGATCGGGCCCTTTGCTGCCTGCCACCTCTTTCTAGCTGTGGGACCAGGGGCACATCGCTTACCCCCTTGAAGCACCAGCCTCCATTTATGAAAGGGGAACAATACCATGACCATAGCAAGACTGGATGAGAGCCATGAGCTCTCCGTGAGGGAAATGCGGTGGCCTGGCCTGCCACGCCTCTCCACTAGACCTCCCAGGAGTAGGATCTGGACTGACAAACAGGACAAGGAAGGGCGAACCAGACTGAGGGAACAGCAGAGCGTAAGCAAAGTGTAAATGCAAATGCACATTGGCCCAAGCGGCCAGAGAAGAAGGTGCGGGCAAGTCAGCGGACAAGAACAGAGACTCAAGTGGGGAGCAGAACCTGGGACTAACGGTCCCCTTCTCCCCGCTCAGCCTCGTCCCCACGGGAAACAGGTCCTGGCAGTTTACACGGGCAGCTCTCCACACACAGGCCCCGTGAACCTCCCCCACGTCGTTGGGACGACTGGGAATGCTCAGAACACCGTCCACCGTGATTTGATAGAGACCTAGTAATCTTTCAAGCCCTGTTCATCACCCCCCACACATGCCCTATCCAAGCCAGCCCCGGGTGCCCCAGGAACCTCGAGCACCCCTACCTGGGTGTTTACATTCTGTCTGCCCCTTCAAGACTGTAATGAGAGGCCTGAAGGAAGAATCTGTGTGTTACTTTTTAGCCTCAGAGCCGAGCACAACATCTAGCATGGAGTCAGTGCTCAAAAAAGGGAGAATTAATTCAGTGATAGGCCAAGGCACTTGGACTCTACCCTCCTGTGTTAGGCCTGGTCCTGCCTGTGGCACAATCTGTCAGCTGTCCCCAAATATTCATTCTTCTCTTCTTCCTTTATTATTAGAGTCCCTGAGTTTTATCAGTGCACACAGCTGCCAACGTAAAGACGTAAAGACTACTTCCCAGGCTCCCTGGGAGATGGAGGCTGTGAAGTTCCTCTTCACCCTGCCCCATTAGCTGGAATGAGTCTGTGGCTGGTGGAAAATGGTGCGTCCATTCTGGTCCTCAAGATGGAAGCCATCTACTGAGCCTACCGAGGCCTGTTAGAAGCCTTGGTCTCCAACACCCCAGAGCTGCCACTGAGCCCTGGGCTGCTTATGATTAATAATCACACGAGCGAGAACCATTACCTTCTACCTTGCTCTTGCTTTAGTCACTGCTACTCTGACCTTAGTTACTGTGGCCAAACTGTTATCCTAGCCAGCTCTGCCCACCACCAAATAGGCTTTAAGTTGGCAATGCTGCCTGAGAACACCTTACCAATCAATACTCATTCCCAGGGCCCCTCATGTCGGGAAGGATCCCACAGAACCCAACTGAGGGCTTTGCGAGAACGCCCCTGACATCACCTCTCCTGTTTCACTGGCTTTACATCCAAGGCTCACAGAAATACTTAAACAAAGGACTACATACAAAGAGAAGTATAAAACTACCACCTTAGTGTTTTGTAGGATTTACAGACTTTTGTTTCTTGATCTCCTGATCCCGGGGGACCACACCAGAGTCTCGCGGCTAAGACGTGCAGAGAGCCCAGCTCTACCAGAACAAGCGGGTGGGCCTGGGAAAGGTTCAGCTGAGAGGAAGGGGCTCTGCACACAGTCCCTCGGCCCCACTCCGCACGCTTCGGCTCTCCTGGAGGTGGGCAGAGTCCTGGGTGATGGAGGAGGAGGAGACAAAGCCTTAACCAAGAATGTCACAGGTACATGTTTACAAGATGGAAAAGGTGGGGATTGGTCTTTCAAGCAGCAGAAACAGCATATGCAAAGACACGGTGTGGCCTGCTTGTTTGGGGAACTCCACGTAATATGTTGGAGCTGAACCAGGAAGGGCAGAGAGAGGAAGATGGCCATAGTTGGGAGTTTCCTGCCAGGTAGGCAAGGATCAGCTCCTCAGGTCTAGAAGGAGCTGTGCACTCTTGAGCGAAGAGCTTACAGTCCAATTTGAAATTAGTATGGTGGTCGCAAAATCATTTGTGCAATTTTAAACATTTTCAGGCTCCAGGGAATCTTCCAAGCAAACTACATTTTCTTTGCTCTCCTACAAAAAAGGTGACTTCCCTACCACTCACTCTCTCACCCAGGAGGTCAAAGATTGGAAAAACATCCGTGAACTCAGGCGGGAGAAATCATACAGAGACTGCAAGGCTCCGACCTCACAAGGCGGGGGCTCAGCAGCCTGACCAACACTCCCCGGCGCTGGCTGCTCCTGTCAAGGAATTCAGAGTCCGCAAGTGACGAAAGAAACAGAGGTCACCTAGTCAGCAGTTACTGCCCACAGTGGGCACAGTTACTGCCCACAGTGTGTCCGCTTACACACTAGGACAATGAGGTACAAGGGGAACAAAGGCACTTCGGGCATACGAGAAAATTAATTCCAGCTGGATTAAAGAATTAAGTGTAAAATAAAAGAGGATAAAAAGATAAAAATAGAACTTTCACTTTCAGCCAAGACGGAACAAATTTACCCTCCTGTATAAAATAACCACAAACACAAGACAGAATATATGAAAAAACAATTCTGACAACACTGGACACGGGATCACAGAGAAAAGTGATCCCTGAGAAGTGGATAGCAAACTGGTGAGCTCTGGTTTTTGCCCTGAGAGTTTCCAGCTGCCCCACGGAAATAGGGGGCCCTTACATTAGGATTCTGCCTCAGGAAAGACTTAAATCGGAGTATCTCCCCCACTCACTTGCCTGCTCACACCCACCAGGCTCAGGGCAGGGCCTATGTACCTAGGCACTCCACACTGCAGGGGGCGAGGCAGGACCGCAAGGTGGGGCCACACATGTGCTTTTGGGAATGTAAAAGCCCAGGATTACAACGTGGAGGACAGAGCTCTGGCCTCAGGCAACCCCAGACTTAATACCAGTTCCACTGCTGGCTAGCTGTGTGGCACTGGGCAAGTTACTTAACCTCTCTGAGCCTTCGTTTCCAAAACTGGCTACTATGAGGCTAAGACATAATGTATGTAATGCATGGAGTACAAAGCAGGTGCTAGATAGATTTGAGTTCCTGTTCCTGTTCCTGCCATTCGTTCCGGACTTGTTATTTCCCAGAACGGATATGTTGGATCTAATGAGGTCAGAAAGCTCTGTGAGACACAAGCCCTGTGCTCAGGAGGCCTGCAGTCCAGTAGGAAGATAAGAATGTTGTGCAATATTTATTGCTAGCAAGCCATGTCAGGCTCTTACTAAGTGCCGTGCGGTGGGCTAAGGCATCTACACGATCCCATTAGTCCTCTCAACCTCGCTGAGACCTGTCAGCACCTCCCTCTCACAGATGGGGAACCAGGCACAAGAGGTGAAGCAATGCACCAAAGGCCGCAGAGCCAGTCCATCCCAGAGCTGGGATTTTTGAACCCAGGCCGTCTCCCTGCCCTGTGGCCCAGCATGTGGACATTAGCCTCCAGGAAAGGTGCCCAGCTTCCCTCCCAACCAGCCGTGTGACCCTGGCCAAGCCACTTCCTCCTTCTGCTGAAGGGCTGAGCAGGCCATTCCTGTGTCCCCTCTCCTGCTCCACCTGCTAGGACTCTCAGGGGACAGGAGTGAGGAGGGACTCGGGAGTGCCCAGGGCTCGTTCCACCTTTCCCTCAGGCATTTTTCGGGGTTTAAGTCAGGCTGCAGGAACCAGCTCCCCAGGAACTTACGTAGACCTAAAGCCTGAAGCCCAACAGAGACCACCCCTGGGGATCATCACTGAGAAGAATACAGGGAATCAGCCCCAGCAGGGCACCCTGGTGCCATACTTCATCCCCAAACAGACAGTCCCTGGGGCCCCAAGCTGGCCCAGCTCCAAGCCCAGGAGGCCTCGGCCTCCCTGATCCCCCGGAGGAAGGGCGGGGCGGGGGGGGGGTGGATAGAGCTGTGGCCTCTGCCGCTTGAGGTGACCGCCCCTTCCTCCCAGGCTTCTCCCTCCTGGGATAAACAGCTGACACCCGGACATTTGATCAGATGGGGAAGAAAAAGCTTAGGGTTTCTACTCTATTCCAGGGAGCGCTTGATAGCAATACCAAAAAAACAAAAACAGAAACAAAAACCCAAATCTCAACAACTGGGATTTGTCGATCGAGAAGGATTTGGTTCTATTCAAACCATTCCTGCCGTGGCTGTGACCCAAGAGGAAAACAAACCCCATCCAAGCAGGGGCCTGTTCTTCAGCGTCTCCTCGGTCCCCAGCAGAGGCAGCCAGCTTCTCCGTCTCTTGGTCTCAGCAGGACCTCCGTGAATGTCGTCCCCTCACAGGTCCCAGGTCCCTCAGCACTGGCAGTGCTCGTCACCCCCTTCCCACCAAAGGGTGACAGAAGCACACACACTGTTGGACGGAGCTGGTAGGAGATCGTCGGCATGAGTGTCCGCAGAGGGCAACTGAGCAAGGGAGCAAGGTCTGTAATATGATTATGTACCGAGCCCCCCTGACCCAGAAAGCCCCGTTTTAGTAGCGTCTCCCCCCCACACGCGCCCTCCGGCACCCACAGGTACATCCGGGGATGTCTGCCATGACAGCCCAACTGCTAAGAGCAAAGGACAGGACACATCCGCACGGTCCTCCCCGGGGCCCTGTTAAATGAATTACGCCACACCCCACGTGACAGGACATGGTGTGTCCACTACAGGAAGGAAACGGGTCTACCTGAAGCCCCGTGGTAGCCGGACTGTGCTCAGTGCCCCCGGTCGTCACACCTCCCTGAATCCACGTGCTCTGTGGCCGCTCACACTGACCCTGGGCTCAGCCACATGACTTGCTCTGATCGATAGCACAGTGACCGACACACACACAGAGGCTGGGAAATGGACTTCTCCCTCTGCTTCCTGCTTGCTTCTCAGCGGCCACCTTGAGCCCATGGCTGGGCTGGCCTGGATCTAAGAAAGGGCCCAGGGAACAGAGCAGAGTCATCTCAGCCGGGCCCTGCCACGTGAGCGAGCCAGCCAAGGGCGGCCCGGTCACCGAGCCGACCCGCAGCCGGTTGCAGATGCACGAGCGAGCCCCGGCGAGCCCAGAATCATGACAAGTAATGAAAGGTGGCTGTTTTAAGACACCGAGTTTGGGATGGTTTATCACACAGCAATAGGTCACAACGTCAGAGAGATAAAAATAGGGTGCGCGGCATGTTACCATTGTATGTAAAAAAAAAAAACAAAACCAGCAACACACTTTCTAATAAAGCTACAGATATGCTGAATATTACTGAAAGGACCCCCAGGAAAGTCCTAAGAGAGGCTACGTCTGGAAAGGAGCAGGAGGACACAGAGATGATGTAGGAAGGAAGTTACTTTTCTCTCTTGTATTACTTGATTTTCAGTTCCATGTACATCCCTTACCTGCACGAAACATTAAGTAGTTAATTTAAAATTTAAAAGGAAAAGAAGGTGGCCTGTGTTGGAGTGAGCTCTGACTCCGGAATGCCTAGTCTGGTCACCCACGGGGGCTCCCACGACCTGGCCCGTCATCTCAGAGCCAGGTGGAGGAGGTCTGAGTCTGCAGTTATGACTGAGAGCTTGTCACCCGCCCTCCCTGGGCCACCAGCCTCCCCTGTGCACGCTCTCCAGGCACCCCACATCCTTCTGAGGCCATGGCAATCTGTCTCACCTGAGGGTGCCTGGACACGTTGTACCTCCCTCCCTTCTCCTGCCGAAATCCAGGCATTGCGCGAGATGCATTTCAGGGTCACCTTGGAGAAGCCTTCCTGCTCCCTTGGCCCGAGCTCCCCATGCTCCTCACATTCACACACCAGCCAGCTTCTGGCATGGACAGCCGTGAAGGAGACAGAGGGGTCTCTGCCCTTGTGCTGCTTACATTCCAGAAGAGGAAACAAACCAGAAAAAGGCCCAGCTAGTGGGACGAGCTCAGCGGAGAGTTAAAACATGCAGGGAGTGACCAGGAGGCTACTTGAGACTGGGCTGAGGTCAGATCAGGGCCAGAGTCCCCAAGGAGTCTGAGTTTGAGACCTGCAGGACGAGACCGTCAGCCATGCAAAGATCTGAGGGAAGGGCACCCTGGGGTGGGAACACAGCCGGCACGTTCGAGAACAGCAGGAGGGCTGTGCGGATGGAGCAGCGGGGATGGATGGGGGTAGTCAGAGGGGGGTAAGGGCAGCCATGAACACACTCGTAGACTGTGGTCAGCAGTGTGGCTTTCCTCCGAAGCGCACCTGGACGCCCCTGGAGGGGGCCGGGAGTGTGCAAGCAGGGGTGAAGGGACCCGGCTGAGGTGTGCGAAGACCCCTCTGTCCACTGTATGGAGAATGATCTCAGGGCTGGAGTGGGTGAGGCGACAGCAGGGACGGCTGGAAGGTCACTGTGGGAGTCCGGCAGGGGGTGATGGACACTAGGACAAGGGGGCGGAGGTGAGAAAGAGTGCAGAAAGAGAGAGGCAGAGGGAGGACACGGTTTGGAGGAAAGATAAACAAGACTTACTAATGGGTTGGACTGGAGGAGCGGCAGATAGAATAATACCCCCCAGCCCCCAGAGATGACTGGGTCCTAGTTGCTGGAACCTGTAAATGGCAAAAACCTGTCACCTTACATAGCTAAAGGGACTTGGTGGGTGTGATTAAGTGCCGGACTTTGAGACGGGATTGTCCTAGATTATGTGGGTGGGCAGGCCAGGTCCTTGGAAGAGGGAAGAAGGCAGGTCAGAGTCAGAGGACAGGTGGTGGCAGAAGCAGGTGTAGTCACAGAGGAAGCTATACTGTGGGCTCTACCGATGGAGGAGGGGCCAAGAGCCAAGGAATGCGGGCAGCCGCGGAGGCTGGGAAACACGAGGGCACGATTCTCCCGGACGGCCTCCAGAAGGAAGACAGCCCCGCGGACACTTGAGTTTATCCCAGTGAGCCCCATCTCCAACTTCTGACCTCCCGAACTGCCAGAGAACACGTCTGCATTATTTTAAGCCAGTAAATGTGTGATCATTAGTTACAGCAGCGACGGGAAACTAATGCAGCAGGGATGAGGAATGGAGAGGGGTTAGAGAGAAATTCTTTACTTTTACCTTTGAGACTGTACGCAGGACTGGAAAATGGCACCATCCTGCATTTACTGAGGTGAGTAGAAATAAAACCAAGAGTTCTGTTCTAACTTAAATAACATTTGATACCCAAGTAGAGAAATCAAGTTGGTGGATGGAAGATGGCATCAAAGCTGGAGGAGCGTGAGGAGAAGGGTCGTTAAAGAAACCAGAACTGTGTTTGTTACAGAAACAGATTAGAAGTTTCCGGAAAGAAGGAGTGGCCAAGTGGGTTAAAGGCAGCTGGAATATGGAGGAAGATAAGAACACAAACATAACCGTTAGATCTGGCAACAGGACAGGGCGACCTTGACCTGGGAAGTCTCGGGTGTGCGGGGGCTACCACCTCAAAGGAGCAGGCTGAGGAGACGATGGTTCTTTGAAGAGGCTTTGCTGAGACGGAGCAGAGAGGCGGCCAGTAAGTCACAGAGACGGGGGCTTAGGGAAGGTTTTTACAGGAGAGTCTAGGGTGTCTGTGAATCCTGGAGGGGATGACCCGGGAAAGAGACAGGAAATTGATCCAGAAGAGAGGAGAAGTGACAGCAGCCGTGAAGTACTGGGGAGGCACAAACAGAGGGGTTCTGAGCACAGTGAAGGGGCTGGAGGCCTTGAAAGGAGCTGGAGCCTCCACAGAGTGACAGGAAGGAGAGCGGGCACACTCGGTGGTGGGAAACAAGGGGCTTTCCTAACGGTTTCTACGTCCTCAGTCAAGTTCATACCAGGTCAGGAGCTAGGAGAGACAGGGTGGCATTCTGAGAAAAGGCCTAAGAAGGGGCGAGCGTACGTGAAAGCAGGGATACGAACATGCTGGAAGCGTGGCAGTGCCTCTGAGGTCACCGCTCATCAAGTGCAAACGACCAGCAAGGCTGAGGGCTTCCTCCCACGACATGTCTCCTCAGCAGCACGCAGGAGCAGGCGGAGCTAGGTCTCCCCAGGGTAGGGCCGCCATCGAGCAGCAGGGTGGAGAAGACAAGGTCATGTCACCCCGCTTCTCAAAACCCTCCCGCGGCTCCCCTCTCACTCCTTGTACCTTACCCCGTTGGCTCTGACCTCCACCCCATCCCTCTCACATTCATGCCCCGACTCCAAGACTCAGCATACTAGGTGCTCTGGAAATATTTCTGAAACGAGTGGATCTATCCATGGATCTTCCTTTCATGGACAAGACCTAATCAAGCCCCTTAGTCTCCGAGGACTCAGCTCCCCACCCCGGGGTGCCTGGCGTGCGGCTGGGGCATGACCATTACCCGTTTTTACCCCCCTGGTCTCCGTTGTTCCCCCTCCAGGATCTTCTTTCGAATTATGACCTAGTTCCGAGGACCTGCTATTTGCATCTTGACTGAAAGGCAAAGATGCCATAAGTCAAAGATTAAGGAGCTCAAAGAAATTGGCAGAAACGATATTCTGGGAAAATCTTGGTAGTTTGGAGTCCAGGCTTCATGCCAAAGCCTCCTCCCCATGTTCATACACAGTGCAGAGGCTGGAAGGACAGGATGAGAGAGTAAAACGTGGGAACAGAAGACAATACTTCCTCTGCGCTGGCAAAACAGACGCACACTGGCTTAACATGCACACACGCACGTGCTCAGGCGCACGCGCGCACACACACTTCCCCTCGAAAAGTCTTGTTTAGTAAGTGAGAAGGTAACTTGAAAGTCATCTTGGAGTTGGTCTGGCCTGTCCCCAGGGCCCAGCAGGGCAGGAAATGACTCTAGCAGGGCAGGGGATGTTATCAGGCCAGCCCAGAAGGCTTGGAAATGGCTCCCTCAGGAAGCCAGCTCCACACAGACAAGTTAAATGCACACCCACAAGGCAGCAAGCATCTCTTGTGGATCCCATGCCTTGCCCTCAGAGAGGATGGTCTAGAGGGAGCCAGGGGCCGTCGAGTCCTGGCATGGTGGGGTGGAAAGACCATCAGGCACACTCAGAGGACTGTCAGAAGTAAGAGGTCTGAGCTGGCTGGGCTTCGGGAATTTCTCCAAGTGAGAGTCTACGCAGTAGGGAGACGCCACAGCTGGTGTGTGGGGTCGGGCAGAGGCAGGAAGGAGGCTACCACTGGCCATGGGGCGGCTGCAGAGGCCTGGAGGGACCCACGTTCCCAGGCCTGTAGGCCCAAGAGTCAGTGGAGCATCGACTCCCCCGGCAGGCCGGGAGAAAGGAAAGGTATGCACTCAGCATGCCCAGCAATAGCGCCTCATCAACTCAGCACTTCTTACTTGAGAATAAAAAGCTGCTTCTCATTAGGCTTTGAACCTGCAAGGGCCAGAGAAGGCAGTTCGTCAAGGGAGGCAGGCCTCACAGCCAACAGGCGGAGATGGCCCGAATGTGAGGAGATTAGAGGGATAGGGAGGCAGCAAAGAGACCCGGAACCCCTCCCTGGGAAGGGCCACTCGGCAAGCATCAACCCTTCAGTCGCACAAGAGACGCAGGAAGAGAAGGTCATAGACAACCAGTCAGCCTGAATGGCAATCCATCAACCAGAACTTGCCCAGAGCCCCAGGCGGGCAGGGCCACCCGGTCACCGGAGGGACAGCACCAAGAGTCTCAGTGTCTCAGGTGGACACTCCCTCTCCTGGACCTCCGCCGCCCTTGTCCTTGTCCACCGCCCTTGTCCCCAAGCACAAAGATGCCGGCTCTCCACACACTAGCCTCGAGCATGACTGTGGTCATAATGGCTGCCGTACTCCAGGGCCGGCTGGCACCCAGCACTAGCTCACTAGGTGTTTGGTGAGCAAACAAATCTAAGATGACTCCTCAAGGGCAAGAGCCAAGCTGTTCTTTGAACAATTACCTGAGGACATGCTGTGTGTCGCACACACTACTGGTGCTGGAGACGGAGCAATGGGCAAAACAGCAAACAGCCCTGCCCTCGTGGGGCCGACAGCCCAGCAGTCACGTTCCTTGTGGCATCCCCGATTCACGTCCCAGCACTGCCTCACGGAAGTGCAGAATGAACAGCTGCAGGAGTAGGACTGGGGAGCCTGTCCGACTTGAGTGGAGGCCCCGGGTCTGCACTGACTAGTCCTGGGACACGGCCTCAGTCACAAGTCGGTACCCCGGGAGCCCACCCCAACCCCCGGTGCGCAGCTCTGCTATCCTCGCTCTTACCTTCATCCTGCGTGCTTCCTCCTCGCCGGCAGGTACTGAGCATCTGGGCCTTCCTCCCCTCCTGCCACACACAGAACTCCTGACGGAGGCAGGCTGCTGCCCCTGAAACTACCGCATTATCCCTCGGACTCCTCAGAACAACCTTGGAGCTGGAGAGGGAGGCTCGGGGAAGCGAGGCAGGCACCCACAGCCAGACCAGCAGTAAATCCCAGACCCGGGATCTAATTCCACGTCTAACAGGACAGAGCCCACTGCTTTCTCCCGCACCAGGCTCCTTTCCTCATTGCAAAAATGTCTCCATCCGCCCAATGGGGGGAAACGACGGTCCTGCTTGCCCAGGGCTGAGGGGGTTCCCGGGACACGGGATTTTCAGTGCTTTAGACTCTCAGGCCAACTGGGACAAAGACACAACTTTGCCCAAGATGCTCCTCCTGGTGCTCTGCCAGGCCTTACCCACTGTCACCTAAACACACCCTGCCCTCAGGCCCCAGTAACCCAGCGGCACCCTGGGGCCTTGTAAGTAACGCTGTCATTGTTCTGCTCAAGCTCCTGGTGACACTCTGTCCCACCTCCTGGACAATCACGTCTAAAATCTGGTGCCGGAACTTCCTGTGCTACAACCACTGATGCTAGTTAACAATCCTGCTTTCTGAACCCCAACCCCACGAAGACCTCCTGAAGCAGGACTCCGGCCCAGCCTGGGAATCTGAGCTGCTAACCAGCCCCAGGTGACCCAGCTGTCCAGAGACTGTGTCTGCTCTGAGCTACAAGCTCCTGTGGTTGCTGACGCACTCGGTTGTCTTCCAGTGCAGGCTCCACACACAGCAGGTACTCATTCCATGCCAAAGATTACGGATGAAGGGACAGCTTCAGACCTCCCTGACCACACAACTCAGCTAAGTTTCTATTTTTAAATGCAGATTTCCAGCCCCCATATTGGACCAGGGAGACCACTACCCCACAGGAGTGGTCTGGGAATCCATAATGTCCAGGCTCCCTTAGATCAGAGCTACTCAGGGGAGGTCCGCAGACCGGCAGCGTTGGCACCACTTGGGACCTTTGTCAAGCCTGTAGGAGCTCAGGCCCCAGACCTGCTGCATTAGAATCACTAGGAATGGGGCCCCACAAGCCAACTTGGTGATTCTTTCCTCCAACAAGCTCAGCGAACCACTTGTTGGTGCAAAGAATAATGGAACTGGAGTTACAAGTGGGTTAGAATCCAGCTCAGTGAACATCTCCAAACCTCAGTCCACTTACCCCTAAATAAGAATTGTGACCCTCGACCCCCGTTCCTCATGTGGTTGTTGTGATGACTAATTGGGATCCATGTAAAAGTTCATGCCCAGAACACAGCATACAGCAAAAGCTCGAGCAATGAACATTTCCTACTAGCACTGTTTTAACACCTGTGAAGTCCAGGAAACTAAGGTTTCAGAAAATCAAGTGAGGTGCACAAGGTCACTGGCAGGGAAAATGCATGAAGATTCTGACTCCAAGTCTGGCAGGCCTCTGAAAGGACCAAAAAACATGTGTTCGACCTCTCTCTGGGACGTCCCCCTCCACCACACCTGACAGACATGGGCAGATAGACAGGGGCTGCAGCCACACCGGCAGGTTTCCTGTGGCTTGCAGCTGCCCTTTATATGGTCTGGGGCACTGCTCTGACCCATCTGCCAAACACTGCTCATTCTCATCCTGGTAGCTGATGGGGATGGTTTTGAGAGATCTCAGAAAGCCTCTTCCCTTTCCTTGGCTTCTCAGATGGGAAACACTGGCGTTCACAGAAAGGACTGCAACCCTCGGCCACCTGCCAAGCATGAGGTCACCCAGAGGGGCAGGAATCTACCCAAGTGAGGTCAGTGAGAACCAGGGATGAAGGCCACTCCTGATGATGCAGCCAGTGCCAAACCGGCGGGGCAGCTGGGGGTGCTCCGAGTAAGCGAGGAGGTGCACCAGAGGCAAAGCCTGTAGCAGCAAGTAACCACCGAATGCCCGTTCAGTGTGGCTTCAACAAGAAGGCATTTACTGCTCCACATAAACGACGTCCAGAGAAAAGCCGCTGCAGGCGTGGAGCTGCACCTCTCTCGTGTCTCTACGCTGCCGCTCTCTGAGGGTCAGCCTCGCTGCCACGAGATGGCTGCAGCTTCCAGCCTCAGAAGCCCGAGCGACAATTTCCAGGGGGAGAGGACCACTCCTGTCACCTGGAAGGCATGTATGTTACTCTTGAGCAAAGGAAATCTTTTTCAGAAGCCCCCTCCTGCAGCTAATGTCCCTGATGTCCCATTGGCTAGAACTAAGTCACATGCTCAGGCCTCAACCAATCACACGCAGGGAGGAGCCCCACCAGGGCCCGCCCCCCCACTGAAGCACGTGGCACGCAGAGGGGTGACAGTTGGACAAAATTGGGGCACATGCAGGAAGGAGGAAAGGGAGCTGAGGTGGGGCATGCTGCATTGACAACCAGGGAGCCTCTTGGGGGGGCCCAAGTCACGTGACACCACCAGCCCCCGCAGGTGAACAGCCCTGCTGGCGGCCTGAATCAGGGGCTGTCCTGCGGCCTTCGCTTCTACTTCCGAAGGCACCCAAGCCTGCCTTCCTTAGGCCGCCTCCAGTTTGCTCCGAGGGTTCAACACAGTACAGCAAGTACACACGGGGAGCCTGACAGTTCCTCCCTCCGAGCAGAGCCTCTAGAGGCCAGCCACCTGGCGGTGGACGGAGGGGGGCGGGGAGACAAGGCAGGCCACATGGGGGAGGAGAAACTGCCCTGAACTGGGAGATGATAAACCCAGCGCCGTGACCCAGCAGCAGATCTATACTGAGGGCTTACTCTGTGCAGGCACCAAGATCTGGTAGGTGCGGTTTTTTGTTCCTTGTTTTCCCATTTGGTCCTTACAACTGCCCTACAAGTTTGGCACTATTACTACGGGTTCATAATCCCTTATCCATAATTTCTCAGATCTAGAACTCTCTAAAAGCCAAAAGCTGATTTTGTTTCTGTTCATTTATTGGGCAACAAAACCTCAACTGAACCAACATGAGGCTATTTATAATCTGTCTCTTTGCAAGGCTTGTTTGCATGTTTCCATGCAGAAAATAGTGACGTGTTGTTTCATTATGAAGTGCCACTCTTGGAGGCACTGAGAGTGTCACATACTGGACAGTATAGGTACCGTAGTCTGGAAAATTCTGCACTTGGAAACACAGCTGGCACCAAGAGTTTCAGAAGAGGGATTCTGAATGCATATCACCACTTGACACACCGGGCTTCACCAGGTGAAGTAACTCTCTTAGTTAGGAAGCAGCAGAAGCTCACTTTGAACTAAGCAACTGCACTCACAGGCTGGAGCTCTGATCCACTCTGCCTTCTTCTGCCACTTTACCAGCTGGTGGCTTTAAGGAGGACGCTTCTCTGAGCCTATTTTTTCATCTGTAAAATGGGGAGCTTACGACCAGCTCAGTGGCTTTCAATTGTGTTTCCAAAAGCATATTAGGCCTTCCTTCAAAGGAAACCTTAGTAAAAAGCATCACTGCTCCAGTGAGTGAGCCCTGCCCACCCCACCACCAGGCCCTAAAGCACATTCCCAGAGGGGTTCAACAACACAGTTTGAAAACTATACGGTGTGATCTCTCAGGACCCATCTGGTTCTAACACTGTACCGTTGTTTTGTCTGAGGTAAACATCTTTTTTGGGAAGGAAGGTCAGCTGGGAGGAACTTGAACCAGACCTGGACAGACGGGTAAGCTCCTGGCCTGCAGAGAGGACTCTGGAGCAAACAGCATGAGCACAGGTGGAAAGACAGTGAGCAAGGTGAGTGAGAGGATCCAAGAGGCCACACCAGCCAGTGGGTGCACGGTGGGGGCAGGGAAGGGGAAGCCCAGGTAACGGGAGGGCACACTGGAGAGGCTGGCTTACCAAGCAGATCCATGTCAGGAATCCTCAGAACCTGAAAGCCCTCCAAGCAGGCGGCCAGAGAAAAGCTGAACAGTCCTGGCCCCACTGTATGTAGCTACAAGGTCATGGTCCTTCTGTCCTGACTACAGTGACCATAAGCCCCAGTGCTTAGCTCAAGAGCTATCAATATGTTATTGTCAAATAAGTGACTCTTTGGAATCCAAAAAACAGGACATATGGTCTGCCACAAAGGTATGTCCTTCAGAGGACAACAAGACAGAGTATTTGAAAACAGGATGGCTGCCCTGGGAAGGCTAGGGTGGAGTGTCATCAAGGTCTCACTGTCCTTCCCCACTGTCTGGGGAGAGTCTGACTCCTAGGAGTCTGCAGTACCCTGGGAACGTCCGAGAAGCCATTCTAAACAACAGTGCCACTTTCCTACCCCACAGCCGACTCTTGCTTAAACCTCAGCCTTGTTTCCAAAGAAACAAGCCCCTACCCAGAGGGGCAGGAAGGATTCCAGAGGCCTGAGACCAGGGAGCTGTGCAGAAACTCAGCCCACCTCCACGGGCTGGAGGCACCAAGGCCATTGGGAATATCAGCTAGTGGCTAATGCAAGAACTTCACTCCCACTCCATGGTCTACACACGGTTTGTAAGGAAACTTTGCCCCAGAAATATTCTTTGTTTCAGGCACCATTTCCCTACCTGCCCATCACCAAGAGGTAATTAAACTGTCTCAAAATCACACCCAGTCAGAACAGTGATGATCCCTTAAAGGAGAAACCACCATTTGGGGCCTAATTGTTCTAAGTAAGCTCAGTAACTGAGCTTACCTAAGAAGATTAGCAGACAGGGAAAGGAAGAAGCAGACACTGCCTCAGAAAGGGAGCAGCTGGCTGTTGGGCCTGGTGCAGCCTCCGAAATGCCTGTTTCTGTTATTGAAAAACGGGAGAGTCTTGACCAGGCGTAAGCTCAGGTGTGTCATTTCCAGGGCCCACGCTCTTTGTCCCAGCCAGGTGTAACCCAGGATGTGGCCTGCCTTGTCTAGGGTTACACTGAGTCGGCTGGAGGAGGTCGATACCGGAGTCTGCACGTGGCAAGGTTTGCATACATCAACCCGTTTCTTGCTCACAGCCCCCGGAATGGAGGATTGTGAACCCTGTCACGGCGATGAAGAACACAGGCTCTGAGAGGTTCACTGACTGGCACAGGGTCACCTAGCTACAGGTAGAGTCTGGACCGAAGCCCAGGTGCCTGGCCATGCACTCTGTCACACAGCAGTGAACCTCACCTTTGGGAGGCTAATTCTGGGGAGAGAGGGCAGCTGGGACTGCCCTCCTAGGGCCAGGACTGACCTGTGAGCCAACAGGGGGCTGACGTGCTGTTCTCGGTCTTCATCCCCATCCCCGCAGGCCTCCACCTCAGTTCCAGGCCCCGTGCCCACAAATCCGCTGGATGCCCGGTTACGGTGCAGGTGCTGATCCCGCGGGTCTGGGGTGGGCCCGAGAGTCTGTGTACCTCACACGCTCCCACGTGATGCCCAAGCTGCTGCTTCGCTGACCACACTTCAGGCAGCGACAATCCAGACTTGAGTTCGATTTTCTCACACCCCACCCCACCCTTCTTAACTTGTGGGATCACTGTCTTGCTGGAACATACAAGGGCCTGGCATGTAGCTGCCACACATTTTGGAGGTTTTTTGCTTTTTTTTTTTTGAGATGGGAGTGATTAAAATGGTACCCACAGTGGAGTATGAGGCAGAAAATGGATTTCCAGGGTCTGTTTTCAACTTGGCATGAGCTCTTTTCTTCCTTATTCACCTCTTGGCCAAACTGTCTAAACAAATTTATCTCAAAAGAGTCAGGCTGGAGCGGCGTGCTCTGAACGTGTCCACTATTTCAAGCCCTTACTGGGAGGGGCTGCCATGCTCCGGCCCCAGGAGAAGCAAATGCTGCTGAGTAGGGAGGCCTCTGCCAGCAGGAGCACTGAAGACATGTGACTCCTCGGCTCAGACCCCTCCCTTGGCTCCCACCTCATTCAGAGAAAAGCCAAAGCCTTAACCATGACCTCCAAGGCCCCAGGTGATCTGGCCCCGCCACCCCTCTGCCCTCATCAGGCCTCTGCTCTTGTCCCCTCCACAGCCCCCGGTGCTATCTTAAATGCTGCCTTCCCGGTAAGGCAGTCCCTGGCTACACAGTAAACCAGTCACTTTTTGTGCCCCCCCCCCCCCCCCCCCCCCCCCCCC
>CM053609.1:110857349-110881315 GCA_028646535.1 Procyon lotor
CCGGCCAGGGCCGGAGCGGCAGCCGGGCGGGGGCCGGGGCCCGGGCCGGGCGGGGGGCGGCGGGAGGCCGAGGAGGGGCGAGGTGTGGCGGAGGCCGGGGCGGGCAGGGAGCCCGGAGAGAGGCACGTGGAGTGGGACGGGGGCGGGGGCTGGGGTCGAGACCCGAGGTGGGAGGGCTTGGGGGGAGGGGGGTGGCCGCGGTGCAGGCAGGTGAGTTCCGGCGGGGGTGAGGCTTGAGGGCCAGGATGGGGGTCCGAGAGAGACTGCGAGGGGGCGGATGGGAATGAGGCCTAAAAGGGGCAGTGACCCTGGGGAAGGTCACGGGCCAGGCTGGACTAGTGGGCCTGGTTCCTGGTGTGAAGCGGGTGTGAGGGGGAGGCCTGCCTGAGCTTGTCCCGCCATCTCAGATTTCAAGCAGATCCCTCCGGGCCTGGGTTGGCCGGTCCCGTGAGCAGGCCCCCCTCTGCTTCTGGCAGCCTCAGCCCCCACCCAGATGAGGTGGGCGGGGAGACCTCCATCTCCGCCCGCACAGCACCTTCCCCGGGGGCTCCCCAAGTGTCCGCTGAGTTGCTCTGAGCCTGGCAAGGACTGCCAGCCGCTGAAATGCCCGCTCCCTTGCCCCTCTGAAGAGGGTGCAGAGTCACCAGTGGGCTCCGCAGACAGAGCCGGGGGCAGGTGTCCCAGGTGTGCATTCTTTCAGTTACTTGAGAACTATGTAGGGATTACCTGCTATGTCCTAGGAACTGTTTTAGATGCTGGCAATACAGTGCAGAACTGAACAGACAAAATGTCTGCCTTGGTAGAGCTTTTTCCCCTGGAAACTCAGGGGAATAAATAAACAAAATAAAGCCGTAAGTTAGAAAGTAAAGATGGTTCCTTGAAGCAACAAAGTAAGGGCAAGTGAGGAGAGTAAAGAGTCCGGAGGGGGGCAAGGGGTGTGGAAGATGTTGCAGTGTTCAATGGGATGTTAGCAACAGCCTCATGGAGGTGACATTTGATGAAGCCTCAAAGAGGGTGAAAGAGAGCCATGACGATATCTCTGGGGGAAGAGCATTCTTGGCAGAGGAAACAGCAGTGCAAAGGCCCTGTGGTGAAAGCTTAAGACCAAAGAGACCAGTGTGGCTGGAGTGTAGTGAGGGAGGCAAGGTGCAACAGGAGAGCTCAGAGGTAGGAGGAGGAGTTTCCGATCTCGGCAGGCCTTGTGGGCCATTATAAAGACCTTGGCGTTTACTCTGGTGAAGTGGGAGGTCCATGCAGGACTTGTAACAAAAAAGTGTCACTTTCTGACCTATATTTTAGGACTATGACTGTGGGTGCTGTGCTGAGAATCCTACCAGTAGCTCAGGAGAGAGGTGGTTGTGGATACATCAGGGGGAGAGCTGGTGCTGGGCTGAGGTTGTTGGATTCTGGGCACACATTCGAGGATGGAGCTGACCCACTAGAATGCGGGTGGGTGAGTGAGGAAGCGCTGTCGCCATCAGCATCGCCCCTTCCGGGTGCCTCACCCCAGCTTTCTAAGACTTCCTCCACACGGGTTTGTCCGTCTCTTATCTCCTCAGCAGCCGTGGGAGAACAGACCTTGTGGACAGCAGTTCACCGCGAGGAAGCTGAAATGAGGTATTGGATGTGAGGAGGGAAGGTTAGGAGATAACTTCTGCCACGACCAGCATAACCTTCAGGCACCCCCAACCTCAAAGGTTGACCTGAAGGGTCTCAGATGCCGGGGACAGCCCCAGGAAGGGGATAAGTTTTGCAGGGGACCCTTTTGCACCTGGTCCCTTTGTTTCTACCAAGAGGGAAGAGGAGGAAGGGGAGAGGGAATCCCCACAGGGGGTGTTTCCCCTCCCTCTCAAACCCTCCTGTTCTCCTGTCAGCTCTAGCACGGAGATCTGTCTCTCCAGATGTTTGTCTCTCCCCTCTGGTCCAGGAGGGACATTCCTGCGCATTCTTGGAGACCCAGGCCCAGGAGCCTGGCTCGACCGCTGACAGAGCCTGTGGCACCCCCCCCCCCAGCTGTCTCCCTCTGAGACAGGGCTTTGTAGTGACCAGTGTCATTCAGCCTCAGTCGCCATGCTGTGATGTGAACCCCTGCTGTTCCTTCTGTGGCCCCCCCAGCTGATAGGTTCTGGGGCAAGGCCTCTGTCTTCATGAGGGCAGAGTGGAGGCCCAACCCGATCTCAGCAGGTGCTGCCTGGTCAGGGGCATTTAGCCTCTCCGTCCCTCACCTGCTCACAGCTCTTCAGGTAGAATACCTACCCCCCACAGAGCTGGTTGAGAATTCAGTGAGAAATACAAGCAAAGCACTTAAAATTTACTGGTACACCGTAGGAATACAAAAAACGTGGGCTGCCGTTCTGCGTCTCCATCCCCCTCGCGCCCACAACGTAGCAGCTTGAATGAAAGAGTGAATGAATGAGGTGGGAGATCTTCACGGTCTGGAATCAGCCCGCCAGTGTTTTCCTTTAGGACTTCACAGAACAGTAAGTATTTGTGACGAAGTCTGAGGCTTCCACCTTCGCGACAGGCCACCCTGGGAGCATGCACACCCCCGACACAGTACTCAATAGACAGCTCAAGAGCAGAAGCTAACAGTCTTTGTCAGCCTGGCCTGCCCCGGGGAAAGAACTGTGCAGAGCCCCCATGGGCCCCGCAGCCTCCGGACTCAGTCTCACTCTGTGCCGCCTTGGTCCTCACCCACTGTCCGGGCTGCTCTGGCAGCTTCCATGACGACCCTGCAGGCGTACAAGAGATGGCATGTGGAGACATTCCCCAGACTGTTTTCCAGGTAAGTTTACCTGCAGGTGGCACTCAGGGAAATTCAGGAGTAGGAAGTCATTGGTGCTAATAATAGTAATTAAGCCAACATCTTTTTTCCAGGCACTGGTATGACAGGTTTGACAAGGATGTGAAAAATCACAGCCTGTAGGCCAAATCCAGCCCTGAGATCTGGTGATGCCCAGAAGGAAAGAAGCTGAGTGGAAGAGGGGTCGGGAAGTATGACTTCCGGCTAATCCCTAGAGCAAATCTGGCTTACCGGGCACAGTGGGGACAGGCTAAAGGCTCAGAGCAAAGATCTGTGCGAATGGGGGTGCCTCTGTGGCCTGGAAACCTCC
This sequence comes from Procyon lotor, assembly GCA_028646535.1. Classification (NCBI taxonomy): domain Eukaryota; kingdom Metazoa; phylum Chordata; class Mammalia; order Carnivora; family Procyonidae; genus Procyon; species Procyon lotor. Next base: position 110,860,463 of record CM053609.1, read on the forward strand.
CAGTCCCCTACCCCCCTGAAAGCCTGGATCCCCTTTGCAACTAGAATAGGGGGTGAGGAGCTTGAGAGAGGTCTGGGCTGGGGTGGGTTGGGGGAGCCTCTAGTAGCTTCCCCCAGCTTCTCCTCCAGGAGGAGAAGGGAGGAAGAGCGGCAGGAGCCCTTGCCCTGTACCTCCCTCAGCCAGGAAGGCTCCTCCCCAGATATCCATGTGGTCTCCTCCCTTCCGCATGTCTCTGCCCTGGGTCATCTCTGTCCCCAGGTCACCTCAAGGAGGCCTTCCCCAACCACCTTATCCAAACCTACTCCCTGACATTCCCTTCACTCCCTCTCCCTCTGTTCTGTTGTGGGTTTTGCCATCTTTCTTGATTCCTAGTTGATTGTCACTCTCCGGTCACTCAAATGTAAGCTCCCTGAGGGCAGAGGGTTCTGTGAGATTTTATAGTAGGTGCTCCACAGATATTTGCCGAGTGGATGAATGAGAAGAAGGAAGGCGGTCGGGCTGCGCTGGATGGGTGCACCCGAGGCCCGGGCATCCCAGGGGACAGGCCCACAGAAGTGGGAATCAGCTTGCTGAAGCTGAAGGGTCGGACCGAAGGGGGAGGTGGGAATCCGGAAGGAGCAAAGGACCACAGCCTCAGCGTGCTGACAGAACATCACTGGTAACCTTTGATGTGGGCTTGCCGGGCGGCAGCCCTGTCCTCTGGCGGCCTGCGCCCCAGGAGCTGTGAGCCACAAGCAGCCACCCCCTGGGCAGGCGGCACCGTAGCCATGCCTGGGAGGAGCCTGGGAGGGACGCCAGAGCCTGCGGGCCTGGGGCTTGAGTAATGACCAGGGCGGCATCTTGGGATGGTTTGTAATTATGAAATATTTAATACATACAAAGCATGTAATCAGGGGGCACCTGTGTAATAAAACAGCAAAATGAATACGCAGGCTCCGACTGCCCATCCCAGAGTTAACCACCATCTTGCTCTTCGTGCGGATTATCCCTGTGCTTTGTTTCCTAAGCAGCCCTCTGCTGCCCCTTGCCGTGAGTACTCTGCTAGCCCCGCGTGCGATGCCGTCCTGCTCTGTAACCTGCTCTTTTGCTCTTTGTGTTCTTGGATCTGTCCTTGTTGGGGCCTTCGTTGAAGGCTGTGGTTCCTTCCTTTTCTCTGTGCGTCATGCTCTGGGGTGTGCTGGTATCGCCCTGGCTGGCCGCCCCCAGCGTATCAGCTGTCCGGCGCCCACACTGTGGAGCACGAGGCCGCATCCATGCTGTTGTGATGAGCAGGGTTTCTGAGGGTGATGCTCTGGGCCCCTCCCCCTTGAAGTGTCCTAAGGGCCCCCTGAGTTTCTTCCCAAAGGCCACCTGCTGCTGCCTGGAGTCATGGTTCCCGCTGTAGGGACGAACCAGCGGGAATCTTGCTGGGCAGCCCCACTGTGAACACAGAAGCCAGTGTGTCTAGTTTTCCACCTGTTGCCATGTGACGGGGTGAGCCAGATCGCCGGGGATAGGGAGCTGGCTGGCGGCTCAAGGAGAGCCTGGGCCTGGCATGACCTATGCGTGGAAACCATGTTCCTAGGCTGCCCTTCAGCTTTGCCAAGTCCAGAAGCACACGGGGGCCCCAGGTGCTTGCTCCCGCTACTCCCACTCATGAAGCTCACCACAGACCAGTGTGTTCCTCCCCATGACAATTTTCATTTATGATGGAAGCCATTCCCACCCAGGATCCTCTCCCTGGAGAAGCTGTGCCCAGTATGCAGAGCTGCAACTGTTGTTAAGAGATGTCTTGGAAAAGAGCGGAGCACTGTCTTGGTCCCATTCTTGAGCGTAGCTACCTCTCCAAGGCTGAGAATAGCCACATGTCCCAGATCTCTGTCTTCTGCCCAGAACGAGGTTGGACCAATTCTGTGAATTTCCACCACCCTTCTTCATCCATGATGACCTTGCCTAGGCTTTGGACACCATAATAATAACCAAATTGGTTTGGGTTTAAGGCTGTGTGATAGAAATCCCTTATCCTCATGAGTGTTTTTCCACACTCTGAGTTCTAGAGACACTTTCCTGGTACCTTGTATACGACCTGTTCTACCTTCTTCCAGAAAGGCAAAGAGCCGGCTGATGATAAAACACCCACCTGCATGTACACATGAACAGCAATGTAAAGATCAGAAACCACATGGATACAGGGGAGCACATTGCACCTGTCACCTAGCCAAGAGTGTAACTAGAATGATTTTGAAGCTTCCTGGCAGACCTTGCACAGAGGGAAACACATGGGCTGGATTGATTTGAAAAATGGTTGATTCACACATCTGGAGTTTGAAAGGGCAGTCAAGAACCCGGCGAGCACAAAGGATCTGGTTATTCGTACAGAGTTGTATTGGCAAACAGTTGTGACATTTTCGTTTCAAACACACTACTAGTAAAAAGAAGTTAATTCTCATTCTGTGTGAAAGAGCCTCAAAAACACAGAATCTGCTTTTGTTGGGAATTGGGAGTGATCTCTCCCTGGACAATGCCACTACCAGGTAAAGTTTCCACAGTTTAATTCAACAAGCATTGTTTAAGCATCTATCGTGTGCCGGTGTTAGGGGCTGTGGATACAAAGTTGTATAAAATGTGATGCCATCCCTCAAGAAACTTACAGTCCAATTGGACAGAGGGACAAAGAGGTCAATGATAGCTCTGTAGTTGGGACTCGCTGGAGCCCAGCGACTTGAAACCCCTTAGCCGGCTTTGGGGCTTCAGGACAGGAAGTCTTCCTGGAGAGGGTAACCCCTGAGCCAAGCCTTGAAATATATTTTCTGGTCTGGTCTGCTTGCCAAAGTGGCGAATGTGTGACCCGGAAGTTGGAGTTAGAAGCCCCGGATCTCATTTTCATCTCTGTAATTAGCCTGCTATGTGACCTTGTGAAAGTCCTATTCCCTCTCTGACATCAGTTAATTTCCAGGGTAAAGGTGGGAGAGACGATCACTAGCATTCCACAGTATGATGGGACTTGAGAAATTCATCCACCGGGAAGGAAGACAAAACTCGTCAGAATTCACTATTAAAGTAAGTGGGAAGTGGGATGGGTCAGGTGCTTAGGAAAGGATGCGAGCACCAGCCAAATCTCAGTAACATCAGTGAAGAATCAGCGCAGAAAACCAGTTCTTGGCAGGTTGAAAGAACACTCAAGTCTTTCTCAGGAAGCAGAAGTTTCCTTCCGGGGAGTCTGAAGAGAAGCCTGCAAAGTTTGCAGACCCTGTTAGGAACCCAAGGGGCCTTCACTTTAGGGGGCGGGGCCCACGCGGAAAGCCCGAGCTCTAATGGGAGGGGCGGGTCCGGGGCGCGGCGGCAGCCAGTGAGAGAGCCTCTCGATGAGGTCATGGAGTTCCTCGGCGCTTCATTGGCGGACACCCCCCCCCACCCCGAGGTCTCGGCTCGACCACCCAGCGGGCGGCGGGCCACTGGCGGGACCCCAGGAGCCAGGGCTAGGAGGGAGCCTCCCCAAACTTTCTCCCGGTATTTATGGACGCCGAGTGATGAGCGAGCCCCACCATGAGTGGGACCCGGTTTCCTCCTGCAGAGAGAAATGAAAATGCCCAGAAAAAAGTGCTCTTACCCACCCAGAGGCTGGATTCTGACAAAACCATCTTCTCTGGTGAAAGTGAAGGGCTCGTTATTTTCTTGTTTCAGTCCAAACACACTGATTCATTAACGCTTTTAACCATTTAAGGACACTGAGCATACATCCAGTGGCTGGACACCTTTTATTTTCCCATGGTTACCCTCGAGGCTGGGAACAAAAAAGACATTTCTGGTGTTCTGAAACATTTAAAAACCGTGATTCTCAAACCCTAGTGTTCAGAGGGATCCGGAGCACATGCAATCCTGGCAGTTGCACATGCCAGGCCCTACCCCTGACTCCAGTCCTTCCCGCTCCAAAACCTGCAGGTTGAAGAAACTGGCAGGGCCAGGGAGCTGGACCCCGCTCTGGGAACCAAACATTTAAAGCATCCTCAGAACTTGTTAGAAATGCACTCAGGTAGCTGTGGTGCTCACGTAGGTGAGAACTGATTTAATTCAACTTCCCCCGAAGGTTGAGACTGCTTCAGAACCATACAGATTCTGCACTCTCAGAATCCTAGGGCTGGGAGAGGGCTGCCTAGTCCAGTCCCTTCTTGGGGAGGTAATTTTGGAGTGCTTGCCCTGTTCTCACCATGGAACTCCTGGGACCCAGCTTGGCTCCAGGCATCTGCCATGGTTTGGGCTACAGGTAATTGGACCAGCAATGCCCATGTGGCCAGCACTTTCTGGGGTCACTCCCCACAGCAAAGCAGTCAACTCAACCTCAGGCCTTTTTGTCTCCTTTCGTAAGCTTTTAATCAGTTTCATTTTCAAAACACTGCCCAGAATACTATGTGGTCAGCAGAAAGACGCTGTCCGTACTATCCACTGTGGGAAGTTATTTTCCGATGAACTCTAGTGGGATGGGTGGTTTGAATGCCTCTTTTGCTTCAGGAGCTTGACAGATGTCGCACTGGTCCTCACTCCACCCAGATTTCCTTTTTTGAGGATGTAAAAGGATATGATCCAAGATTCCACTTCTGAGTATTGATCCAAAGAAAACAAAAACACTAATTTGAAAAAGATTATCTGCACCCCCATGTTCAGTACAGAATTATTTGCAGGAGCCAAGAAATGGAATCGACCAAAGTGTCCACAGACAGATGAGTAGGTAAAGAAGATGTGGTACATACAATGGAAGATCATTCAGCTGTAAAAAAGAGTGAGATCTTGCCATATGCCGCAACACAGATGGACTTTGATGGCGTTGTGCTAAGTGAAAGAAGTCAGACAGGGAAAGACGAGTACTGAATGATTGCCACTTATGTGCGGAATCTAAAACAAAACAGAAACAAGCTCATAGAGATATGATATGGAGAACAGATGAGTGGTTGTCAGAGGTTAGGGGTGGGGGGATGAGCAAAATGGGTGAAGGGTCAAAGGCACAAATTTCTAGTTATAAAATAAACGCACGGGGATGTAATGTACAGCATGGTGACTATAATTAATAATACTGTATTGAATATTACAATACAGTAATGATACTGCATTGAATATACAATACTGTACTGAACATTGAATTATTGACTAATACTGTATTGAATACAATAATACTGTATTGAATATTCATCTTTGTCAAGGTGACTATTGAAATTTGTCAAGAGAGTAAATCTTAAAGGTTCTCATCATAAGAAAAAATGTGCAACAATGTGCTCACTTTACAACGTATACAAATATACCGGAAACTATATAATGTGATAGGTCAATTATACCTTAATTAAGAAAAAAGAACAACATAAAAGGACGTCTTTTTAGAGATGTCCGTGTGTTCCAGCCTCTAGGTTACTGCAGTCCAGGGAAGCAGAGCCTTTGGCCCAGAGGAAATAGCCGTGACTGCTGTGTGCAGGACACTCTTCTAGGGAGCTTTCCCAAGTAATGGGACCCTTGCACTTGGCCTGAGACCTCAACAAATACGTGTGGAGTAGCTGACTCAGCCATGATGGCCTGAGGGACTGTTGTCAAATTCAAGCAATCCTGCTGGCTCAGGGAGGCAGGGAGCAGGAAATGTGGGGTTGGATGCCCTTACTCTGGGTACTTATCCAAAGATAAATGGTCATCTGTCATGCCTTCTGACCTTATCTCCTTCCTGTATTGGGGGAATCCCCCACGTGATGAGGCCGAACCCTCCTCCCACCGGAGAAGCGTCGAATGCCAGGTACTCACTGTGCCCGCTCCCTTGTGGCCACAGGGAGGGTGGGTGACCTCAGCTCTGATGGGCAGACACCTCTAGGGCCTGGGGGCAGCTTCATCCCGGTCCGGTGGACGTCGCTGTGGCAGCCGTGTGTGCAGTTGGCCCAGGCGCACCCAAGTTCCCATGCCCAGCCGTGGCCGCCATGCTCCTTCCTCTCCAGACCAGTCCTGAGGAGGATTTCCGACCTCTGTGGAGGGCTACCCGGCAGCTTCCATCCTGGTCACTGTCTTCCCAGAGATTGTGAGCCATCTGAGATTATTTCCGTTAACGCCTAAACCAGCCAGAGCTGGTTTCTGGGGAGGACTGAGGGAGGAGGCTTCCAGAAGGAGGGTCAGGTGCTGGCGGGGAAGAAGAGGGTATGGGCGCCCAGGTAGAGGAAGTGGCATTTGAGCAGGGAGGTACAGCGGCCCTGTTGTCCTTGAGACCAAGTCACAGTTTGTGCAGAGGGAAGTCACCTAGGGGTAGGAGGGTGGCTCCTCCTCTGGCTCCTCACTCGGGTTACAGAGGGTCATGGGCTGGAGCGTTTTCCTGAAAGTCGGGCTTCTTCTCCTTTGCTGTTTTCTGAGGCTTTCACTCAAGAATGGTGTTGATTGGATTACCTCATCCTCATCACGGGCCGTTTCTCAGGTTTGATTGGCAAGCCTCAGTGTGTGCCCGCACCTGGAGCCCAGAAAGCCAGGCCTTCACCTAAGGTCCTATTTTCACTTGAGAAGGACTTTCTTTTCACGGGGAAAAGCATAGCTTAAAACACTCTTCCCCGTCCCACCTCCCCGAAATCTGCCTTTGATGAGAACAACTAATCCCAGTGGGTTGGGCCCTTGCAACTCTGTGTGCATGAGAGTGGGCTCCTGGGCCTAAGCCTGTGGAGTGGGGGCAGGAGGGGTTTGGGGACCCCACTCCTGAGCGGCTGAGGGGTCCTCTAGTGGGGCTTCACCCTACGTGGGGAGGGGCTGATGCACCCTGCAGGTCCAGGGATCAGATCTTGTCTTAGGAACAGGGTTTGAAGGAGCAAGGAACAGTTGGGGCACTTGGACACGGAGGAGGAGGAGGAAGAGGAGGAGGATAAGGCCCCTAAAAGGTGGAACAGAGTCAGGCGCTCCATAGACCACCTCCCTCTCCTGCTCTCATCTCATTCCTAACTCCAGTTTAAACCAGCTGCCACACAGCCCTTCATGCAAGTCCAAGTCCACATGGACAGCTGCCCACACAGGAGGACTTAAGGAGCACAATCCGGAAAGAGCCAAAGCAAGACATGGGCACTCCGGCAGCACTTACCATCCTGGGCACTCAAACCAGATGTGTCACACGCTGCCTTCTACAGGTCATGGGCTCTGCTTGTCAGCTTCTCACAGTGTCCCTGCCTCGGGGGGCTGGGGACTCCAGGCACTATGTGCCATGCATCCCCTGGGACACGGAACTCAACAGGTACTCATCAGTCCACCCATCCGGCCAGCGGGGGTGGCTTGGAGAGCCCCCACAGGAAGGAGAAGGGACATCTCTGTAGAACCCTGCCTCTGTCTGTACCAGGCCCTTCTTCCCCAAGAGGAAGAAAGAGTTGGGATTTCCAGTTCTTTCCTTTGTCACTTTCTTACACTTTGTGCTTTTACCTTAGCAGGCACACACAGTCCCTCTCCTGTTGGAGGCATTTGGGTGTGTGTTTGTGCCTCTGGAGAGACTGGGAGTGTCAGAAAGCCCAGGACTGGGTCTTGGTCCCCTCAACGACCTCGCCGTCATCTGGCACATAGTTGGCATGCTAGAGTTTTTGAAGGAAGGAACATTCATTGAATGGAATGGTCATGTGAGAGTCCACCTACCCCCATAACATCTGTGTAGTGTGTTAGGATGTGTCACTCAAAAAAAAGTTTTAGATGTAAATCAGTCTACGGTCTCGATTTAAAGTATGTAATTTAATAGTTATCAGTATATTGACAGAGTTGTGCCACCATCGCCAAGATCAATTTTAGAACATTCTATCATCCCCCAAAAGAAATCTGAGACCCCTTAGCTATCACTCCTAGCCCCTCTCTCCCAACTCTGTGCAAACACTAATTGATTTTCTATCTTTATGGATTTGCCTATTCTGGCCATTTCATATAAAGAAATGGTATATAAAGCCATATATGCCAAAGAAATGGCATATAAAGAAATGCCTATTCTGGCCATTTCATATAAAAAAAAATTCATTTTTTTTTTTTAAACTGGCTTCTTTGACTTAGCATAATGTTTTCAAGATTTCTCCACTCTGTACATGTATCAGCTTTTCATTCAATTTTTGGTCAAATAATGTTCCGTTTGTGGATATCACATTTCATTCATTCAGTCATCAGTTGTGGACACTGGGTTGTATCCATTTTTTGATATTGTGAGTGATGCTGCCGTCTACACTTGTGTGCAGTTTGGTGTAGACACATATTTCTATTTTGCTTAGGCATTACCCAGGAGTGGAACTGTTGGGTCATATGTTATTCTATATTTAACCTTTTGAGGAATTAACTGTTTTCCGAAACAGCTGCACCATTTCACATTCTCACCAACAATGTATAAGGGTTCCAATTTCTCTATGCTCTTGCCAACACTTATTATCTGTCTTTTTGATTCTAACCATCCTAGTGGATGTGAGATGTATCTCATTGTGGTTTTGATTTACGTTTCCTTGATGAATAATGTTGTTGACCAACTTTTTGTGTGCTTATTAGCTCTTTGTCTTCTATGGGAAATTCAAATCCCTTGCCCATTTTTAGTTTTTAAAAATTTCATTGAGATATGGTTGACATAAAACATTATATTATTTTCAGGTGATTCGACAACTATATACATTATAAGATGTTCACCATGATAAGTATAGTTACCATCTGTGCTAAGTATAGTTACCCTGTGACTTATTTATTTTATAACTGAAGTTTTGAACTTTTTAATCCCCTTCACCTATTTTTTCTATCTCCTCACCCCGATCCCTCTGGCAACCACTAGTTGTTTTCCATATTTATGAATGTTTCTCTTTTTTTTCCTCATTATTGTTTGTTCATTTGTTTTTTAGATTCTACATGAATGAAATCATATGGTATTTTTCTTTCTCTGATTTATTTCACATAGCGTGACACCCTTTAGATCCATCCATGTTGTCACAAATGGCAAGGTCCCATTCTTTTTTTAATGATTGAGTAATAGTCATTGTGTATATACACCACATCTTCTAAACCATTCATTTATTGATGGACACAGGTTACTTCTATACCTTGGTTATTGTAAATAATGCTGCAGTAAACATGGAGGTGCATGTATCTTTTTGAATTAGTGTTTTAATTTTCTTTGGGTAAAGACCCAGTAGTGGAATTATTAGATCATATAGTAGTTCCATTTCTAGTTTTTCGAGGAGCCTCCATATTGCTTTCCATAAAGGCTGCACCAGTTTGCATTCCCACCAACAGTGCATGAGGTTCCTTTTTCTCCATTTCCTGGCCAACTCTTGTTACTGCTTGTCTTTTTGTTTTTAGCCATTCTGACAATTGTGAGGTGATTATCTTATTGTGATTTTGATTTGCATTTCCCTGATGATGAGTGATGTTGAGCATCTTTTCATGTGTTTGTCGGCTGTCTGCTTGGAAAATGTCTATTCAGGTCCTCTGCCCATTTTCAATCCTTTGCTCATTTTAAAATTAGATTATTTGTCTTTTTATTATTGAGTAATGATATTTTTTGCATCTTCTAAATATAAGTCTCATCAGAGATATGATTTGTAAATATCTTTCTCATTCTGTGGGGGTTTTTTTTCACACTCTTGTTAGTGTCCTTTGAAATGCAAATTTTTAAAATTTTGATGAAATCCAATTTATCAGTTTTTTTCTCCTGTTACCTGTGCTTTTGGTATTGTTTTTAAGACCCTGATGCCTAATCTAAGGTCATGAAGATTTGCATCTGTTTTCTTCCAAGAATTTTGTAGTTTCAGGTCTTATGATTAGGCCTATGATCAAGTTTTGAGTTAATTTTTGTATATGGTGTGAGGTAGGGGGTTCAAATTCATTCTTTTGCATGTGGATGTCCAGTTGTTCCAGCACCCTTTATTGAAAAGGCAATTCTTCCCCTCTGTTGAATGGTATTGGCACTCTTATAAAAAATCAGTTGACCATAAATTGACCATAAAAGGTTTAATTCTGAACTCTGATGTTTATTCCATAGAAAACAGAAAAGCTGCCTATTTCAAGTGTGGACCATGAGAAACAGATCAGCTTGCTCCTGTGATGGCGGGCCTCTTTCCTGGAGAAATGACAGTGTCTAAGTCATCATAACTCTGAAAGGAAGGTGCACTAATTATTGGGAGAATGTAGGCAACCTGCATCTGAGGGGAGGAGCAAAGGGAAGGAGCCCCATCATCAGTGGGCTGATGAAATCAACACAACTTTGCTGTAATTTGCATTCCTGGAAATGAGTATTTGGCATCTAATGAGCCTTTTTTCACACTTTATTTAAGAATAAAACCCTCATTGTTGGATGCAACGTCTTGACAGTAAAAGGCAAAATTATTCTAGTATTCTGCAATACCACAGAGAAACGCCCAGCCCGGGCGGGGGGGCGGGGGGGAGGTGAGGGGGGAGAAGGTTGCACAGAGACTTCCAGAGTACAGAGGCCTCAGGGACACAAAGCCAGTTTGATATATTTAATCCTTGCTACTTTACCTTAGAGTGCAAAGATGTTTTGAACTACCAGAAAGTATGTTTAAAAGATCTGCATTTCATTTCTCTTCTCTTTGATTTGATTGAACTCATTCACATCAGTAGTTACTGGCGGCTACTAAGTGATCAGGCTGGTGCCGAAATCCCTCCCACCCCCACCGCCACCACTTGGAGGGAAATAGATGTGCAGGAAAATGTCTCTGTCCTGGACTTTGGGCTCTACTGGGGAGACAGATGGGTTGTGAAAAAGTCTGGACATAACCCTCAAGGCAGAGTAAACATAGGGTGAGGGTGAGACTATCAATGTTGTTTCTACCCTGAGTCTAAACCCCTGTCTTCCGGTTATGCTCCATTTGGCTTTTGAGGAATGACCTCAAACTAACACCTACTGAGTCAGAAAAGATGCCCGACCCTCCTCTAGCCAGGGCAGATAGAACCCTCCTTCCCAGGTGGTTCAGTCTTGCCTGGATGGACACAAGGCGAAGGAAAAAAGACGCGCGTGCGCGCGCGCGCGCGCGCGCGCACACACACACACACACACACACACACACACAGAGTCACATGCTGCCCACCCCTCTATATTGGCTCAGATTCTGCTCAGCACTGAGGCCCAGATGAAGCAGCCCATTAGTGCTTGTTCCTCAGGCCCTGCCAAGCCTGGCTCTTTGTTCCTTTGGTCCAGCGGGCTCTCCCATTTCCTGTCATCCATTTCCTTTTTGCTTAAGTTATTCAGAGGTAGTTTTTGTTGCTTTCACACAAAGAACCCGAATGGGACGCTGGGAAATTATTTCTACATCCCTCAGGGGTTGGGAAAGATTAGAGAACATTCCCAGGCGTCAGGAAGACTGACAGAACTGTCCAGAGCCCAGACCCAGGGGGAGAAGGGCTGGCCCTGGGGGCTCGAGCTCTGAGAATAGAAGCAAGACTACCTTGACTCTGGGGGCACAGAGAGCCTCCTGTGTCAGTCGGAAGAACAGAGAGATTTCAACATCTCGTCCCTGCTCTACCCCCCACCCCCTGCATGCTGAACATAGGGTGTCCCACCTAGTGGGACCTGCGGAGGGGTTCAGTTCCAGGGGTGACCAGTTGTGCCAGGCCCGTGGCCCCGAGGCCCGAGGGCCCACCTGAGTGAGCACACACAGCTTGGCAGACTGAACTCTGTACCATCTGCTTAGTCACCCTGGGAATCATCTCATCTGGGTTAAAATTTTATCTTTTTCCAGATTTATTTATTTATTTATTTATTTATTTATTTGAGAGAGAGGGAGGGAGGGGGAGAGAGCGCGCACACAGGCAAGCGGGTGAGAGGCAGAGGGAGAGAGACTCTCAAGGCGACTCCACAGTGAGGGCAGAGCCCCAGGTGGGGCTTGATCCCAGGACCCTGACTTCATGACCTGAGCTGAACCCGAGAGTCCGACACTTGACTGACAGAGCCACCCAGGTCACCCAGGTCACCACCAAAGGACCCAGTTTTTGGGTGGTCTCCCCTCACAATTCAGCATGCTCGGGGCGGACTGTCTTCCTTACCTGTGGCTGAGGGAAATATTTTCTTTTCTTTTTTTTTTTTTAAATCCATACAAACATTTATTCTGTCCCTTGAGGGAAATATTTTCTAACTGGTGGGAGCCACGGCTGGGCAAGTGGTGCCGTCCCCGGTGGCGCTCTCTCTCCTCGAGTTTGAGGCTCTAACTCACGGCTCCCTGCTGGTGCCATGAGGCCTATGTTGTCCTTGAAAAAGTCCTTACGAACTACTTCCGACGTGCGGAAGCTCATGAGGCGTATGACAGCGAACACCTGTGTGCTGGCAGTAAAGGCGACAAATAAAACATCAGACGGGCCCCTGAGCAAGCGCCTGCCCGCAGGGCCGCAATCGCGGAAGCAGAACTTTGCAGCCTGCTCCTGAGCTTGGGACCGACGGCAGTTCAAGGTGGGCCACAAGGAACCGGAGCTTCAGCGTTGGATCTGGGAAGACACGGGGGCGTGGCTGTGCATCTAGAAGATCATCGACATAATTGTCCCTGTCGCTAGAGTTTTCTGCCTCCAGAGTGGGTGAGTTGAAATTTTGACTCCGGCGCTCCGTGGTCCCTTCTCATGCTAGTAACAACCCCAGTGTTGGGGGGTGTTGTTGGTCAGACCACCATGCCCAGACCTTCCGGTGGAGCTGGCTCAGCCCCCAGAAGGCTCCCCCCTCGGGCTGAGGGTGTCTCCCTGGCCTTAGACCCTCCCCCAATATTTGTAATCCTTCATAGCTACTGTAATTTTGAGCAGTCTGAAAGTACCAACACATTTCCAATAGACTTGATAGTACCAGGAAATACCCCAGAGAATGTTCCAGCTTCCTGAGATGGAAGGATGACAATAACATCACCCCTATTTTGAAGGTGAGGAAACTGAGGCCCAGAGAGCGGTTGACCCTCCAGGGGTGGGCAGAACTCAGGCGGTGCCCAGCGGGGGCGTCAAGTCTACCAAGGAGGCAGGGTTTCGAGGCGGAGGTCTTCCCCGGCCTCCCACCGTGGGCCGCTTCTGGGTGTTGCCGGCCTGGCCCAGGCATGCTCAGGGACAAAGCAGCCACTTGTGGTGGCCTTCATCTGGGTTTCCTGGGAGTTCCACATCGATACCAGCCCCAGCCTCACACTCGCCCAGAGGCACAGTGTGGGAAGTCCTGCCTGGCTGCCTTGGTTGCCGGATGTTATCTCACAAAAATGAGGTACTTGACTCGGTCCCGTGGCTCAGCGTCCCGTGCGGCTGAACCCCCCATAGTGAGCACGAAGACCGGGCCCTCACAGGTTACCTGGGGCCGTCCGTGGTCCCACGCCAACCCTTCACCCCACACCCCTCTGTAGCAGCTTAGTCGTGGCCTTTGGTTTCACCTGGGGTTAGTTAGCCTGGGGATTATTTGTTCTTTGTCTTATAAATGGGCGGACACGTGCCCGGGGTTGGCTGTTCATCCAGGGCACCGACATGGACACTGGGGAACCCCGTCCGCCCCAGCTTGAGCCCAGAGCCACACACAGCACCCCAGCCCCAAGGGGCAGAAACACGACCCGGGGAGCACCAGGCTGCACTCCTGAGTCTCTGGCTGGGTCCCAGAATTGATCTGAGGGAGACACACGAAGGACGGGGTCCTCGCACAGCCATCCTGCTGACGTTATCTCTTGTGCCTCACTTCCTCGTGGCCACGGGCCTCAAACGCCGTGGAAGCCCCCTCCGCCCCTGGGAAACCTCTGTGGTGGAAGTGAACTTCTCCCGCTTGGTCAGGAGGAGAGAGGGAGGCGAGGGGGCTAGGACTCGGGAATGAGGGCTCCCAAAGCCAGAGGTCAGCTCATCAGTTCCAAGAAATACAAAAAATCTCATTGCAAAAAGCTGGGCCACAAAGTTGTGAACAACTGACAAGCAGCCTTTCATTTCAGGAAAAAAAAAAAAATCCAAAAAATTGCTCTTTTTTAGGCATCCCATTTAAAACAGAGCCCCCAGAAAGACACCCCATGGTCTGAAGCTTGGGGCAGCATAGGAACAGTGTCGGGGAGGCAGCCCGGCCACGGGGACTCCGGGGGCAGCCGAAGACAATGCTTTCCTCTTGGGCCCAGGAATGAACTAAGCATCTAAGTTGAAGGCGTCTGTTTCACTCCCAATGTTTTGTTCTAGCTGGTTGAACTCAGGAGCAAAATGTCTTGAGAAAAGCTCTCCGGGTGTTGGTCCCAAGCAGGGCCATGCCCAGAGAGGCAGGTGGGGAGGGGAGGGATGTGCTCCTGGAGGGGCGCTGGGAGAGGGCGCTTTTGTGTCCTGGTGCCTAAGAGGGGCCTCTTTTGTGTTCTGTGGTGGTGCGAGCTTTTAAGTGTTGTCTCCCCCAAGGTAAGTAAAAAATACATCTTCCCCAAATGCTTTGCACAGCTAAAAGGAAACCCTACCACCCCTGCTAGCCGTCAGCCCCTGATGTTACCCAACACCGCCCCCCCCCCAGAGCCCAGTGTTTGTGTGGGGCTAGAGGTGACAGCATGCTTCCCTCTGCGTGACACCCGGTCTCAGACAGCTGCCTCCCCCAGCCTGGAACCCCCGCCCCAGGTGCCAGGGCCATTGGGGCCCTGAGTTCTCGGTGCACAGTACCCATGGTGGGGCCTCTATCCTGCAAACAGGGCCCGGGCAGAGGAAGGAAGCCCCCAACTCCCACCTGCACGTGCCTGGGACTTAGCCTGAGCACCAGGTAGTGGGGTCCGCTTGAGAAATGCTGACAGCCTGCTTCTCCTGGGAGGAGAGCCCCCCACCTGCATGCTGGGGGAGCAGGAGCTCCGGGTTCTCGGCGGCGCCATTCTGGAGGGAAGCTTCCATCTCGCTGAGCTGGAGGTCAGAAGTCCAAAATCAAACATCACCGGTCCAAGTCAGGGTGTCAGCAAGGCTGGCTCTTCTTGGAGGCTTTCGGGAAGAACCCATCTCTTCGCCCTTCTGGAGACCACCCCTGGCCTCTGGCTTCCAGCCCCTTCCCCCACCTCCCAAGCCAGCAGCACGGCATCTCCCTTCCTCTCTGGCCTCCTGCCTCTCGCAGGGGAAGACCCCTGCCATTATTCCGGACCTCCTGAGGATAATCCGGGATAATCTCTCATCTCAAGGCTCTCACCCTAATCCCACCAGGATGGTTCTTTTGCCACATAAGGGGCCATCTTCGCAGACTTTGAGATTAGGACATGGCCATTTTTCTGTCTATTACAGGGTGCGGAGCAGAAGGAAACCAGAGTGGCCTCGAGCTCAGAGGCCGGCCCTCTTCTCCGAGTGCCCAGCTGGGCTGTTCCCTGACCTGCGTGGGAGAAGCCAAGCCTGTGGCTGCTGGGAAGCTCCTGGAACCAGGGGACAGTCAAGGGAGCGCTCAAAGGACAGCAGCCCTGGGCAACTCCCCAGCCTGGCTGGAACCCATGGGAGACTCCGATCTGAGCCAGAACCGTCCAGCGAGCTGCTCTGGAATTCTTCATCCACAGGAACTGCAAAATAGTCAGTGGTAATGGTTTTAAGCCACTATGTTTTGGGGTTTGTTGTGATGCAGTAACAGGTAACCCAGATGGGACCTGAGCTTAGACTCATCCCATCGACCCCTGCTCCCTCCAAAATGATCAAACTGGGTCAGGATTTCTTTGGAAACCTGAGAGGAGCTGGCCTTGAGGGATGGAAGGTGGGTGTTTCAGAGGATAAAAGGGAGGGATAAGGGGCCAGGGTAGAGGGGGACAGTCACTTCTCAGGGGGGCCTGAGTCCCAGGAGATTGGGTGGGTGGTAGCAAGGGGACCAGGGAACCTGCTGCCAAGAACTGTGGTAATGAAGGCCTTGGCACGCCTCTGCTACCATCTGCTGGGGCCGCTTCCTCCGGGAGCCCTCAGCCCACATGACGGGTTCTTCGGGAAGAGTGATGGACAGGCAAGTAGAAGACAAGACCTCTGGAAAGAGAAGCTTCCACTCTTTCCAGTCACTGCAGAGCAGAGCAGACAAATGTGCTTAAGAGAAGTTTGCATTCAGGGACGCCTGGGTGGCTCAGTTGGTCGAACATCTGCCTTTGGCTCAGGTCATGATGCCAGGGTCCTGGGATCGAGCCCGACATCGGGCTTCCTGCTCAGCGGGGAGCCTGCTTCTCCCTCTGCCCGCTGCTCCCCATGTTTGTGCTCTCTCTCTCTTTCTCTCTGACATATAAAAAATCTTAAAAAAAAAAAGACAAATCTGCATTCAGTAAGCTCCACACTTAGTTTTAGTACAAGTTATTGTAAGTCATTCTTTGAAGAATTACTGATATACGGTGTTGTGTTTCTTTAAGAATCTTACATAATTCCAATCCCCCCTCCCCCCACAAACCCAAATCAGGTGTCAGGTGTTTGTACATTGACAGGTTTATTCTTTTCTTAAAACTTGAACAAATACATCTTTACACACAAAAGTTGGTAAAAAGTAAGCCCTTACTGCTTTGTTAAAAATAAAACCCATACACAAACCTTTCTGGCCAAACTCCCAAAGCAAGAAAACATCACATTTTTACAATACATCGGTGTATAGATATGTGTATGTTTTTCATTGGACAGAACTCATTCAGATCTGCCTCAACAAACAGAAAACTAACTTTAAGACCATGAAGGGGAAAAATACATGCCTCTTAAAAGCGTTAAAGACAAGTAGCTATGGAATTCTGAAAATTCTCAATAAATAAGTTCATAGTATAAAAATTCTTAACTCTGTATTGTTTACCTTTAATCAACGGCAGTACCAATTATCCTTGTAAGCATTTAAAGGAAATTAAAAATAACTGCATATTTACAGCAACAAAAGAAACATTTGTAACCTTTAGCTCTTCTACATAAATCCCAGAAGAGGGAAAGTTCACTATAAATTAGTATTTGATGATTCTAGCCCAGCTAGAATTAATCCATTTTTAAAAATCAACCATAAAATATTATAAATATGGGATTCAAGAAAGCAGCTAAAAAAAAGCTACTATTTAATAAATGCAGGAGGCATCAAGCAAAAAAAAAAAGTGCTACTCCCTTTGGGGAGAATTAATGCTAGAGTAATACTAATAAAAATAATAAAAGATGGCATAAAAGGCAGATCGAGAATAAAATTGATACTTGATGTGAGAATAATTTTATTTCTTGTATTGTAAGAAGGTCTTATGTTATTCTAGAGAGACTTAGAAAAAAAAACATGCATATAAAATTCTAATTACATGCCCGTTGAGTGACTTTGTCAAAGGTTTGCCCCAGAAGGGCTTTTTCAAAGAGGTTAAAAACCTGTCCTAATTGCCATCCAAATTGATGTTTACAACCAACATAAGCCATCATCTGCTTCCAAAGCAAACCCTAGATTAGGGTTTAGAGACTTTTTATTTAGACACTTCACTTAAGAGCACTTTTTGCTTCTTGCTCGAATAAAGAGGGCATTTCCCATACCGGAAAACTGGGAGTAAGAGCGGGAGAGAAAGAGACAAGCTATGCGGGTCAAGGACCTCATGAAGCCAGATAGAATATGGAAAGATGAAAAAAAGGAAAACACAAGCAAGTTTCTGCAAATAGAGTAGCTCCCCTCCTGGAAGGCAGGTGAGTACTAGGTCCTAGGCAGGAGACCCGTGCAGGCAGCCTGGGGGTGGGCAGCCTGGGGGTCGGAATGTAACAGACTCTCCTCTATAATTCAGGCAAAGAGGGTTTAGCTAACCCCTTCTAACAGGCAACTGACAGAGCCAGAAACAAGTTACAAAGACACCTTCAGAACCAGCCCTTTGAAACCAGAAACAAGTCTGGCCAGAGACAACATGCACCCATGGGTGTCAAGAGATATGAAAGGGGGCATTTGAAGAGAGGTCTTTTGTTTTAGAAACATATCCACTCTGGTTGGCGATTCTCCCGCCCCACAGACCATCTTGGACGCTACACAGCCAGCGTGAGGGGACAGCAGGCAGCTGTTGCAAACGGTCTAAAGTTATCTGGTGGCTCTACACAGATAATCAGTTACAGGCTTAGGGTCTGAGGCTGATCCAACTTAACCTGGTAACCGGGACTGAGCAAGATCAAGCACAGCTTTCCTTAGAAAGGTGGGAGACAGCAGAAGAAGCCCCCAGTGAGGGGGAGAGTGGGGATTGAAAACCAAAAGAAAAGATACAAGTGATTTACTTTGTTGGTGAAAATTTGGACAAGTTAGCAAAATTGAGGAAGCCTCATTTCCCAAAGATGGAACAAAGGTGGAGATGAAGGTCAAGGCTGACGATGCCGCCGCACTTGACCTGCTAAAGGAAAGTTAACAAACTGTTTCACATCCTTCCTACCAGGCAGCCGGTTCCATTAGAAGCTGTGTCTTCAGGAACTGTGCTCTTTAGAAGGAAATATAGCCTCGAGGCATTGGGACACTCTATTCCGGGTCCCAGGGCTTCCCTTTCCTCAGAGCGCCCCCAGGCCACTTACCAGGCATTTGCCTGAAAGGAATGGCTTCTAGTTTTGAAGACCTTAAAATAAGAAATTAGTAATCAATCCAGTAGCCACATAAGACAGGAACAAAAGTCATGATTTCAGTCTATTTTAAAAATCAACAACTCTTGGGGTGCCTGGCTGGCTTGGTTGGTGGAATGTGCGACTCTGTATCTCAAGGTCATGAGTTCGAGCCCCATGCTGGGTGGAGAGATTACTTAAATAAATTAAAAAAAATAAAAATAAACAATCCTTCCCTTCTTGCTACCATAAACGCCAAATGGAAGAAGGCACAAATAAAAAGGAAAGAGAATATTTTCAAATTCTTAAGACAATGAAGAAAACAACCCATCAATGGGAGAGACCATGAAAAGAACCCCAGAAAACATTACAAACCTAGGCCCTTTTGAAAAGATGGTATTCCGGGACGCCTGCGTGGCTCAGTCAGTTAAGCATCTGCCTTCGGCTCAGCTCATGATCCCAGGGTCCTGGGATTGAGCCCTGCATTGGGCTCCCTGCTCAGCGGGGAGCCTGCTTCTCCCTTTGCCTGCTTCTCCCTTTGCCTGCTGCTCCCCCTGCTCTCTCTCTCTTATACAAATAAAATCTTTAAAAAAAAAAAAAAAAAGAAAAGAAAAAGATGAAATAAGATGGTATTCCATTAAAAATTGAAAATGCTTGCATGTTCTAATGTAACATGACTACCTCCAAGTTTTAGGAAATTCTTGAACAAAAAGTACACAGCAAACAAGTGAGGTAGCAGCCCGCTTCCTACTCTAGGGTCCTCACTCAGCAAGAAGCCCCACAAGCACCCACCAGTGATGGCAAGAGATGGGATCTTGCATCTGGTAGGAAATGGCACTGGGAGAGCTCTAAGGCTCCTAAGCTTTAAGATTCTAGAGATGCTAAAAATTCTGCTAAGACCATAGTTTGGTCTGATCCACTATGAAGCCCACTGATATAAACAAAGTTGGCTCAAATAACAAGACCTTCTACAAATGAGCTGAGCGCAATGATATACTACTTTAAATCCACATTCAGAACCGTAATCTATGTTGTACATTTTTCCTAATACTATTTGATGGCTGAAAATATTAAACATCTATTTAATTTTAAACCTACCTATTCTCAATTTCTATTTCAAAATACCAGTAATTATTCACTATATAGAACCAGGCAAAGATACTTGTAAAAATTAAGTTGCTATGGGGTGCCTGGATGGCTCAGTCAGTTAAGCATCTGCCTTCGGCTCAGGGCATGATCCTGGGGTCTGGGATCGAGCCCCACATCAGGCTCCCTGCTCAAAGGGGAACCTGCTTCTCTCTCTCCCCTCGCCGTTCCCTCTGCTTGTGCTCTCTCTCTAATAAATAAACAAAAAAATCTTAATAAGAATTAAGTTGCTATATAAAAGAAAGTCTTCATTATTAAAGGACAGTGACATCTATATTCTGCCCATCTTTGGGATTAAGGCATCTTGAATTTTTCCTCTTTACCTGAGGCCTCAGAATGCTGGTGAGGGAGGGAAGGACAGGGATAGGTACTCCCGTTTCATGGCTGAAGAAATGGAGGCAGAGAGGCCGAGTGTCTTGCTCACATTCACCAAGTCTGGCCAGCCTGGAAATGTAGGACCAACTGCCTCCCTAATTCCTTCCCTAAAATCACCAGCAATATCATGGGAAGTGACACACAGTACATCTTACTCTTCAATGACAGCCAAGGGTGCAGGGAAGACAGAAGGAATCACGTGAGGGCTTTTTTCTTTTTTTCGGTAACCCTGTTTGCTCTGAGAGGGTAAATGTGCTTTTCTTAAGATGCTGGTAAGTACAATTGTTAATAACGGAGAGCTGAGACAAAGCTGAGGCATGGACCACAGCAGACGTGGATGACGGGCTCCGTGTTCACTGCCCAGGTTCCCGTGCCCTGGTTCTCACCACAGGCCCGCTGCACAGGTCACTTGGCCTCTAACTTCACCACACAGTGTCCTCCAGCACCACAGGGCTCTTCTGAACAGGGAGCTAATTTAATAATATGTTGGTCAATATAAAGAAATACATAGTATTTATTCAGTAATAGTCCTAGAATATTGAAACAGAATAGCATGCCTAAGCCATCCATTGACAAAAAAGAATGGAAATTTTACTTAAAACTGTTCATGTTTCCTCTCCCCCTCTGATTTCCCCCAATTCACCCTTCCTTTCCTTCTCAGAATGTCCTCCATGTTTTTCCTTATGCTCCACATGTAAGTGAAACCATATGATAATTGACTCTCAGTATAATCTCCTCTAGTCCAGTCCATGTTGATACAAAAGTTGGGTATTCATCCTTTCTGATGGAGGCATAATATTCCATTGTATATATGGACCACACCTTCTTTATCCATTCATCTGTTGAAGGGCATCTTGGCTTTTTCCACAGTTTAGTGATTGTGGCCATTGCTGCTATGAACATTGGGGTACATGTGGAGAGACTGTGGACTCT
>CM053609.1:110881415-110919849 GCA_028646535.1 Procyon lotor
TGAGAAACAAACTGAGGGTTTTGGAGGGGAGGGAGTGGGGGATTGGGTGAGCCTGGTGGTGGGTATTGAGGAGGGCACATATTGCATGGAGCACTGGGTGTGGTGCATGAACAATGAATCTTGGAACACTGAAAAAATAAAATTAACAAAACAAAACAAAAACTGTTCCTCAAGTCTGTGGTTCATAAGCAAATAATTACTTTCCAATATCTAAATGCTTCCAAAGGAACAAATATTTATGTATTAGTCTAATCACAGGAAACCCACTGAGTAAAGATCAGATTTGAATGCACCTTCCACGTCAAGTGCCAAGTTTAATGCGCCCATGTGTGCTGTTGGTATGGTTTGTAGCTAGTGCTGCAAGGCTGTTCACCACCGGACGGGCATATGTACAGCTTTGATTTTCTCTGTATTAAACATATTTATCTTTAAACAAAATCAGTTCCAGTCAGGCTCTTATCAGGGAGGAACATTATTAAGTTTGCAAAGCAATCACAATGAAAAGAAGTCCAGTGTTAGCAAAAAGGGCTAAATATGCTTCTCATTCTATACGGAAGATGAATTTACTATGAAAAAGAAAAAAAAGAATTTGGTATAATGCTTTGCTTATCTTCCCTATCTTCTAACATAAGCTTTGAAAAACTCCTCTAAATGCCACAACTATATAAGGAACATATCTGGTTTCATGATATTTTCTACTGCAGAAACTTCTTAGGGTACCACCGCCCACCGCCCTAAAAAAACCCCAAACCAACCAAAAAAAATTAAAAATCCAAAACCTAGCAGAAAGAGTTGACTAATCAAACTAAGCCTTCCCACTAAGATAGCAACAATGAAGTCAATTAAAAAAAAAATTAGCGTCACATTTATATCTAGACGAAGTCAACCAAGTAAATAAAATTCATTCCCTACTTAAACTTTAAAAAACAAATACCAACTATCAATGGGTGCTTTTAATATACAAAATTTAGCCCTCTCAAGTTTTTGTATTAAATCAAAATTTAACCATCCTTAAATCTACATTAAAATAATCCTGGAACTCTGGGATGTTATCACTTGTTACAACTGAATTAATTCTTTAGAAGACCAAACTGATGTTTCTAGTTGGAACTGCTTGTATCCATAGGTTTTAATTTTTTTTAAAGATCTTATTTATTTATTTGAGCGAGCACGCATGAGAGAGAGAGAGAGAGAGAGAGAGTGCAAGGGGTGGGGGAGGTAGGGGAGAGGGAGAAGGACAAGCAGACTGCCTTGAGCAGAGCCCCGCATGGGGCTCCATCTCATCCCCGAGATCATGATCTGAGCTGAAATCAAGAGTGGTGCTCAACCAACCGAGGTACCCAGGAGCCCGGTAGCTTTCCTTTGAAAGAAACTAACATAGTTTTCTTACCCCCTTTGGTTGAGCATTCATACCAGAGAGTAGTCCAATATAGGCAGGGATCACAGCAGGACAGATAGATAATTTTAAGTAGTTATGATGCAATTAAGAAAATCTGACATTGGAACTGATCCTTCAATAATCCCTGAATATGCTACCATATTTCAAGCAAAGCCCTCTGTCTGCTCACATCTGAAACCCTTCACATGAAACCAGTGTAGAAACCAATAAAAAGAAAAAGCCTACGTAATGAAGACTATACAGTAAGTGGGGTAGTCACAAATACTTATCTTCTTAAGTTTCATAATACACATAGGACACAAAGGAGTCAGTTTAAACTCCAATTAGAATTTCTAAACACTCAAGGTTTTCACCGAATGTATTATTAGATACGTCAGTAGAACAAGTTTTCTGAATCTTTAGCTAAGTAGGGTTTGATTATTCCGACTTTGGAAAGCTAACACTAGGCTCAAAACCAAAGTCTGAATACTTTGACAGTAGACTTTACTCCCTTATCTAAAAGTTTGATCAGAATTGGGGCACCTGGCTGCTTTGGTTGGTGGAGTGTGTGACTCTTGATCTCGTGGTTGTATCTGGGCCCCGCACAGGATGTGGAGGTGACTTAAAAATGTTTAAAAAAATTCTTTCTTAAAATATTTAGAATAAAGCCCAGCTAAAATGTATGAGCCAGTGTTAAGTATTGTGTTGTATCATTCCTGTAATGATATATATGTTTCAAAACAAGAATGGACTGGGAGGATAAATATTTGTGTGTAGTATTTTACTGAGTGATTCTGAAATGCCTTGTATTTTATTTTTTTTAAAGGTTTTATTTCTAAGTAATTTCTACCCAATGTGGGGCTCAAACTCACAACCCCAAGATTAACAGTTGCACATGCTCCACTGACTGAATCCGCCAGGCACCCCCTTAAGAAAGAATTTTCAAAAGCTAGTTACTACTTAAAAATACCTTCAAAACATTTACCACTCAGCATGCATACAAAGTACTGATTTTAGTGTGTATTGAATTCAATACTGCAAAAGTACTGAATTTGTCACAACATATGTTCCCCATAAAGATTTTAGGTGAAGTAATTTGCAGTTTGAAACAACTTTATTTACATTGGCTATAAAAGCGTCTTGAAAATTTCAAAGTCTAATAACTTTTCTTCAGTACAGGTCATCATTGCCGGAAACAAAAGCAAAGTTTCATGTGATGTCTCAATTGGTGAATAAAAATATTTTTAAGTTCCCCCTCATATTGATAACACTCTTATGTTTAATGAGTGCACATAATTTACTGAGGACAAAGATACTGAACCGTATGCGGTGGCGTTAAGAAAGATGGTATAGCCTCAGACTAGTTAGTAGGATGGATAAGTCATGCGTGGCATGATTTCTGGGGTTCCCATGGTACCATCTTTAGAAAAAGACAACAGGTCCCAGTGATTTCACGAATAAATAAAATAATATTTCATTCGACTGCACACATGAACCAGCTTCTGTACGAAAGTTAATATTGATAAGAAAGATCTCAGAAAAGTATTCACCAAAGAGAAATGTATGCAGAACAAGAGCCCCATGAGGGTCCCATGAGGACAAACAGGCCAAAAGCAAGAGATGAACTTTTAGAGTAGAGATAAAAGTAACAATACACTGGATGAGACCATCGTTAAACACACAGAACTTCATTATCTACCCAGACCTTACAGAGCACTGGAAAAAATATGTCCCAGAGGAGGTGTCCTCTCTGTGAGGCTGCAAAATTTTGGTGTTATCTGCAAGGGACATATTCACTCTATCCCCCAATAGTTAATTTCTGTTTGTAAGTGAAGATTTTCCAACCATAATATTGTTATATTTCAGGGTTGCTGCCAAATAAATGACAAGTGGGGACGGTATCCTCAGAATAGCAAGGAATTAGAGTGGCTTCATCCAAATAACTCTATCTTCTCTAGTTGGTAGCTGGTGTGTGCACTTTTTAAAAAGTTAGGGTAACATTCACATAATAACATAACATTTTAAGTGTACATTTCAGTGGTTTTTAGTACATTCACCATGTGGCACAACCATTACCCTATTTAGTTTCAGAATGTTTCCATCACCCCAAAACCTCCCCTACGTGCATCACCTACACGCTTTAGCAGTCACTCCACATATCTCCCTCCCACCGTCCTCTGGAAACCTCTAATCTACTTTCTGTCTCTATGGATGTGCCTATTATGGACACCTCATACACACAAGCCTATACAATAAGGGGCCTTTTGTGTCTGGCCTTGTCTATTTTAACTGGTAGTTCTTAAACCATTCCAAAGGGCTTGTCATCCCAAGGACACCAGACCACAAGTGCTCAGGATTCTGGATCTGTCTTCATGAGTGCATTCTAGCTTCCATAGAACTTCTTTATATGAGGTTCTCGTTCCTTGACTGCCTTTTGATCACACGAAAATGGATTAAAATTGGACTGCAAATTATTGTTCCCCAGAATACGTGAAGTTTTTAAAGTGGGAAAGAGTAACAAAGAACAGAGGAGTAAAATTCTTGACTCAACTACAGTCTCAACAGTAACACATGCTCAGGTCATAGTTTTCTCTTGGTACCAGTGACATTCAAGCTATTCTGGAAGACTAGGAAAACTAAGCCATTTTTTTTTTTTTTTTAGTATCTCAAAGCACTTAATAAGTAAGTGCTTTGTAGCATGTGAAATGTTTTACTTTCTATTTATTTTTATATTTTTTGAAAGATTTTATTTATTTATTTGACAGGGAGAGAGATGACAAGTAGGCAGAGAGGCAGGCAGAGGGAGAGGGGGAAGCAGGCTCCCTGCTGAGCAGAGAGCCCGATGGGGGGCTTGATCCCAGGACCCTGGTATCATGACCTGAGCCGAAGGCAGAGGCTTTAACCCACTGAGCCACCCAGGCGCCCCATGAAGTTTTTTTAAAAAACTGAAGTTAAAAAAATAAATAAATAAAAATAAAAAATAAAAACTGAAGTTAAAATGAGAAACCACAGGTAGGCTAATTAGATCTCATGTTGATCCTTACTGAAAGATTTGCTTTCAGAACTAAGTTTGTTCTCCATGAATCAGTTCTTGGGAGTTTTAACTCAAATTGTCAAATATTCCTGCTCCAAAGTAAGTCTTTCATGTGTTTATCTTATCTGTGTGATGTAGAAACTCACAGATATGGAATTAAGCACAACACCTTAGCTTTCAAAAGATGGCCTTGTATTGATGTAGTGTGTGTGAATTGTGAACTGGGTTAATCTCGGCAGAATTTTTTAAAGGCTAAAAATACTTGTATAAAATAGGAAGGTGTTGTCATCGTAAAGGTCTTGAGCTCAGTCTGTCTCTCATTCACCCACACATAAGAAAAAGCCTTTAAATAGTACAAGCAAGACACAGAAACCCTTTAGTAGCCAGTCCTTCTATGAAATAAAAGGCTCAGGAGCACCTGGGTGGCTCAGTGGGTTGAGCCTCTGCCTTTGGCTCAGGTCATGATCCCAGGGTCCTGGGATTGTCTGCATCAGGCTCCCTGGTCAGCAAGCAGTCTGCTCCTCCCCCCTTGTTCGTGCTCTCTCTCTCAAATAAATAAATAAATAAAATCTTAAAAGAAAGAAAGAGAGAATTCTCCAGGCATAAAGAAAACAATTCCAGATAGAAGTAAGAAAGGGCAGGATGAAATTAAAAAAAAAAAAAAAATCAGAAACAGTAAATACGTGGATAAACAAAACTGAATACTGATTCTTTAAAATAGATAATGTTAGTAATAATAATAGATAAAATAATGAATTGTAAAGTTTAAACATACGTAGAAGATAGAGGTAAAACACGATGACAACATAGAAGGAAGGGTAAACAGATTTACACTGTGAAACAATTCTTATATTGTTGCGAAGTAATAATGTACCAACTTCAGGTAGACTATGGTAAGTCAAAGATGATGTTGTAACCTCTAAGTTACAGCTAAATGATTTTTTAAAAAAATCTCCAATACTCTCACATGGTAGGATACAAAAATAGGTAACAGGAGAGTATTTGGTTTATTCAAAAAAAGGCAGGAAAGGAGAAATAGAGGAACAAAGAGGAAATAGGACAAATGGAAAACTAACTGGGGGACAGGATTCAACAGTCAAATTAACTATAAATGGACTAGATATTCCAAATAAAGGTAACTCAAAAACCTTAGGCAAAATATTAGCACATTGAATCCACTGATATATAAAAATAATATACCATGATCAAATGCGGTGTGTTCTAAGAAAGCAACATTTGAAAATCAATTAGTGTAATTAATCACTATATGAAAACAAAAGTGAAAAACTACATGATTATCTCAACAGAGGCAGAAAAATCATTTAATTAAAACTCTCAGAAAACTAGGAATAAAAAAACCTTAGTTTAGTAAGTGGTATTTCTTAAAAAATTTGCAACAAACATCATATTGAATGGTAAAACACTGAATTCTTTCTTGTTCAGGAATAAGTCAAAGAGGTCTGCTGTCACCACTTCTATGCAACATTCTGCTAGAAGTCCTAGTCAACTCAGTAAGAGAATGAAAGAAAAACTGGAAAGGGAGAAATGAAACTATCATTATTTATAGAAGATATGAATGTATACATGAAGAAATACAAAAGGAACTATAGCGTTAGCATAATTAAAGTGAATTTAGCAAGGTTGCTAGATAAAAATAAACAGATATAGGGGTGCCTGGCTGGTGCAGTTGGTTAAGCATCCCACTCTTCACTTCAACTTAGGTCATGAGCCTTGTCTGGCTCCACATTCAGCATGGAGTCTGCTCGAGACTCTCTCTCTGCCTCTGCCCCTCCTCCAGCTTGCGTACTCTCTCTTTTAAAATAAATAAAGAAATAAATAAAGGGGTGCCTGGGTAGCTCAGTGGGTTAAGCCTCTGCCTTCGGCTCAGGTCATGATCTCAGGGTACTGGGATCGAGCCCCGCATTGGGCTCTCTGTTCAGCGGGGAGCCTGCTTCTCCCTCTCTCTCTGCCTACTTGTGGTCTCTCTCTCTCTCTCTCTGTCAAATGAATAAATAAAATCCTAAAAATAAATAAATAAAATCTAAAAAAACCCCACCTCAACCAATTATATTTCTACATACTAACAAAAAACAGATAATAAAATATAAACTTCAACAATCTAAAAATAAATCTAACCTCTCCATGTAAACCTTAAAACCTTGTTGAGATAAATTAAAGACCTAAGTAAATAGAATGATATACCATGTCTATGGATTACAAAATTCAAAACTGAGAAGATATAAATTCTCCTGAAATTGATCTATATATACAATGCCATACCAATTAAACCCTAAAAGATAGCCTCCCCAAGGAAACTGACAACCTGTTTCTAAAATGTGTATGGAAATGAAAAGGGTTACAAGTAGCCAAGACTATCTGGAAGAAAATCAAAGTTAGAGATCTTATATTACCAGATGGGAAGACTATAAAAATTACAAATGCAATGCACTGAGATTTTCAAGACATTGTGCTAAATCAAGTGAACACTCATGGAATAAGTGAACTTTGACTACTACACTTCATACCATATATAAATATCAGTGCTAGATGGATCATAGATATAATGAGAATGGTAAGACAATAAAGCTTTTAGAAGAATAAGAACCGGGGTGCCTGGGTGGCTCAGTGGGTTAAAGCCTTTGCCTTTTGCTTGGATTGTGATCTCAGGGTCCTGGGATTGAGCCTCACATTGGGCTCTTTGCTTGGTGGGGAGCCTGCTTCCCCCACTCTGTGTGCCTGCCTCTCTGCCTGCTTGTGATCTCTCTCTCTCTGTCAAATAAAATAAATAAAATATTAAAAAAGAAGAAGAACCACCTTGGGTAAAGGCTGATGAAACAGGACACAAAGATCGTTATCCATAAAGAAACTGATACATTGAACTTCATAAAAATTAGAACTCTTTGGTTATCAAAGGGCTTCAACTGGAAAGCAAAAAAGCAAACCAAAGAGAAGAGATTTATAACAATATATCAGGCAAAACCTCCTATCAACAAAATACAAAGAACCTTCAAATCAATAGGAAAGAGATAGACAACCTAATAAATACAAAGAAGTGAACTGAATAGGCACTCAACGAGTGAGAATACTCAAATGGCTAATAAAGATATAAAATGGTGTCCTACTCATCAATACTTCTCAGAGAAATGCACATTAGAACCACAACAGAATACACACTTGCCAGAATGCCCAATACCACAATGAAATACACACTTGACAGAATGGCTAAAACTAAAAAGGCTGAAGGTATCAAGGACTGACGAGGATATAGAGCAACCGGAACTCTCACCCACTGTTGAGTGGGAGTGTAAATTGGTACAACCGCTGTTGAAAACTCTTTAGCAATATCCTTTCAGCTAAATATGAATCCATTCTATGATTCAGTGAGCTTCATTCTTACGTATAAACCCAGGAGAAATGAATGCATATCTCCACCAAAAGGTACGCACAGGAATGCTCATGACAGCTTTAGACATCAAAGCTAAAAGTCATCAACAACCGCAATGTCCATCAACAGTAGACTGGATAAATAAACTGGGATATACTCATCCGATGGAAGAATACATGGTAATGAAAAAGGGC
Source organism: Procyon lotor (assembly GCA_028646535.1). Classification (NCBI taxonomy): domain Eukaryota; kingdom Metazoa; phylum Chordata; class Mammalia; order Carnivora; family Procyonidae; genus Procyon; species Procyon lotor. The sequence goes on from CM053609.1 coordinate 110,889,407, forward strand.
ACACTACTGGTATTGCTGCATGCAAAAACGTAGATGAATTTCACAGACATCATGATCATCAAGTAAAACGAGACACAAAGAAGACTAGACTACAACTCCATTTACAGGAAGATCAAGAACAGGCAAACAAATCCGTGGAGACAGAAGTCAGAATAGTGATTAAGTCTGAGTATGGGCTGGGAGCCTCATTTTGATCTAGGGGATGGTTTTAAGGGTGCATATACACATCAACACACATTGAGATGAGCACTTAAGATCTGTTACACTTTATACCCTATACTGCATTAAAATTTTTAAAGAATATGATCACTACCTATATGCAGTCTTAGTGTTCCATTTGAACTGCTCTCTTTGGCCTTAGAAAGGCAAAGTCTGGACAGAAGGCAGTAGGAAAAGTTGGGGAGTGTGGAAGGAAACAGTGAGGAGAAAGCAATCACGTGGGCCTCCTAGAATAAAAATAACCCCCTTACAAAGCCTGTATAGACATGTTAAATAAGTTCATCAATCCACCCAGCAGACAAAATTATTAAAGACATTTACATAGATGGCTATTAAAATGGCATTTTTATAAAGTAGCCCTCTCCATGTTCTTTTGGAGTGTTTGCATCTCAGAGATGTAGGGCTGCTCACTTTCCCACACAGGGTCCTTATTTCCTTATTGCTACATAATTTTCGTCCCCAGTGCTCCCTTCTCTGCCTCAATCGAGCATTTCTCTGATCTTAATTACAATCTATAAACAACAGTCAATCCATGGATATGTTAAGAAGCAGTGAGGGAATTGTCAGTGTGGGGAAACACTACTGTGTGCGGTCACACAACTGGAAAGCAAGAAAACAAAGTGAGAAATAGTACAATTACTGCAGGCAGTGAAGACACCACAGATGGTGATGGGCGGCCTGCATTCCGCAGAACCGCAGTGGGACTATACTTTGCCTCTTCATCGTTCACCCAGAAGAAAAACAAAGTTTTTCATCTTTTTATATACCATTTACTTTCTAGGAAGGCAAATTCTTGTCCTTCTGTGAGCTGAGGAAGAATGTACATAGTTACGTGGATTATTGCAGTTTAGATTATTTTCAGCGATTCCACACCCAAGGATACATATCTGTTTAGACAGAAGTATACCCACTATGCATTAAAATGCCCGTCTTTCAAAAATTCTTCTGAGTATGTATAAATGTGGTTTCCTCTTCTTCTAAAGTTCTTAGGGGTATTTTTCAGAACTTGAGTACTAAAGCATTAACTGTACATGGAATGTAGTGCTTTGTATTTCCCTTCTTATTCACCAAAAGAAGGAGAATGATTGTACATTTAATCTCTCCTTCTACTGGTATTTATAACTTCAGCAAATAGGCTAGCACTGTGCTACCTAAAATAAACTGTTACGAATGATCAAATGTCTACACAGCCAGCACGTCTTTCATGAGGATAATTGTCACACATCCTTTCAACACAACAGTGCATATTTTCTGTGACCAGCCTCTTAGAAAGTTAAAAATAAAACTGCAGTTAAGAATGTCAAGTTCATTAACCTAACTGGATTTTAAACAAAGAAAACAAGAGAAACAATGGTTTTCCCAATTTACCTACAAGCAAAAATGGCAGAAAAAAAATCTATAGTATTCTGTTCATACTTAAATTTCCTTTTCTAAGTCATGACATTTTTTTTGTTGTTCTATTTTCTTCTTCTTTCTTAGTATAGGGCTTTTTTTTTTCTTGAGAGAGATAGAAAGTATCCTAGCATGGGGCGTGGGAGAGAAACTCAAGCAGACTCCCCACTCAGTGCAGAGCCCGACATGTGGCTCGATCTCATGACCCTGAAATCATGACCTGAGCTGAAACCAAGAATCCAAAGTTCAACCAACTGTGCCACCCAGGTGCCCCTCTTAGTATAGGGCTTTAAAACATCAATGAAATGATAAAAATTTCTCCATATAAGAAGGAACAAGGATGAAACTGGAATTTGTTTTAGTAAAGAGACAAATTTTATAAAACTATGCAAAATAAAACTGTAAAGCAATGGAAAAGAATAATGGAAATGACACCAGGCTGAGTATCTTCCTAGTTGCCTGGGCTCCAGTGAAGTTGCTGTGGTAAATACCAACTTGACCTATATCTGAAGCACTCAAGTCTTCATAACCGAAGCAGCCCTGCAACTAGAAAAATATCACAAAATGTCCTTCCACCCATTCCCACAGAAATATGCCAAGAAAATGAAGCCTGATGAGTAACTACCAAGAATCCTATCTTTTCATCCAAGCCTTCTAGACACAAAATACCAAGCTTTTTATCATGTGGTTGGAAGTCATCGTGGAAAGGAAATGGCTGGCAGGCAACAGGACCTATTTGGATGAGTGCAAACAAGCCAAGACAGATGGAACTGGGAGATACTTGTTTTTGTACTCCTCTTCTGTCTACTAGTAGAAAAATATTGGCACCTGTTTTGCTCACAATTTCATGAACGAGAAGGTGGACAACACCGAGGAACCGAGGCATCATTTACTGAGTTAACATAACAGGGAGCTGAGTGGCCAAATAACGGGGTTCGGAAGCGAGATCTTGAAAGCTCAGAAGAAAGAAATGCTGAAGATGAGAAGTGAAACAGAGGTAACCCCAGGTTCTTAGGATGGAGAATAGTGCCCCCCTGAAAAGACACATTGTCCTCATACACACACGATTTAAATAACTGCTCTCAAGAAAAATATTCTCCCCAAAGAATGTCACAACTTTGGAGTGAAGTCACTTAACCAGACAGCGAATAAAACCTCCAAGTTGCTGTAGCAGCTATTTCCTTTGGGTAGATGAGACTTAAAATATTTATTTATGCATACTTCTTCTGTTATCTTTTGATTACTTTCCCTTTGAGTTTTAGAATGTCTTGCACTTAAATTCAAAATTTCGTGAGAGCCTGCTACACACATTCTTTTTAGTGTCAGACAATGGTATCGAGTACAGATGGGCATTCATGTAGGGAATAGAAGTGATGACAGGCCAGAAGTCGGGTGTCACAGTGAAGGACATCTGAGGGGCCTAACGTCATATGATTGTACGATATTTCATTATGTTATGATAATTCACCTATAAGACAATTATTCTGATACAGTGTACATGACATATCAGAATTTAACTTATTTAGATCTTAAAGAATATTACAAGTGTGATAAAACAAGTACCCAAATCCTGTTCTTATGATTGGCCACCACGTGCAAACTTAATCAGGCAATTGAAGGCACAAACGGCCAGTAATTTAGATTCTCACCATTCTGAGGTACCCTGATCCTCATAAATATGACAATAACAGCATCTGAAATGGGGGCAGGGGGAGCAAGTAGACAAGCAACTGCATACTTAAAAAAAAAGTTAAGTGAGATACAAAAGAAATTCCCTCATAGAAAAATAGCTATTATTCTCATAGTCTTCCTTAAAATAACTTACCTTGTATTTTACATGTAGCCTTTACACAGTTATTTAAGAAATCGGCAGCAATAGAAAAACATTAAAAAGTGTTTTTTCATGGGTAACTGATCCCACAACTCCAACACAAAGACGCATGTTGAAATTAACTCCAAGCGGCTTGATTTCCGGTTCCAGGGGGTTCACGGATTCATTGTTTTATAGAGGTTGGGAAGAACGCATGAACTTCAAAATAACTAATTGAACTCAATCAGCCACAAGATCTGGCATAAGAAGTAGAAGAAACTGGTCTTTTAAAGTGTATTTCCTCTATTACCTGCTTGACTCTCAATCAGCCCTACACAGTCATAAAATGTATGCATCAGGATTCATGAAGGTGTGAAACTACATCCAAATAAAATCAATCAGAGAAAAAGGGGAGGGGTTATTTGGCTTTATCTCCAAAATTAATATTATACAGAGAATTTAATGTATATATTTGGGGTTTTTTTTTAGATCTACTCCTTTTTTATTCCTAATACTGAGTCTATTGCTGAACGTTTTCATATGAAGTATTTTTCAGTTTACTCCTGCTATGACTCAGTGAGAGCTCTGTGAATTTCAAAGGACAAGTCACCAGCCACGAACAGCTTGCACGAAGTCTAAGTGCTGCAGACTCGGCATCAGAGCTGTCTCTCTGGAATTTCCAAGTAGGGTGAGGATGAAGATATTTGACAAGGGGGCACCACTCCGAGCGTTTTTGAGGTTCTTCCAAAAGCCCATTCTAGGTTATTCCGGGAGCCTCATTGTGATGGATTAGCCTTCTCTTTCCTTCCTCCTCTTACCCTGCCTGCCTTTTCAACCATTCAGTTTTCTGTCAGGTCCTTCAGAAGAAGAGGCACTGAGAGTAAGGAAAAAGGAAACCCCTCAATTTCACTCTCCGGGAGCCAATGACATCATCAGTCCTTAGGGTATACTAACTATTTTTCTGGATCATTTTCCATTAGCAACAAAGTCCCTTTAGTTTATACTTTATAACTAGTACTTTCTACCAGGACTAGTACTTTCTACTAGTACTTTCTACCACAGTTTAACAAATGACCTGAAGAGCTAACTTAGACATTTCCAAATCTATTCAACATAACTATAGACATAAACGGACATTTTCTTGGTTATTATAATGCTGTTCCTGGATGGAATGACATTCTGTGGATTTGCTATAGGTTGGTAATAATTCATGTAAAGATTTCCCATCATTATCAGGAAAGACTGCAAGCTAGAGGTACAAAACTTTGACAGATTCATGAGAATCATGGGCCACTGAAAAGCACAGAAAGTTATTTCCAATAACCACTGTGGACAAAAATGTGAACAGAATAATATAGTATTTTGAAAATACTTTAATATTTGCCATTTTTTGCCTGTGCTATTAATATATACATTGATTTAGTAATAAATATACTACTATTACATAGAGCGCAATATTTTTAGTATTCATAACTGGTTGAAATTAATGCTGCTATTATCTTAAGAAAGGAATAAATAAATATCATGCCCAAATTCCAAACCAATGCTCAAGAGGTTATTATTAACAAAAATTATAAAATAAACAAGTCGGGCATTATCTTTTTAAGCATGATTCTTGTAAACATAGCAAAGATTACTTTTCTCAGTCCTGCCATTTCACCTGATGGCTTTAAAAGAAAACACAACATACAAATCCTATCACTTCTTTTTTTGCATAGGGAATGAATTAATCGTATTTGAAAATGCAGCAATCTTTCAGTGAAATGTCTTCATCACACAGCACTTGTTTTCTGTAGGAATTCGGAACTTTGGAGCAATAAAAGTGCTCTGCATAAGTTTATAAAATATGCCTTCTGGATTTAAAATTTAACAGAAAAATTTCAAGACAAGTCATAGTCATGATTCTAAAATACTATGTACATAATATCCGACTACAGGAGGGCGGGCCTCGCTGCAGCACAACACAGTGTACGAATGTGAAGCACAGTGTTTCATAGAATTTCCCTTTAGATTTTCTACGCATCGGTGCCTAAGTGGCTAATGATCACGCCCATTCCACTTGCGCATACAAGGTAGGAAGGGGGATGCGAGGACAAATTTAAAGGGATAATGGAAAAACTGGCAAAAATGCAGTACATATGCTTTCAACAGTGCACTTTATAAAATAGTTTGCTTTATTCATATTCTCTTATAAAGTGCAATATTACTTAAAACAGAGACCTGTACCTTATTATTCTGCAATAACCATTAAAACAAATCGCCAGGAAAGAGCAGTGCAAAATTAAAAAAACATACATAGCTTAGCATGCATCTCAGACGGACCCCAAATGCAGAGCACGGGACCTTAAGTTCCTGTACTTTTTTTTTTTTTTTTTACTTTTTAGAAAAAGATTAATAATAACAGGTTACCATCATATGTAACCATAAAATAAAGACAATAAGTTAAAATCCTCTCTCAAGAAATAAGCGTACGCCACACACACAATTCACCACAGAATCATTCCGAAGACCCTCAGACCTTTTTCTCTGAGAAATCACTGTTCGAGGGGTGCAAATCTCTTAAAAACCCACGCTGTCCACCAGGCAAAGCAAAAGGTGTCATGGTCACAGTGCGAGTGACTCTTGCTGGCGGACATCTGGGAAACCTGCGGCTCATTCTGTAAGCAGCTCAAACCTACCCAGTCCCTAATTTGATTTGCAGACAGACACCTCTGCTCTTTCCAGAACAGTCCTGTTGGCATCATGCTAGGTCGCTGAACACTTTAACAGGTGCTCTATTCACAGTAACATTCTCTGTCCAGTGCTTTTGGACAAGGATAATCAACTGGGTGGGTTTTCCTGAAAAAAATTCCCTAAGAGGCAGATTCCAAAAAGACCAACAGGACACGGTTTGAGAAGTGTAAGACATCACCTCAGGTACATGCTGAGGGCACTCAAGGTGCGACGGGTCGTCATCGGTGACATTCCTACCGTCCCCGCGCCATCAGTCCGAGAACTGGAAGAGCGTGTCTGGGTTACCGGGGTCCGCGGGGTTGCTGGGCTGCAGGGTCTTAGTGGGCGTGGTCTTCCCGTGGGAGTGAGAGGAGGACGAGTGGGAACTTTCGCTCGAGCTGCTGCGCGTCTCTGTACTGGTGCTCGTCTTCTTCATTTTCCTTCTCTTCGCCAAAGGGGCCTTGTCGACATTCTGAAGGCAAAACCCCTCTCGCTTGTATTTGTTAAAGGCCTAGGGGAGAAAGAAAGGGAGTTCCTGTGGGGGTCAAGGGACTGAAGTTCCCTTGGCAGCTAGGGCTCCTAGCAGAAGTCAACTCTCGGTCGGCAACCAGAGCTCCAAGTTGCTCTGGGAACGAGGTCCTAAAAACCATCATTTGCAAACCTGCTAGGAAGAGTCTCAAGGGCTCTGTTTAAATCCAACCAGTCCGGCTGTTCAGGAGTTAGGGTCCTCATAAAGCTTTTGAAGAAGCCAGTGCTACCTTTCAATAAAAAACACTTACCTCTCAACCTCTGTTACTTTTACTAGCTCTGTGTCTGAGATTTGAAATTCCGACCACAAAATCCCCAGACAGAGGAGAATGGATCCATTATGGGCTCTCCTCGCCACTTCCAGGTCGGGGTAATGGGGTGTAGCTCGGATACTTCGTCTGCACAGAGAGGCTAAGCTCTACCCGCCTCAGCCTGGCTGTCTCCTCACAGCTGCCCGTCCCCACTTTTGTCAGCCTCAAGTTTGGGTGTCACTGGGGTTACTCTTGATAGCTTTGCATCAAGTGTCACTGGGAAGTCAGGGATCATCTGTACAAACTCTTGCAGTTAATCCCTTCACACCTCAACATATCCTAGTTCATTAATTTTTAATCCATTCCTGCGGCTGAAGAACAGTCACTATCCCTTTTCCTCTCTCGAGATAATAATTCAGAGGTAGTTTACTTCTCCCTAACTCATCTATCCCTCATACAGTTCTCTTAAAACCTTTGCATCTGCCTGGCATGAATGAGCATACTCTTATTCCCTACCCCTCACGTCCCTAGGGTATGTTATCCATAAATGGCGACTTAGTGAATGAATGGACATTTCACATGTGCCTTAGTTCCTGATGTTTATTTATAGCTTTTAAAGAAAATAATTGAGGGGCACCTGGGTGGCTCAGTGGGTTAAAGCCTCTGCCTTCGGCTCAGGTCATGATTTCAGGGTCCTGGGATGGAGCCCTGCATCGGGCTCTCTGCTCAGCAGGGAGCCTGCCTCCCCCTCTCTCTGCCTGCCTCTCTGCCTGCTTGTGATCTCTCTCTCTCTCTCTGTCGGATAAATAAATAAAATCTTAAAAAAAAAAAAGAAAATGATTTAGCCTATTTGAGGGAGAAAAGTTCCAATATAATGCATATTGTTTTCATTATCTACTGAAAATTTTCAACTCCTCAAATATCAAACTACTGCCTTATCTCACAAACTTATCCGGAATGTCAAGTAAATATTTTGTGAGTTGGCAGTGACTCGGGTCCCCCACATACTTTTTGTTAATAAATGTGTTTTTATCATGGAGGAATTTATAAAAACATACCTAGAATGAAAATAACACATTCTTTTAAAGGTATCACTAAGAGTGCGTCTCAGAGGTTATTGAGTAAACATATCTGATTCCTTTTCAAACCTGCCCACCATGTGTGGAGCACAGGGCCTTACGTGGAAGGTTGCTTTCACACAGGTTTGTACAGCAGCTCCCGAAGACCCTAGAATGTCCGGAGTCATCAGAGGATTTGAGGACAGCTGACTGCCATCTTGAAGCCATTCGTTGTATCTCAAGCCTGACATTTTAAGCCTTTTATTTGGGTCGACTGTGAGGAGTCCTATGGGAACAATTAAGATATTTTTATTTCGTGATTTGTTTCAAACATAAATTTCAATGAAGTTCACATGACACAATGGTTTTGGGAAGGCTTCAACCTCCTACAAAGGTCATTACATCTTCACATACATTTCCACCCCCAGTAAATCCTGAGCACTAATGACAAGGCCCGCAATGGCCTAGGTCCACTATAGGGTAACTGGCTTCCCCTGAGAGGAGATTGGCACCCAACACAAAGACTCCCACTGGTGACTGAGAAGCTCCACATGAACAAGTCAGCTGTACAAGTCGGCGAGCACAGTGAGCCACTAGAGATTGGGAAATGGAGGCCCAAAGAGGAGCCATGAGGAGACACACAGACAAAAACCAACCTTGACAGCATCAGGAAACAAGCACAAGACCAACACCCCCCTGCACAGCATGTCATTGCCCCGGGAGGGCTCTGACCGGAGTGTGGACACCCTGGAAGGCTTCCAGAAGATGAGTCCTGGGGGATGAGTACGAGTGGGCCCGATGAAGGCAGGTGCCCCAGGATTAGAAGGAGCAAGCGTGAAGTCACGCAGGACTCTGAGCGCTGGCACATTTGGAGAATTCAAAGGTAGCGTGAGGGTAACAGGAGGCACGGGCAGGCAGAGCCAGCTCCTCGAGGGTCCTGGACTTCACATGCTCCCATCCGGGAGTCTGACCATAGCTAACGGGGCCTCTCGGAAGGACTTTTAGCAGAAGAGAGGCATGATCACATCTGGATATGAGGAAGGTCACTCTGCTGATTGGTAATGGACAGGTGAAGGCAGAGGCAATGAGACAAACCAAAAGGTGCCTCGGGCTCTTAGGAGAGAAAGGATGGCAGGACCTGAGGGCGGCCACGTGAATGGGGATGGGGATGGGGGTGGTGGTGAGGATGGACGCTGAACTGCAGGACTGGGTGGCTGGCTGTGGAAGGCGAGGAAGGTGGGGGGCGGATGGTGACGCCCATTCTGGCTGCCTGGCAGGGCGAGAGGGGGATGGGAGGGTGCGTATTTTGGGGAAAAGGACAGTACAACAGTGTCAGTTCACTTTGGAGGGGTTAGACTGAAATGCTGGTGGACCCCACAGACGTGAAGGTTACTAAGGGACAGTGTTCCGGTAAGAAAAAAATAAGGCTCAGTAGAGTATCCCAGAAACTTTCTAGAACACATACGAATTCCTTGAGTAATTAACAAATATATATGAATGGGGATGATTCCACTTCAACCACTACACATCATACGCAATGTCAAATTTCATTAGAGTCTTACCTTGGATCAAATCTTTAGCTTCTTGGGATACATTCTTCCAGGCTTCTCCTTCAAAGGAGAAATCTCCCTTCTTAATTTTCTTCATGATTTCTACCGCGCTGGTGCATGTCAAACTTTTGTCATGAGACTGGAATGGAACTTGACCTGACAACATTGTGTACTATCAAGGAGAAAAAAGGGAACAAAAGAGAATGTGTGCCAAAGTCATTGTCAAAGCCAGGCTAGTCATTTTGTTATCAACTTCATCAGCATAATTTACCAAATACTACAACTAGCATTATTGGGTTAAAAAAAACTACATAGCCTTCTACCACTGAAGCAACAAACACATTTCAGAGCCTTGTAAATAAAGTGAGACAGCTTATTAGATCAAAATTTAAAGAGCAAGAAGAACAAAACATGGATCCACCAATTACTTCAGAAAAGATATTACTAACGTTAACAGAAAGTTGAGAGATAGCAGAATCCCTCAATAACTTTTTTTTTTTTTTCTATTCAGTCCCACACATCCTTTCCTCAGGACATTAACTGTGGTTAAGGGCTTCAAACATTTTTAATTTAGGCCTTCCTATTTTGGTTGTAATTACCACTTTCATTTTATTTTTCTCATTGTGGTGTTAAATGGAATGAATTCTCTACAACCACCTGCTTTCACTGTAGCCATGTGTTTGAAAATTTATGTTTAAGGTTTTTGCCCTTTAAGAAGTCAACAGAAAAACTGGAAAGCTAAGTAAGGCTTGTCTTACTTAGCTTGCAGCAGAGACTAAATTTAAACTTTAAACTTCTTGGAGGGTTTTCTTTCTGCTCGCTGAGAGACTTACAGGCCTGTGGAGGTGACAGACGGTCAAGAATGGTGGAGTGAGGTGACAGTGTCTGAGCACAGACCCCACAGAAGCACCTCCCAGTGAGGAGGCAGTGGTGCTGTCAGTCAGAGCCAGCTCATCATGGCGGTTACTCTCGAAGGGACACCAAGAGGAGGGTCTCTGTTTCAAGCCCAGCCCTCAGGAGGAGCTATGCACCCAAGGAGAAGTCCCCATGACCTGATAGGACTCTGCCATTTCTCTTTTCTGGCCATGAGTCTGACGAGCAGGCTCACCCCTCATGATGGCAAGATGGTGACACCGCTCTTACACAATGGCTCTCACAAAAGATGGACATTCCCAGACAGGAAAATAAAAAGGACATCAAAGGGGAAAAGAGGAGATATAAACAGGTGGGTGGTCCACAAACCCTGGGTGAGGACGACTGAACGCAAAGGAATGAAGCCCCAGAAAGAGAGGAGAAGAAACCTGGCTCCTCTGAGGTGACCAGAGACCAGGAGGCTCTGGGCGAATTCGGACTTTGTGTACAAGAAAACTGTGCCTGAGAGAATAAAAGCTCTGCTCGCCAAGAGGCAGAGTGTGAAATCGAAGACGCCAAAGAGAAGAGACCTCGTTACTGACTTGGAGAACCCGACGTGAAGATATTTGTTCTAAGGCGGGAAATGCGAAGACTCCGGAAGAACAATGACAACACAATCTAAGAAAACCAAAAACCTCCCTAAATCTTCTCTCCTTTACCCTTCACACACACACGGTGACGTTCCTGACGTCTCCCTCCTCAGACACCGGCACTGGCTTCCTGACAGGGACCCGGCACATCGCAGGCTGCGACGTCACCCGCCGGGCCCAGCCTGTGAGGCCCCCGGGTTCCCACCCTGTGTTCCACACCAATGGTTCCTCGGCCTCCCTGATGGCGCTTCCAGCTACTCAGTCTCCTTGGAAGGCCATTTTCTTTCGAGCTGGCAAAGGCCCACCCCCGCTCCGGTGTAAGTTTCCAGGATGTGTGACTAGGGCCTCAGCCATCTGCCATCCTTACTCCAGAGAGAAGATCCATGGCAGGAGTGGAACCTGAGCTTTTGAGTCAGACAGACCTGGCTTCCTGCTTTTTTACTTACTAGCTTCTATTTTTTAGCTGTTTCGTTACTAGCTTGGGCAAATTAGTTAAGCTCTCTGAGACTATTTCTTCATCTTTATAATAAATGTTAACGGGATCGAGCAACCCACTGCCTTTGGTTAAGAGCAGCAGCCAGCTCAGCAGTACACCCAACTTCCCTGTTGTCCCCTCCTCTGGTTGGAAGGCTGTAGGGACCCCATTCCCAATGGAAAGTGGGGGAATCGGAACAGCGAGTCGTGCAACCTTAAAGTCCCTTCCGAAAGGTCTACCTTCTAGACCTTCTAGATCACTGCTGGCACCAACTATCTTAGCCCAGGTCCCCCAGAGAGCAGAGTCTAAAGCAAAGGCTAATACTCAACGGCATTAAGAAGTGTGGTCCTTGTGGAGGAAGAATTGAGGAGAACAGGGAACAGTGTCCACAGCAAAGGAACTGCAGGCCCTTGGCTGAAATGGCCCAGCCGGGATCAGCGGCCACCCTGAAGGGGCCATAAGTCAATATGGGGCTGGCACTGATAAGCACCTACAGAACTGGTCAATAGATTCTTCTTGATTTCTACCAATAGGAAAGATCAAAGCAGTAAGTCTTTACATAGCAAGGACAGCATTCACTTGTGTTGTCCGAGGGCTGTGCGAACTCTCCAGCTCTGTTCTAATACAGTCTGTTAGGACCTTGATCATCTTGACCTTCTCAAGAACCCCACGCTGGCCCTCTGTATTGACGTCTTCATGAAGGCAGACCTGGCGAGCAGGGACTAGCAGTGTCCTAGGTGCCTTCTAACCACATGAATGCAGAGCGGGGGAAACAGGACATGCAGGGGACCGTCACACTGCTAAAGGGTTTAGAGCTCCCCTAGTTAGAGGCATAGAGACTCGTCCCTGAAAGACAAATTGCTTGTACCTTGCACCACTGAGAAAGCGGCACAGGACTTTGTGGGCTTCTTGGGATTTTGGTGACGGCCTATATTGCTTTCTTGAGAATACTGCTCCAATCCGTTTATCAAGTGACTGGAAGGCTACCAGTTTCAAGCGGAGCCCGGAGTCAAGGAGGTTTGACAGCAGGTCCCAGCTGTAACACAGGATGCCCTCCTACCCAGGCCACTGGCTCTGGCGGACTCCATTGTGCTGGAGGAAGAATGCTGTGCGGAGGCTCTGGCAAGCGCACCGGGAGAGTCGCAGGGCAGGCGAGAAGGATTCTGGGGTGGGGTTCTTGCCTTCTGTGGCAGAGAACTACTCTCTGAGGAACAGCTCCTGGGTGCCACTGCTTCCCAGTAGACCATGTGTGCCCACAGGAGGGGTCCTAAGAGCAGTGCGTCGTGCGCCCGGACCAGCAGCTGCGCCAACTCCTAAAGTTGCAGCAGCGATCCCCTGTACCTCGGACACGGCACACCGAGAACCAGCCCCAGGAGGTCCAGAAGGTACGAGTGAGATACATCCATGGGTGTACGTTACCTATCTCTGCTGCATCAACACTTCTAACTCAAGCCAACGGCCTCACTGGGGAGGGGTCCCCGAGGACCAACTGATGGAGGAAGAAAGGAAATTGGCTTGCTTGATAGATGGTCTATTAGTACACGAAAAACTCAGTGAAGGCACCTGCCCAGGACAATACCCTGTGGGGCCGGAGCTCTGTCCTTGAGGATTGTATTGAACCACTGGCTGGTGCTAGGTCCCCATATCTAGATTCTTGTTTTAGAGAAAGAGGTGGGGGGAGATAGACACTGCAATTGAGCGGGGCAGAGGGAGAGGGAAAGAATCTTAAGCGGTCTCCCTGCCCAGCGTAGAGCTCCACACAGGGCTCGATCTCACGACCCCGAGATCATTACTGGAGCCAAAATCAAGAGTCGGATACTTAACTGACTGAGCCACTCAGGTACTACCCCCCATATCTAGGTTTTGAGGGTAAATGGCCCACTTATAAAATTCATGTGTCTGTCCCTGCAAACTTAGAGCTTGCTTCATTAGAGCTACTTGGTCCACGAGCTCAAGGGATCAGCTGCACATACAACAGATGTGCACCATCTGCAACCCCTCCTTCTCTGCTTTCTTCCTTCTCCTGGGATTATGCTCCTTAGGAACAAGACGAAACATACTTTAGCTTCAGGTTCTGCTTTCTGGGGAGCCCAGAGTATTACACCTCTATACCTTTCTATTATTGATTCGTTTCCAGTTTGGGGCATTTTGAAACATGCGAGAGAGAGAGAGAGAGAGAGAGAGAGAGATAAAAAATCATAATAAAATCATATATGTATATGATTTTGTTTATTTATATATAAATATATATTTTAATATATTTATATTTATATATAATTTATATAATTATATATAATCATAATAAAATCATATATGTATATGATTTTATTTATTTATTCATGAAAGACAGAGAGAGAGAGAGGCAGAGGGAGAAGCAGGCCCCCACTAAGCACAGAGACTGATGCTAGGCTCGATCCCAGGACCCTGGACCATGACTTGAGCCCAAGACAGGTGCTTAACCACCTGAGTCACTCCAGGCGCCCTATATATTTTTTCTTATATACATCTTTTGGAAGATAAAAATACAATTTTTCTTGGGTTTACTCCTGAGGATGAACTGCTGGTTCATTCGGTCTGTGTGTGTTCTGTGGATACTGCCCAATGGTTTTCCAAACTATATTCCACTTCTTAACCCTACCCCACTTCCCGACAGACATGAATGTAGCTAAATATGAGAAAGTAACCTTTATAAATACAGTTTTCTTGCTTCTGATGTGTAGTAATGTAACAGGCTGTCAGGTAGAAAAACTAATTCTCCATCTTTAGAAGTGTTTAAAGGAGACTGGTGATCAGGGACCTTGTAGAAAAGGAATCTGCTCTAGAAGAGGCAGAAATAAACAAACTTTAGGCTCCTCTTAACTCCAGTATCTTGCAATTTTAGTTGATTATCCAGGAATCAACTTGTGTTAACAATAATTTTGTGCCTGCAAGTTGTTAGCAACTGGTGTGGCAAACAAGTACTTATATACATAAAGATATATATCTATGTATGTGTTTGTGACCATATATATGTATCATATATATGTATGTACCTGCACATACACACACATATACACGGAGAGTATGCACAAGAGAAAATTCGAGAGAAAGGAAAAGGAAATATGGCAAAATGTTAAACGTTCACAGTATTATTCTCTCAAGTTTTTTCTGGGTGTGAAATTTCCAAAATAAAATTTTGAGAAAAAAGTCAGGGCGCCTGGGTGGCTCAGTGGGTTAAAGCCTCTACCTTCAGCTCAGGTCATGATCTCAGGGTCCTGAGATCGAGCCCCGCATCGGGCTCTCTGCTCAGCGGGGAGCCTGTTACCCCCCCCCTTGCCTGCCTCTCTGCCTACTTGTGATCTCTCTCTGTGTGTTAAATAAATAAAAACCTTAAAAAAAATTTTTTTTTGAGAAAAAAGTAAAACAATAAGATCTCCTAAATAAAATACTTGGAGAAATTATGTTTTAAATGGAATTGTATATGCCCACTGAGTGGCATATAACCCTGTCCCACACAAATACTCTGTATTATGGGCTGAATGCTTACGTGCCTCCCAAGTTCGTACGTTGGGGCACTTGGGCGGCTTAATCGGTTAAGCGTCTGACTCTTGGTTTTGGCTCAGGTCGTGATATCGAGCGCTGCTTCAGGCTCCCTCAGTGGGGAGTCAGCTTGAAATTCTCCTTCCCTCTCTCCCTGCTCCCAAGCATTCACGCACAGTCTCTCTCCCTAATAAATAAATCTTCAAAAAAAAGTGCTGAAGTTTAGTGCTGAAGACTCAACTCTCAATGTGACTATATTTAGAGACAGGGCCTTTATGGAGGTAATTAAAGTTACATGCAGTCATAAGGGCGGGGTCCTGACCCAATGGGATTAGTGTCCTTATAAAAAGAAACAGCAGAGAGCTTGCGCCTTCTCGCTCTCTCTCCAGGCACACTCACTGAGGAAAGGCCATGTGAGGATACAGAGAGCAGGTGGCTGTTGACAACCCAACGGGAAAATCCTCACCAGACGCCAACACTGCAGGCATCTAGGTATTGGACTTCCCAGCCTCCATTCTGTGAGAAAATAAATTTTCATTGTTCAAGCTACCTAATCTGAGGCATTTTGTTATGGCAGCACCAAGCTAAGACACTGGGTAAGCTCTGTTTTAATTAAAGTCCTGTATGTTTCTGTCAGGGACTACATACCCAACAAGGAAGACTGGGTTGTAGTCCAGCCTTATAAGACTACATGAAGCAGTTCCTGGAGTATTTTTTACTCAATGGGGGTGATGTAAATTATTTTCATATTATCATAGGCACATTCATGTTTATTAGATACGACACACAAAAGACCCATTGATTTTTCTTTTCTTTTTTTTAAGGTTTTGTTTTTAAGTAATCTCTGTACCCAGTGTGGGGCTCGAACTCACAATGCGGAGAGCAAGAGTTGCATGTTCCACCAGCTGAGCCAGCCAGGCACCTCAAAAGGCCATCAGTTTCTAAGGCAAATCAGAAGACTCCAAATAAACTTTGTTTTTGCTATGGAATAGCAGGGGCTTTGTGTCTAGATCTTATGGAGGTATGCATTCATGCGTGTGGAAAAGTGTGCAAAGCACTTTAGTTTTCCATGACCATTTAATGCACATGCTAACTTTGTTCTTTGTCTGTATTTCATTGTGCACCTCTAAAAGGGAAAGATTTTTTTTAAAGCCACAACCACAATACCATGATCATACCTAAAAGAAATTAGCAGTAATTCCTTTATATCATTCAGTAGCCAATTGATATTCAGAATTCTCCAACTGTGTTACATACATTGTATGTACCTACTATTATAATTACATCTGTATGACTCAGAGTTTGAATTTAATAAATAGAATTGAAATTAGAATTTCCTTGAATCAGAATTCAAGTAAGTGTAAATAAATGTTGTTTAAGAAGTGTCATTTAGGGCGCCTGGGTGGCTCAGCTGGTTAAGCAGCTGCCTTCGGCCCAGGTCATGATCCTGGAATCCTGGGATCGAGTCCCACATCGGGCTCCCAGCTCCATGGGGAGTCTGCTTCTCCCTCTGGCCTTCGCTCCTCTCATCCTCTCACTTTCTCTCTCTCAAATAAATAAATAAAATCTTTAAAAAAAAAAAAAAAGAAGTGTCTTTTAGTCTATAGGTTCTCGGGCTACCTTTTTTCTCCTAAGAGAAACCGGATTATTTGTCCTGTAGAACTTCCCACCATCTGGATATTGTGGCTGTGTTCCTGTGCTATCATGTAAGCTGCTCTTTGTCCCCTACTTGTCTTAACAACTTCACAAACAGATCGAGAGAGAAGCATGGCTTCCATACTCATGCCATTACACAAAGTTATTTCCATAGATATGGCATTCGGAAGCTCAAAAATACTTGTCCGCATGTCTAAGACTGTCTTTTAAAACCTTTAAGAGGCTGAGGATTATCACTGACCTATATTTAAAGTAAAGGCTCTTTTACCAGGGATAATTTTATACTATTGCTAAAATTGGAAAGCTCCTTTTTATTTAGACTAATTTTTTTTAGGAGAATGCTAATGAAAATGTAAGGTTTAAGTCCTTAAACTCTCAAATTTATAGAAGTTAGTTGTTTATTTTTATTTAAAAGATCTTATTCATAATTTAATTTCAGTTTAAAAATTTTAAATGATGACTTAAAATTGCTGAAATGAAAACCGTGTAAAACTTAAAAATGAAAGAAGAACCATTGTGCAGGGACAATGGGCTATAGCCACTGGGGGAAAACAAGCTGACACCAAAATAAACCCCAGATGGAGGCAGATTTAAGTATAAAAAGAAAATATAATTCTAGAGGAAATTTAGGAGAATGTTTTTATAATCTCGGGTTCGGGTAGGGGTGGAGGGACAATCTGACATCAAAGTCACACATCGTAGAGGAAAAGACTAACACCTTACTATATAGAAATAAAAGAATTCTCCATTTAAGCCCCCCAAAACCCAAAAGAAAATCCCATATTACTATAAACAAAGTTTTCAAACAAATGACCAAATCAGAAAAAATATCTCCAATATCAATAGCAGACAAAGGATTAAGATCCTTCACAGAGCTTTACAATACGAAACATTTCCCCACAGGAAAATGGGCAAAGCTCATAAACAGCAATTCATAAAAAAGAAAATACAAATGTCCAAAAACTTGAAAAGATGCTCAAAACTGAATATTCATAGAAGAAATGTATGCAAATTATAACAGTGGGAAATAATTTAAGATTGAAATTGATAGTATCTGATGTATTCATATACAGTTGATGAGAACATGATCTGTTAAACCTTCTAGAAGGAAATCCAGGCATATATGTCAAAATAAAGATGTGCATGCCCTTCTCCTATGATTTTATTCCAAGGAAATAATGAGACAAATGCAGCCACATATGCAAAAAAAAAAAAAAAATTCATTTACGTAGTTTGTAATTAGTAAAACACCAGAAAACACTAACTGCTCATTAGTAAAGAAATGGTTAAATGAACTCTGGAGGCCCAAACCACATGCGTAATATAATCTCATTTGTTAAAAAACCCACATAGCTGACAGAAAACACACATACCATGGTGGCGGAAGGCGGGGGGCGGGGGCGGTTAAGAGCGGGGGAGCACACACACATCATCTCCACACAATGAGATTATGAGTGATTTCACTTGTTCCTTAAATCTTTCTGTATTTGTCTGAAATTTTCTCCTAGCTAAGATTATGCATTACAAATTACATGCAGAAAAAGTCAAGCTATTTTGAGAAGAAACATGCTAAGATTTTTCTAGCTTAATGTTCTGCTTCTGATCCCGGCAGCCAAGGACATTTTGTGAAAAGCATGCTTACCACAATTACTATAAGTTACTATAAATATTTCTTGCTTTATCGATTAATTTGTTAATTTATCCTAAATTTGTTAATTTATCCTAATTATCCTAAATTATCTTAATCTGAAAATCTCACAGAATGTATCTTTTAATATTTGCCTACTAATAAGTCACTTTACCATTTTCACATTATACCCAATATGCCTATCTTTCGAAAACTGCTTCTCTAAAAACTATATAAACTCCCATGCACATAATACACAATGCCTTCAGTATTTCAAAATAAACCAAAATAAAAGTTCCTACATTGTCTCCAATGTAAATTTTTAAAAAGGCAAATAGTCCTGGGTGAGAGCTTTCATAGATTGTACAGAAAAGAGACCAATCTGCCAACTGCCCCCACAACCTGAAGAAAAACAGCAGAGGGAGGGAGACAGGTAAGAGGCCGTCCGGAAACTGCCTAGGTTTACTGGCTCTAGGGAAATGAACTCACCAAAATGACACCCAGGCTCCAGAGGTCGCAGGACTCGTCATAGCCGTTATGATTCAAGAGCTCGGGGGCTGCATAGTGCAGGGTGAAGCAAGGCGTCTTGAGAGGCTGGTTGTCAGGCGGCTTTAAGCGCGCAAACCCAAAATCGATTACTTTAATTTCCAAATTGTCATTTTCGTCAGTGAACAATAAATTCTGCAAGACACAAACACTTCGGTTAGTCTCTCGTTAAGATGTCCTGGGACTTGGGGACCCTATTTCTGTAACACCGTCTATCTGTACTCTGACACTGGCTCAGACTCGGAGGGAGGTCAGTCTGATGGGGGGGGGGTCTGGGAGCTGGATGTCAGTGTACTGCTGCTCTCTGCCTTAGGCTTTTTTGGATTATTTCAATTTTATAATGTCATGTGAAACATTTTTCGATTGTAGCACACCTCTTCCCATGTTAGAAGAGCCTTGGTCTACATTTTTCTCTCTCCGGGTGTTTGCCCCCTACCTCCTCCCTCAACCTCCCTTCCTACCTGGCTCACGTGCTCCTACTCCTCGTTTGGAGAGATCACCCAAACTGTCCCACCAAACTGAAGTCAGGACTTTTTCTATTTTCTGCTAGCATGTTTTCTTTTTCTTTCTGGGACTTAGTATCTTGGTATTAGAAATTCAACGTCTTCCTCCCCATTAGGCCATCACCATTCCCTAATGGCGGGGACTATATGTCCACCATATTTATGACTCTTGTCCCAAAACCTGGGTGCTCATATAGTAGGTGCTTTGGTAAATACCTGTCCATTGAATAAAGCCATAAATAAAATAGCTGTCTCTAGTATATTCTATTAAAGAAGACACAGTAGGGGTACCTGGCTGGCTCAGTTGGAAGAGCATGTGACTCTTTATCTTGGTAGTGTGAGTTTAAGCCCCACGTTGGGTGTAGAGATTACTTGAATAAATAAAAAAACCCTCAAAAAATAAAAAAGAAAGAAAGAAGACATGATAAAGACCTACATTACATTTCAGAAATATTTTGTCCAAAACAGTTAATACTTAAGGATTTTTTGATGCTTATGGATATTATCCCTCAGTTATTCAGAAAACACTATTCCCTCAAATCCCTCGTCTGCCAAGCCTTCTCAGTCGCTAAGGCTTTACTGTGTCATTTTTTAGGTTTGTCACACGTTTAATAAATGCTAACCATCTGAAGCACAGTCATCCCTTTTTTTAATCTACTAAAGTGTAGAGTCTACTAGTCTATCTACTAAAGCTAGTACCCACAGTGAGTGAATCTGATTATATCGTCTTCAGACATCCTGACAAAACCTGTTATGTCTTTATATTTATTAAATTATTCCTCAGATCAGGAACATCATTTGCTTTGTTACTATTATTCCAACTAAAATAAAAAACAGTACAGAAGGCTTCATTCATACCAAGAAGAAAAATCTTCTACACCTTCTATTCAAAAGTTAAAAATGAATAAAGTGGGAGGAAAGGAAAGCAGGAATATTAAAAAGTTTTCTTAAATGTTCTCTATACAATGCTTGATCCTGAATTCATGATGGAATTAAAATGTGGATATGACTGAATGTAAGGTTCACCACCACTAAGTGAGAGCTGGGGTTCATGCGCTTGTGTTCTGGAGAAGTCTCTCAGCAAACGACTCCCGAGTCCCTCTATGGCGCAGGCACCAGGCTGCGCATAGAGGCGTGAACGTGCCCCCGGCCCCTGGCTTCATGGAATCTGCTCAGCCTTTGGAAATGACTTCAGTTTATTCTATATTAAGGCTGGCAGAGGACTTCCTTAGCCGTGGTTCTTGAAATGAAGGAGACTCCGCTCTCCGAGAGGATCTGGGTGCTCATGGGCGGGAGTGGCAGGAAGCACGGGCCATTCAGCCTCATCTCCAGCCCCACCGGAAACTAATTTGACGCGGTTTTTCTTAATCTTTCAAGAGTATGGGGTCTGGTTTGAAAAATACAAAGCAGCCCACCAGAAATGTTCGCCAACTTCTAAATTTGTCCACTTCTTACCAAGAATTTAGGATTCTGCCTAGCAGAAAGCCAAGGCCACATAAATGTCAACCAAGACATATATGATCAGATCTTAAAATATGACATCAAGGGGGAAGGAATTAAACTTTTAGTTCGGAAATAATACACTCTACCATTTAAAAGTCCAAGTGAAAATTATTTTATGATGAGGATGTTAATACAAAGGCACGTTTTCCTTTCTCCAGTCTAATTTTGATTTAGGGCTGCTATCACTGTGGTAGAATGTCCCAAATAATCTGACAGCTCTTCCTTTCAAAGGATTATTTGAAAGAAAAGGTTTGTAACAAATAAGAAGAACTAAGCAACATAAGTATCTTTTTTATCAGTAAATTAGGAAGGCAAATTTAAATTCTGTTGGAGAGGACAGTTGCCTCATTTGAGACTCATGGGATGACAGATGGCCAGTTATCAAAGAATAAAACATGTGAAAATGAATTCTATACAGTCATGGAACAGATCTTTTCAATTAAAAAAATTACATGCTTGTTCCTTGTCTATCAAGAAAACATTTAAGTGGTGTGCTTTCACGTTTAAAAATAGATCGCTAATCTCTGATGTACAGAGCACCATATTTTCAGTGGGTGTTCCGTAGGAGAGTGAGAACTCGGATGAAGGAAGCAGAGCGGGAGCTACCATAGTTGCAAGTTCATAAAACATAATTCACTTTTAACTAATTACTAGTAATATGAATAACAGTAATAGGAGGTCCACAGACAGAAGTTTATATGCTTTAGAATCAGTCACTTATATTTGGATGCACAGAATTCCATTTTTAGGGGCACCTGGGTGGCTCAGTCAGTTAAGCATCTGTCTTTGGTTCAGGTCATGATCTCAGGGTCCTGGGTTTGAGCCCCCCCCCATGGGGCTCCCTGCTTATTAGCAGGGAGTCTGCTTCTCCTCTCCCTCTGCCTCTCTGCCTGCTTGTGCTCTCTCTCTCTCAAATAAATAAATAAAATCTTAAAAAAAAAAAGAATTCCATTTTTAAAACATTCTCTTTTCTTACCAACGATCCAAGATACTTAAACAGGCAAAAAATGGTGCTTTCAGAGACAATTCTTTTGTGGTTTAACACAAAAAATGAACTCCAAACAAATTATTATTTAAAAAAAAATTGACAATGCATTATAATCACATGATAATTAAAAATGAAGTTCTATTTTAAAGAGGAGATATGTATAATTTTGCATATGGTAAAGGATGAGTCATTGTTATGGTTTTGTAAATTATTGGGTTTTGTTTTTTAATTTTCATTATTACTTTGATGATTTCCTAAAAGGGGGAAACTTTCAGATTTTTGGTACTAAAAAGGGACATTCTGGAGCCAGAATCTTTTCTATTAACCTTTGAAAGAAGAAATATATAAAGAGGGCTGCTTGCGCATTGCTACACAATTCTAAAAATATAATACGTGAGCAAAGAGAAGCACATGTAAGGATGGTACAACTAATTAAACCAAGACAATTCTTTATGTTTAAATATTTAGAACAGAATTATATACATTCCTATTCATGAGCTAATCAATTCGATGACAAAAATGAAAAATAAGCCTTCACAATACATCATTAAAAAAAACCCTCTAAAATGGTACACATATAGAAAGGATATTATTTTCTGCTACAAAAATTTCCATCGCTATTTTTGGCCCACAACTGTTGCATAAAGTATTTCTTCCATAAAAGGCTCTCACACTTACAAATATAACCTCAAGATGATCTGCTGGCAATAAAAAAAAAAAAAAAAAAAAAGGCAAATTTATTTTAGACTAAAATAGAAGAGAAAGAAAATCCAAGAAATGATATCTCTGCAAGTATCTCTTTAGCAGAAAGCCCTACACAACGAAACGAGAAAAGCCCACCCGGCCGGGGTGGGGTGGCATTGGGGGTTGGGGGGTGGCTTGGTACTGAGGCCAGACTGAGTGACGGGAGCGCGCACGCGTCACGTGATACCTCGGGCTTCAGGTCCCGGTGCACCACGCCCACATCATGCATGTGGCTCACGGCCGACACGAGCTTCCGCATGATGTAGCTGGCTTCAGTCTCACTGAAGTGTTTCTTTTTCTTAATGCGTTCAAACAGCTCTCCCCCGTTCAGAAGTTCCATCACCAGGAACGTGTGAAGCTAGAGAGGAAGAAAGAATGCAGAGGGCTTTCATGAAGAGAAGTGTATTTAGGGATGAAACATTCCTGGACAATTAACTATCGCCAATAAATTTAGATAATCCCCTGTTAAAATAATCAACAGCAAGTCTTAATGGTGGAGAGGAAAGAATTGAGGGATAATGTGGCTTTTTTAGAATTCTATTTTGGTCATGGAAAATTTCAAGTGCTGCAGTGAAATCTTTATATATCCCTCCCTTGACTAATTCTTTCATTTGAATTCCATTCCAACCCTATCAAGTTTACATATCTTTCTTTTTAAAGTGTGGCCTAGTGCTGATAATAATGTGAAATCGTCTGCTTTAAATAATGGAGAAGATTAACCTCAGAGAATAGGCAACTGCCCACAGGAGGCCTGACCCATGGCCACTGAATGGCATATGTATCTTTTAAAAAAAAGTATTGTTTCGTGAAGGTCTCTGAATCTCCAGTGAGAGGTCAGTGTCAGGGTTCCTTGTTACTATCCATGGCAAATACCCATAGCTCAAGGGGGGGGGGTGTTGTTTTATATTTGTTTTTCTTTAAATAATTGCTTTGGATATCAATGGCATTATCTTAATTAAATAGTTTAAAAATTATTTATTATGCCTTGCATACATGTCCATAAAGAAGATAACATAGGAGCAATCAAAAAGCAAAGAAACTATCAGCTCTCAAATGAACACAAACATGTAGTTTAAAAAGATACCCAATCAACAGATTGAGATGCTATGTATTACAGAACCAACATCGTTCAACAAACACACTTCCTTTTGAATTAGCAAAATCCAGGGGAAAAAAAAAGTGCTTCATAAAAAAGGCAATTATCCTGTACATAAAGGGCAAATTTTAAAAGGTTAACTTTTTAATAAGGGAATTGCTTCCAGGCTACCAGAGATCGAGGTGATTTGAGTTTCTACTACATACAATGGATATAGTCAAAGTTGAAGGTCTGCTACAAGCATATGTCAGTGAGCTTTATAAAAAAAAACAAATGGAGGGCAATACCTGTATATAGTTTAAAAGACAGGTTTTAGAGTCAAACCTGGACTGGAATGACACTTCTGCTACTTACTTATGACCCTGGGGATGCTACTTGTATGAGCTTTAGGACCCTTACCAATAAAATAGATAACTGTGAGAAAATGTGTATGAGACAGTTGGATAATTGGCCCTCCGAAGACATCCATATCCTAATCCCCAGAACCTGTGGACGTTACCTGATAGGGTAAAGGGACTTTGCAGATATGATTAAGGATCTTGAAATGGGAAGAGTGTCTAAATTATCCATTAGAACCAACAGTATGGGATGGGACTATGGAAACAAGAGATTGGAGTGATATAAAGAAGGGTCACAAGCCAAGGAACGTGAGCAGTCTCCAGAAGCTAAAAAAGGCAAGCAAATGGATTGTCCCCGAGCGTCTACAGAAGGAACCAGCCCTGCTGACACCTGGACTTTATATCAGTGAGACTGATTTTGAACTTCTCACCTCTAGACTGTATGATTATATATTGGTACTGCTTGGGTTTGTGGTAATTTGTTACAACAGCAAGAGGAAATGAATACAGATCCTGGTACACTAAATGAACTCCACCGCCTCAGAGTTGGAGGCTGAAGACACACCCTCATCGATTTCACCCACTGAGGAGGAGACTGTGTGCACCTGGGGATGATCGAGGCAACTGTGTCACTTACACCAAACAAATCACCCAAAGTATCAACAGTAGAATATAACACATTTTAATATATTTGTACTAGTATATATAGGATTACATCATGAGACAACTTGTATTCAGTAACTTTTTTTTTTAGGAGAGAGAGAGATCGAGCGCTGGGGGAGGGGCCGAGGGAGAGGAGAGAGAATCTTAAGCTCCATGCCCAGCGTGGAGCCCAACACAGGGCTCGATCTCACAACCCTGTCGTGACCTGAACCAAAACCAAGAGTCGGACGCTTAACTGACTGAGCCATTCAGGCATCCTTCAGTAACTCTTTAGTATAAAAATAACAAATGATAAATTTAACCTGTGGCCTAAGTACAAGATTAGGGATGCAGTTCCTGAGATATAACATCTGCCTGAACATAAGAGACTGAATGGCTCTGCGGGGACATAGGTGGGCACAAGGGCAAAACCAGAGGGCGGTGTCAAAGGTCATCCTCCAATCTCCTGACTGATCATGGGAATCATCTTCAATAGGAAACTGTCCAGGCTCTTTTTAAGCACCTCCAATGGATGGGGGACTCATTACTTCTACTGAAGTTGGGTGGCCCGACTACGTGGAGGCAAGTAGAGGATGGCGGAATACACCATCTGACGGAAGCTGAGAGGAGCACCTTTGCCCTTCTGCCTCACCTCTCTTCTTCAGTTTGCACTAATTAGGCTTATGACTCCACGTTCTATTCTGGAAGTGAAAAGAAGCTCGAAAGCTGATAGTCAGTGGACCCCTGAGAACTCTCTAGTGATTAAGCTTCGGTGGGCAGCAGCTGAACGGGTGACAAGCAGAGTGCAGCCTGGGACAGCGCCACCGGCTCCTGCCCCCTGCCATTCGTCCACGTCCTAGGTGCCCACTGCTGAGCAGACGGGAGAGGATGCATCAGTCTAGGGGAGGGGTGAGAAGTTTCTCTGCCTTCTCCAGGGGCTGGGTCCTATCCCACGTCCCTGACTCTGACCCGGCAGCACCAATGAAACTGGTAAGAAGTAAAACCATCGTATGCCCAGAAAAATGGTGTCAAATACCTGATCGTGAAAAACTTCGTGCAGCTTCACGATATTGGGGTGTCCTTCACAAAGCTTCAGAGCTGTGATTTCTTTCTGAGTATTGGCTTCCATCCTACAAGATGAAAGCAGTTAGCCTCCACCTACCTACCCCTTCTTCACCAAGTTTTTATGTCTGGATTGTCCCAACCCGCATTTTGCAGTTATTGACAGTGCGTTCAGAAGGTAACTGTCAAAGTGTCACAATGAGGTCTCTGTGACAGTAGTGAGTCATCCTACCCCCACTAGAACAAGTAATGTGTTCTTCCCGAGACAGTGATTATTTCTGAGTCAGAAGAGAGCCAATCCTACGAAGAAATGATGCCTGACTTGCCTGACATTTTGGTAATCGGAAGACATAATCATAGAGGTAATCAGGAGTTACCGAAACGACGAGCGGGCTCTCAAAGCTACCAGCAAATTGCTAAGTCATTTCAGAAAAAAGTATTTCAAATCTATAACTATTAAGCCACAGCTGCTGAGCGCGTCTGATTGCCACAGTGCTCTCGCAGGAACCTCGAAAGCCTATCCCCCTATGATTTATGTCTCAAATGGATTACTTCACCAGCAAACGTCTATTAGAGTCAGAAGGATGATGGATCAGCTAATGAACTGAATGGCTACACCCATGGGTGAAAAGCCTTGCGGGAAACCATTGATTTTAAAATAAAAATCCTAATTTACAGAATTCATTGACCAGGATGAATCCAGACAAAAGAATGCCACACACGGTCCTACCTTTTGCTGATTATTTTGACGGCGAACGCTTGGTTACTTTTTTTGTGTGTGCACTTTCGACAAATTGAAAAACTTCCCTCTCCCAGCGGCTTGTCCTTCAGATCCAGGTCATAGTGCTGATAGAACGGGGAGTCCTGATAAGAAACCGACATCGTTTAACTTAAGAAAATACTAGGAATGCAGAGGGATAAATAAGATGGTCGAGTAAAAAACATTATTTATGTTAATAAATATGCATGGAATACATTTAGAATCTTCTAAGATTCATCTTCCTTTTAGCTCATTTCTACTTTCACTTATTTCACTTATAATTTCTAAGACACAATTTGCTATCATGGTAAAAAGGAGTTCATTGAAATGGATGTGACTAACTCTCTAAGGCAAATATTGCTATTTCCACTTATTCATTTCCTAAAACTGCGTCTTAGTCAAACGGTAAGTCTCTTATGTTCACCAGCCTTGACAATGTTAATTAGTGTTGGTATTTCAATCATAACCATGTCATTGAATCAACCACGTGTCTACCTTCATCATGGCGCTCCTGGCGACATTTGTCACTCCGGGACGTTCAGCTCCCATGTGAAACTGAAGAGGGTCAATGACGGCTGCATTACGCTTAAACAAAATAGAAGGAGCAACAAAGGAATAGCCCTAAAAAAGAAGAGCAAAGAATGAGGATTTGCAATTTGCCAGGTTAGCCCAGACCAGACTGTAATAATTTTTTTCTAAAATCAAGAAAAAAGACTGAAAAACATTCAAATAGGTGTTAAGATGACTCTTTTTATTTTATTTGTAATCTAAAATGCAAGGTTATTTCAAATCAATAGAAGAATGCTTTTCAGAAGGCGATAATGCCATCTTCTGGTAGAATTAAACCAATTCAAAATGAAAGGCAGAAGAACATTCCTTCCTGTTCCACCCCCCACAGCTGACTCACAGCTGTATTTCTTTTGCATTGCTGATAAAAGTTCGCTTACAAACACAACTAACTTCTCAAAAAGGGTAGTTTGAGGTCTTAACAAAGTGGTCCAAGGGCTCTTGTTTATTATTATTCCAAAGGCTACAGTTAGTTTCTAATTTAGCAATTATTTGGCTCATTATACTTCTTTAGACTAAAAATTTTAAATTGAGTTTTGAAAAAGAAATAAAACCAAATGTCAGAATGATGCGCTGAACCAAAAGTGGTAGTGTGATAGAAATTAATCTGCTCAAGCTAGAACATTCACTGGTTCAAAGAACATTTTTTAAATATCTGCTCTGTGCCCAGCCATGAGCTAGATGTTAGTGTCACTGAGGTCCAGAGAGACAGCCCAGGTGACCAGATCAAGCCATACTAATGGGGACACTTAACGGCAATCAAGAAGGTCGCTCCGATGCCATTTAATACAGAGTATTAAGTCTGAAGATCTTTTTCTAAGTAGAAAATCTTTTTTAAATCTTCAGGAGTTGGAAAGCAGTTGACATTATTCACGGAAGATAAACACTCAGATAACACTTTTTATGAACTGAAGAAAATTTATATGGATAGAGGTAAGATAAAGCAGTCCTGTGTTTTTCTTTAAGAGAGCCTAAGCAGAAATAAAATTTCAAGCACGCTTTATATATATATATTAAAAAAAAAAAACCCCACATAAGTAATATCTACTATTTAACAGACCATAAGCTTCAGTTAATACTAGGCAGTACCTCTATATTTGATAATATTGAAGAGATTAGACAATCTTGCTTTTAAGATGCCAAGAACACTGTCACCTGGGAACATGAATCTTTTTTCCCAGAGCGCACGCTGCCTGTGTGGGTGAGGGCACGCCCGAGATTACCTGGAACAGCCTCTCGGAGCTCTGGGGCACTGCTGCGGGGGAGTAGGTGGGGTCCATCTCCGTGAACTCTTCGGCAAAATTACTCACATCTAATTCGTCTCGGATGACGGGCTTAAACGGTGCGGGCACTTTTTTGGCGGCTAAATCATCCCAATTTATTTTCTAAGACAGAGAAAGAAAATTGGTCCAAAGTAGAAACCAACAAAGTTGAAGTATTTTCTGAGAACTGTCTAATAACAACAAAGACAGATTAGGTTTTAAGTGGTTGATAGGGAAAGAGCACATATTTCAAACCAAAAATTAAAAATATACAAATATATATATGTATGTATATATATATATATATATATATTTTTTTTTTTTTTTTTCCCCTAAGCATGAGCACATTTTCTGACTGCAGAAATGTGAGATGTCTGAAGTATGAGATGGCCTTCCATCGCTCTGGGGTCTTGCCTAGACCACCCTGAGGTATAACAGAAAAACTACTTTTGTCCTGACCCTCCTGAGAAAGGTGTGAGGCCAGAACAAGTCTGAACTGTAATAATGGGCTTCTCAATGCTCTATGGATATGAATATTAATTCTAAAGGAATATTCTTATTTCCTTTTTTTTTAAAACATTTTATTTATTTATTTGACACAGAGAGATCACAAGTAGGCAAAGAGGCAGGCAGAGGGAGTGGGAGAGGCAGGCTTCCTGCTAAGCAGAGAGCCCGATGCAGGGTTAGAAGACAGAGGCTTTAACCCCTGAACCACCCAGGCGCTCCATACTCCTATTTCCTAGAGGACATGTTAAATGGCTTCTGGTCATCTGGACAGATTAGAAAATAACCTCACTATAAATCATGCTTTGATTTTTTTTTTATTATTTATTTACAAAATATTATTTACAAAATATTATAATTTATTTACAAAAACAAAAAATTGTTTATGTCTGTAAGTATACATGATACTATCATACTGCTGTAATCATCATTTTCACATTTAACTGTATTCTAACTTTTTAAATACTGATTGTTCTTTCCCCCAAGGGATAATCTGAGCCCTCCTTCCCCTCCCCCCACGCAGACACTTACTGCCTGATAAAGTGCTGTTTTATCTTATTCAAATTCAACTCTGCTCTATTTTCTTTCTGCTCCTTCTGTCACTTAAAACAACCTCAGATACTACTTACTGAATTGAATCCTACAGCTGTCCTAATAACATATTTCCTTAAATCTAAGATGTCATCACTGATAGTGAGATACACCATTATTTTATGTACCATTAAGAAAGAAAAGGGGCGCCTGGGTGGCTCAGTGGGTTAAAAGCCTCTGCCTTCGGCTCAGGTCAAGATCTCAGGGTCCTGGGATGGAGCCCTGCATTGGGCTCTCTGCTCAGCAGGGAGCCTTCTTCTCCCTCTTCTGCCTGCCTCTCTGCCACCTGTGGTCTCTCACTCTCTGTCAAATAAATGAATAAAATCTTAAAGAAAGAAAGAAAGAAAGAAAGAAAGAAAGAAAGAAAGAAAGAAAGAAAGAAAGAAAGAAAGGAAGGAAGGAAGGAAGGAAGGAAGGAAGGAAGGAAGGAAGGAAGAAAGAAAGAAAAGGCATCACCAACTAGAATGGTTACAGTGTTCATTGTAAAACGCATTCTGATTTCAGTGATTACTGATGACATTTGATAAGTTTAATCAACTAACATAAAATGTTTTTATCATGCCCTCTTGTGGAGGCAATGCAGAAAAAAATCATTAAATTACAGATCTTCACGTTTTTCAGTTAGAGTGGGCTTTAGAGATCATTTAGCTCATCTCCTTTACTTGATCCAGATGGAAATTGAAGGCTAGAAGTAAGAACTAACCTTTTTCGCTTAAACATTAGCTAGTGGAAGGACCAGTCTCTTGATTTTCTAGTTAGTAGTGTTCTGTCCTCTGTGTGGCTGTAATGTTTTCCATTACAAGCATATGATTTGTGCTTGGCTATTTATACACACCATTAAAAGAAACTTCTAGAGTAAAGGGGTAATTTAAAGAAATATGTTGTTAGCAGGAAAATGTTTGGTATGTAGAAAACTGAGCGCTATTATGTTCCTCTCCACCTCCTCTCCATTTAGGTCTTTACAAGTTGGAGTCTGATCTTTCCTAAAGTGTCCTTGTCATTTAAAAAGCAAAGGAATTAAATGATCTAAAATTACTA
>CM053609.1:110920349-110957934 GCA_028646535.1 Procyon lotor
GTTAAGCGTCCGACTCCTGATTTCAACTGGGGGCATGATCTCAGGGTCCTGGGATGGATTCCCCAGCTGGGTTCTGCACTGAGCACTGAGTGTGGAGAATGCCTGGGGTTCTCTCTCTCCCTCTTCCCTTTCCACATCCCATCCCCTGCTTGCACACCTGTGTGCTCCCACCCTCTCTCTCTCTTAAAGAAAAAGTCATAAGTGCAGGGTTTTAAAAACTGAGGTCATGGTGTCCCAGGTTGACCACTTAGATTGAAATAACTAGCCAAGCTGACCAACTTAACTTTTTCCCTCAGTTACCTAAAATTTTGGAGGTTTTTTTTGTTGTTGTTACTAAATTGAGCAAAGTAAGTTGAGCAGATGTATTGGTGCTCTGCAGAATGGCCTCGTTAGGCTTTTTCAGGATAAGCAAAAAAAAAAAAAAAAAAGACTATTTAATTCTATGTTGCAGATATGCAACTGAAAAATAGATTTTTTTAATTGTCCAAGATCGCTCCTAAGAAAAGGAGGAAAAATGAAATGACTGTCTAGAAGGTGGAACACACTGGCAGGAACAGCTCATGAACTAAGAAAGATTAAAAAAGCCTCTTCGGTCCATATGCCTAAATTTCAAAATCATAAATAGAAACCAATACTCAAAACTGGAACCAATAAGCATATGGAAGACTGAATGGCATTACGGCCCTCCCCACTCTCACTTCATTTAGGGAGAAAAAGACTACTTAGGTGTCTCCAAGTAGAATTCTGATCCTTGGATTCCTCCAGAGTCCCTGTCATTTCTTTAAAAAGTGCAATGTAAATGAAAATAGGGAGCAAAGATCCCCAAAAGGGAGCATGTTCACTCATTTCAGCAGGAAAGCCAAGCACCCTGCAAAGAACAGGGTACACAAAACCATCTGTTCAATATAGTTCACCTGAAAAAAGAGATGTTCTTTGATTTCATCTGCATCACGTGGACCGCATCCCAATCTTTTCTTGGGATCTTTCATCAAAAGACGCTGAATTAGGTCTTTAGCTAAAGCACTCATTTCTTGAGGATATGGAGGCTCACTTTTTAATATTCTCCTGTAGGCAGATAAAACTTGCTATTAAAACAACCAGAGGATGAAGTTAGTGACAGTATTCTTAGCAAAACAAGTATTGTGCAACACACTTTGAACTATATGTGAAAAATGGAGCAAGAGTATTTAAAATGAGACACCATGAAATCAAATTTCTGAAACTTAAGTAAGCAGAAACAAAAAGTGTTGGACCATTTTTCAGTATAAGTCACTCCTAGTGGGAAGCCGCCCTCCCAAATATTTAAATGAAAAAAAAAACATATGAAGGCCTGGGACCTTCCATCTATGGACTCGATTCTGATGAAAGATTTCCCAACGGAAACAACACCTAATAAACTCAAGGAAGTCAATCCAGCCCTCAGATTTGAAAGGACAAAAGCAACTCCAACCATATCTGTCTCTCTTCTTCCCTGTGTGCTAGTGAACAGCAGGGCCCAGCGGGAAGTGGGAGGAAAGCTGGCCAAGATAGGGAGAGTCAGAGCTGCTTGGACATGGCTCCACTCCTAATATCTGAACATGGGCACCAGACCTGGGGCTTTTCATGGGATGAAAGCACCTGCTTCATTATCTGCTAGTACAGAACATGCCGGCGAGTGCTAGAAGGAACTCAAAGAGAACGTTTACTATTTATTACAGATGGTAGACAATTAAGATCATCAAGTTGCTTGATGAAGTATTTGAATTTATTCTAAGGTCATGGAAGAAATCAATCCAACCAAATGGACCTTTTGCCCCTGTTAAAAGGAAGGTCAATGATGAGAAGGGATGTTGAAGGGGACAGATTGAAATCGAGAAGCTTAACACGGTAGCATGGAGATAAATAGTTATTCCTTTCTTTGGACTTGCAAAACGATGGCCTGGTGTGCATTAAAATATTAGTAACTGTTATAGAATAAAACCAGGTAACACATTGGTAAGAGAAAGTACGGCATGGTAAGAACATGGACTCGGGCCGGACAGATCTCCAACTCCGGCTGTGTGGCTGACTGGCCGTGTGAGTCTGAGAGAGCTGATGAGCCTCTCTGTGCCATGGTTTCCTTAACCTACAGTGGGTATGATGGCGCTTAAACAGGTGTAAACGTGAGGAGCAGTGGCTTAGTGTGGCCCCTGGAACGCAGCTCCCGTCGCGGTCCCTCCGGCTGGAAGCCGGGAAACCATCAGAGATTTGGGACTGAAGATTCCAGCAGTGTGGTTCATTTCAAAGCTAATCCGACTTCTTGCACTCCATCCTGGGGGCGTGAGAAAAACATCGGCAGAACAAGGGGGAAATAAGCAGCGCCCTTTTCTTCTTTTTGATCCTTTCGGATACGCCAAAGGGCTCACAGCTGGTCAGGGCTTTGGGCATCAGAGAGACTCCGCAGATCAGGCACAGGCACATCCGACTGGCCACCCTGTTTCTGAGGGAAAAATAAGCACAGCCTTTTCCATTTTCTCCACCTTGAACGTACTTTTTGCAGGCAGGACCTTTTTGTGTAAAAGGATCAGGCAACAGACACGTGGTTGCTGACATTCGCTTTTGCCACCTCGGGGGATGGAAATAAGCACGGTGACCGCCATTGTCGCGGGTGCTGGTCCTGTCACTTCTCATGCCCCAGGTGGTGGCCTCCACCGGAAGTCCACTCTGCACCCAGCACCAGGGAGAGCAAGGGTCGGGCAGGTCAGCCACGGCGGGTCTTCCACAAAAGGAGGGATGTGGAGAGAACAGGGTGGCCCCACTGACAATGCCCGAGTGGAAAAAGGGGAGAAAGAGACCCCGTGTACAGCTCGAGGGTGCTGGTCTGGGCACACAAACAGCCTCGGTGGGCGACAGAGGTGGGCGGCAGGTGCCACGGACCGGGGACTAGAGTTTTCGATCAGGGATCCCATCGGGAAGACAGGGAGTGGAAATGTGAAGGGATTTCTGAGGACGGGGCTGACGAGGGAACGTGAGCAAGGGTCGATGATGGGCCCAGAGCTGCCCCTTCCTGAGAGTAGCTCACACGGCCAGAAGCAGCGGCGGAAGGCCCAGCAGGCCACGGCGAGCATCCACCCAGATGGTGGAGAGAAAGCAGGGATGCCACAGAAGGAGACACTATGAGAGGGATGCTTCTTAGGCTCCTTGTCTCGGTACACAGAGTGGCACAGGGTTTCCTTAGGGTGGAGAGGTTCTGAAGCCTAATCCTATAGACGCAGGGATAGGAAGAGGGCCAGAAATGGAGCGGGTGAGGTGGTGAGGAGAAACCCCCAGAAGGCTTAAATCTCTTCTCCACTGGAAGATGATCTCGGATTTACCTTCCTCTTATACTGTTTCCTTGAAACACATTGGGCCAAGATAAATGTGAAATGACAGCAGGGCCTGGTTACCACCAAGTTACCCCTGAGAGATGTGAGCAGACAGGACTATATAAAACTCAGAGAACGCAAGCTTCTGGTGTTATCTCTTACCCTGAGGGTGTCCTTGGGTGGGGAGGTCGGGAGGGGGTGCCTGGAAACTGTGCACAGGGGAGTTTTAAGACACAGTTCCTGTGCTGAGCTTCCCATGCTGGCGTGGTTTACAACCACCCACTTGGTCTAGCCGCTGATGGCTGAGTATGTCCTCTGTGGGCTGGGAAGCCAGGCCAAGGTGATTGGAAGGACCACTGATGGAGGTATTTGATGCTGTATCTTCGAAAGCTAAGTAAACCTGGTGCCAGATTCCAGCCCACTGTGACCTGTGAACGGGAATGCCAATCTGAAGGCCAGACCAATCCAGCTGTACAGAATGTGCACTGTGGAAATGGGGGAGGTGGGTGGAGGATACTGGTTCTAGCTGGTGCTAGTCGTGACCATTCTAGAACACACTGCAACAAGGGTAGGGAGACATTGCTCTCAGGTGTTGCTGCCACTTTACCTTCAAATGTACTTGATTAATGAATTGGCAGTAGCCCAGAGGTCCTGCTCTATAGCTTCAAAGGGAATCTGGGAAACTCCAGAAATGAACTGCCATGGAGTAGGGCCCAAATAAACCTTAGAGCTCTCTGTAAAATCACAATAGGCCCTGAGTTGGTATACCATGTTAAACACTTCCTGTGTTTGTTATCATTTAATCCATACAATAATCCTACCAAAGGCAGCGAGTATTATTCCTGCTTTAAAGATGAGGCAACATTCCTTTCAAATAAAGCAAGAAATATACATGCCAATTAAAATTTTAAGCAGGTGTTTTAAACATAGATGATTTAATATTTTTTCCAAGAATAAGCAAATAACACAGCTAAGAAGATTTTGAAAAACAAAATAATTGGAAAGGACTCAACATGTTAACTACAAGTTAAAATGTATTACAAAATAGAACTGTAAAACTGAGGTACTAGCAAAATAAATCAACAGCCAAATCAAATGAACAAAAGAGACAACTTGAAAAATACCCAGGCACATATACAAACTTACATGTTTTTGAAAAGGGACCAGCCAACATAGGAAATGCCACACTCCTTGACAAATGTGCTGGGGAAACCAGCTATTTGGAAATACCGAAACAAAGCAAGACCCTTGCCTTATACCACAACCTGAAATGAACTCCAAATGAACTGAGGAATTACATGAAAAAGAAAAATTAAATAAAATTAAAATCCAAAATATAAAAATGCAAATACAATTTCTTTCTGTTCATGAATGTTAAATTTCTGAAAACCTCTGTGGTCAAAGAAATTAAAACTGATCGGCTTAAGAATATATGGATTATAGGGCACAAACACCAAGATTAAAACGATGATGGGCAGCAAGATGGATGGACGGCAGACACAGAACAAGCAAGGATGGTCAAACAGTCACGGTGGAATCATGGCGGAAGCAGGCAGGTGGGAATCCACTCTAACAGATATAACATTTCCATAATAAACTATGGTGGGAACAGTGAGCCTATGAAACATGGTGCGTCTTTCGTATGTTTACTCGAACGTAACAGTAAGAATTGTCTCAGCAATGGTATTAGCATATTAGGACAATGGGCAATGCTCACCTGTCCCTCCACTAAGGTCTCTGCTCAAGAGTCACCTTCCCAAAGCATCTTTCTCTTAACAATCCTGACAAAATACCCATCCTCTTCGTCACTCTCCTTTCTTTTTGCTTCATGGAATTAAAGACTATTATATATTTATTTGTCAATTAATTCTCTCTCCCAACTAAAATGTAAGCTCTGAGGGAGTAGGGATTCCTTTTTTTTTTTTAAAGCAATTTTTGGGATGGCTGGGTGGCTCAGTTAGCTGGGTGTCTGCCTTTGGCTCGGATAACGATCCTGGGGCCCCGGGATTGAGTCCCATGTTGAGCTCCTTGCTCAGCGGGGAGCCTACTTCTCCCTCTGCCTGCTGCTCCCCCTGCTTGTGCTTTCTCTCTCTCTCTCTGACAAATAAATAAAATCTTAAAAAATTAAAAAAAAAAGCAACTTTGTTCACTGCTTTTTTCCTGGGGCCTAGAGCACTGCTTAGCATTCAGCAAGCCCTCAACAAATATTTCCTGAGTGAATAAATGTCTGATTGTTTTCCATTCACGATCCCTTCCTCACTCGGGATCTTTCTTCCTCAGTTGCAACAGAGGCCTGCAGATAACATTTTTGCATTTTCACAGATGGCATGCCTTCTCTTGGGTTGTTTATTTCTATTTGCCCTTCCTTTCAAAGTTCACAATCTTTCCTATTTCATAACTTAATACTGTTGATTCTCACTTCCTGATTCCCATGTGGTTCCAGAATTACAGAATTCCTTCATATGCCTGCCTGAGTTAGGAGGTGTTTCCAGCCAAGTTCATTTACTCTAAATAGTTAAGAATATTATCGTATATCTATTCAATGGTTATGTCATAGAGTGACTGCAAAATTATGTTTATGGAGAGCCTGTAATTGGAGAATGCGCATAACTTTGAGCAAAAACTGGAAAAGAGGAAATTGTATTTCTAGTATGAGCACAATATATCACGATATCAGCAGTGTTTGTCTCTGGGGGTGATTATGTACATTTTACACTGTATGCACATTTCACACTAGAGCGGACATTATTTTTAGAATAGAAGCAATAAAATGAACTTCCCTTACAAAATCAGAGACACCGGAGAACAGCATGCAAGCATGGCAAGGAGGCCAGAAGACTTGAAGCTCCCGTGAGCAGCCCCTGTGGGTATTTCCCACCATCTGAAAGGCCTTCTTTTCTACCTGTAGTCTTCACAAACCCTGTCAGTCCTCCTAGCCCAACCCATGTGGTCTCTCTATCCTGAATGGCTGCTTCCTTGATGCCCCCAGTCCCGCACTGCCTTGTACGTCGATGGCGTATTCGTCTATTTTTCAAAACTCCCTGGTATAATGGATTGTCCCCGATCTAGTCCCTACCTTCCCAGTCAGTATGTAGGTTTTCCTAGGACAAGAACTCTGCCTGTATGTTTCTCTTCTGCTTTGCGAGGTGAAAATGACTCAGTACATATTCTAGAATTAATGAACTCAGTCCCCCTCTTGTCTGGGACCCAGCACTTCCCAACCCCTTACCTGTATTAAGCACCCGCCTCACTAGGAAAGAAAACAGCAGTACAGAATCAAGTGCGAGCGTTGGGAGAGCACTGAAGCAACTTTTCAGGAGTCACTTCATACTTGACCCCACTCCCAGCTCCCGGGAGCTCTGATTCCTTAAGCAAGATAAGCTCAGTTTCTGCGTCTGCAGAGCAAGCGCACAGAGCTACCTGTTTTCCAGGGTCATAAGGGTTCCAGGAAACGAGGGGTGTGACTTCTTGCCACAGATGGAGACTGGCAAACAGCTGCACCCAGGTGAGCCTCGCCCTCAGTGGGGCTAGTCCCCGGGAGTCTGCCTGCTCCGAGACACCGGCTGCCCAGAGGGGACCCTTTCCTTTGGCCGTCACTGTGTTTCTCCTTGATCCACCTACCTCGCATTTCCCTAGACATTGCCAGTAAGAATCAGCAAATGAGATTCTTTCCCTACTCCTGCAAAATCTGTAACTCTATTCAAACTCTGAGCCAGTAACTCCTGGGAGCCCCGAGGCACGTCTTACATGTGCTATAAATACTCTTCTTCATTCTCACATCTCAGCATCTCCTTTCCTTCTTTTGCCTCCCAAACTACCTGAGGGGCGCTCACTCCTGCCGTGGCATCTGGTGCACAAGGGAGAACATTGCTGTTCCTTGGGAGGTTCAGGGAAGTAAAGATGTGTGCATGACCTTGTAAAGATTTTGGTAAAAGAGCTTTCTTTTCTTTTCAACATATAGCATCTTCTCCCTAAAAGTGATGGACATGACTATGACCTAGACTTGCCCCCCAGCCCAATGGCTAAGGCCTCTGAGAACAGAGCTCCTCTGGCTGGGCTCCTCCCTTCCTCACTCTCGTCGGCCTGGTGGGTCTACCAGACCGGCTGGTTGGATGTGCCTGAACGTGTCTGAGTCGCAGGGTGGCTGCAGTCAGGGCCAAAGCTGGGACCCTGCCACACTGGCTATGATATGGCTCATCCCTGTCCCTCTTCCTTTCCACTCTTTTCTGTGACCCAGACACTCCACTGTCTCTGTTAGGGCAACCTTTCTGGGAACGCCTGGGTGGCTCAGTCGGTTAAGCATCTGCCTTCCACACAGGTCAGGATGCCAGAACCCTGGGATGGAGCCTGCATTAGGCTCCCTGCTCAGCGGGGAGCCTGCTCCTCCCTCTGCCTGTTCTCTCTCTCGCCCTCCCTCCTTCTCTCTGACATATAAATAAAATCTTAAAATGAACGAACAAAGAAAAAAAAAACCCAGAGCACTTTTCCTTAATGGGCAAGATAAAAGGCATAGGAGAGGATGGAGAACCACACTTCGGGGGTTCCCTGGGACCAAGAGGCTACCTGTGACAATAAACTAAGGCAGTACTGGGTCAAGAGTGGAGTGAGATGCAAAGAATTTCAAAGAGGTTGCTAAAGGGAAAAGAGCCCGAGTCAGGGCAAAGAGCTGGGGTACAGTAGCCAAGACTTTCCTCCAAAAGGCTGAGGCCCTCCTGGGGAGGCCGGGGAGAACCATGAGCCCATAAAGAAGAGTAAGATTACTCTAGATGGAGCTAAATGACTGAGTCAGGAACACAAAGGCCACCTCCACAGTCCCTTCCAGTACGAATGAGGCTGACCTTTTTGACTTCAGGTCGATGGGACCAGTGTTGAACAGACCAAGGTGGTAATTGGTGGTGGTGGTGGGGGGGGGCGTCAGTGAAGTGCCTACACAGGGCCTCGCAGGAACAGAAGGCCAGGTCTCAGGGGGAGCACTGACTGACAAGAAGCACCCCAAATGCTAGCCATTCTGATAGTGCCGCTGATGGGCCCTCCTCATGGCTGGAAGGATTATTCCTGCATTTTATTCAGGGCTCTACACCCTCCACCTCCTGGAGTGTTTCGGGGGGGGGGGGCATAATACGGCATGATTCAGCTCCGTCCCCACACATTATGCAAGAGAAGCAGGAGCAAACTGAGCTAAAGGATGCTGAAAGGAAGTAAAACAGAAACCTGAGGAACAGGAGTACCAAGGGGCAGGGTCATTTCCATCTTGCTCCTCTCCTTACCACACCTCCCATTACCGGACCCGACCCTGCAGCTGCTGCAGGTGGGTCAGGTGGAAGAATGTGTAGATGAAATCTGTTGTGAGGAACAGTAGTGGATTTGGGGGTAACGAGTGAAAAAAACCTCCAGAAACACAGATGCTGCTAATGGGTACACAAATACCTAAAATGAACAAGGAAAGAAAAAAATGAGTAGCACACTGGGAATCAAGAAGGCTTTATAAAATATGCTGATTAAGGATTTTATCATAAAAATGTAAGAAAGATATGAAAGCCAAGGGGGAAAAATGATCTCTTAAAATGGTAAGAAATAATGATGCTTGTTATAGTTATTCTATGCATAACTCTAAGAGCAAGACATCTATAAGCAGACAATTTTAAAAAATACAAATGAGTTAATTCAAGGTGTTACTGACTAATCAACATGGATAGAATAAAAGAATCCAACAGAATTACTATTTTAGGGGCGCCTGGGTGGCTCAGTGGGTTAAAGACTCTGCCTTCGGCTCAGGTCATGATCTCAAGGTCCTGGGATCGAGCCCTGCATCGGGCTCTCCGCTCAACAAGGAGCCTGCTCCCCCCCCACCCCGCCCCGCACCTGCCCCTCTACTTACTTGTGATCTCTCTCTGTCAAATAAATAAATAAAAATTAAAAAAAAAAAAAAAGAATTACTATTTTAATTTTGCTTTAGAAGACTATAGTATGACACACAAAATCCGTGTACTATAGTAATTACCTAAAGAGAGATACTCCTTGAGAGGACAGTTAATAAGTCAGTTACCTAAACCAGAGGCCAGCAAACTTTTTGTAAGGACCTATGGCAGGCAGACTTCTAAGATTGTCTCCAACGATCACAGTCTTATATTCACAGTAATCTCCTTGTGTAATTTCTTCCCTTCAGGACCTAGTGACTTTTTTTCAAGATGTGTTTATTTATTTATCATTTTAGAGAGAGAACGAGAGCACAAGCAGGAGAAGCGGAGAGAGAATCTCAAAGCAGACTCCACGCTGAGTGTGGAACCCAACGCTGGGCTCCATCTTGCAACCTTGAGACCACGACCTGAGATGAAACCAAGAGTTGGACACTTAACCAACTGAGCCACCCAAGCGCCCCTGACTAGTGACTTTTTTATAAACAATACTGTCCGTGAAGGTGACAGGATGCCACTTTCACGATTAGGACACGAAACAGTCCAGCCTCCTGGAGACTCTCCATTCCCTTCCAGCCCGCACACTTTGAGGGAGTGAGTGGCCAAGTGAGAGAGGCCCATGTGGTGAGGAACTGAAGGGTGCTCTTTGGCCAACAGCCAGCCAGAAATGGGGCCCTCGGTCCAATGGCCCAGGGGAACTAAATCTGCCAACAACCACATGTGCTTGGAAGAAGATCTTTTCCCAGGTGAGCCTTGAGAGAACCACAGCCCAGCTAGCACCCCGATTACAGCCTGTGGGTGACCCGGAAGTGGAAGGGGTCCACTAAGCTATGCCCAGATTCCTCATCCACAGAAACTCTGAGAGAGTTAATGCATGCTTTTTTAAGACACTGAGTTTTGAGGCGGTTTGTTACTTAGCAATGGATAAGGGATAACCAATATAAGGCCAGACAATAAATACTTTGGGCTTTGTAAGCTACGCAGTCTTTGGGGCAATGACTCACCTCTGCTGCAGTGGCCCCCAAGGCAGCCAGAGCTGATGCTCCGATGAAGGAGCACGGCTGTGCTCTGGTAAAATTGTACTGATGGGCGGTGAAACTCAAATTCCATACCACATGCACAGGTCATAAAATATTGTTCATCTTTTGACTTTTTCAACCACCCAAGACCGTAAAATGGGATGTAAAAACCATTCAGAGCTCGCAGGCCGCACGGAAACAGGCAGCAGGATGGATCTGGCGGGTTGCAGTTTTGCTAAAACTGTACAGCAAATGTTATTATTATTTTACTAAGACTGAGACCTGAATTTCTGTAACATTATGCTTATCATAGTACGAGACACACTCACAAAACACATTTTACTGATGGATTGTGAAACACCCAATGAACATCTCGTGGCAAATATTTTCAGCATTTCAGAGTCAGAGAAAACGAGGCAAAGAAACGACGCTGTCAGAGATGACGGAAGGACGACACACAGACCCTCCACATCCTGATTCCCAGGTGAGGACACAGGATTCAGCTGCCATGGCTTACAAAGGCCCAGGCCAGTGAAGGACGAGGGGCGACCGGAATAACGACGGACACACCAGTGACGGGCTGGCCACCTGCCCACGCAGCAGGAGCCCAGAGCCTAAAAAGAAGGGGTTCTTCGCAGAAAGGGAATAAAAGCCAGCGGGAGGCAGACAAATAAGAAAAGCACGCTATGTACATGAAATAAAAATAAGACACAGAAAAAATAAGACTCAGAAGAGCTAATGGAAGCTTCATGCTATGTAAAACTACCTTCAAATCTCTAAAGCGATGTCTGGAAGAAACGGAACTCATGCCATGTTCTTTAGAAGATCGGCCCAGCACCGACATGCAGAGCTCAGAGGAAGCAGACTCCAGCTCACGTTAGAGGAGGCAAGATTTTAGACAAATGAAGCTGTTCTCCTTCTGGTTCTAGGCTACCCACAAACACTGGCAGGCAGGTGGATAACTTGGGTAAGATGGTATTTTGAAGCAGCTCAGGTAAAGGCTCGAGAACGTGTGCCGTGTTCAGGGACGAACACCACCATGAAAGAAGAATTCAATGATGAAATTGGCTAATTAAGTCAGGGGACAAGAGAATGATACGTTTATCAGAACGGCACATTTTTCTTTTTCACTTTTCAAATGTATGCGGTTTTTGTTTTTAATTGCAGTAGAGCTGACACAATGTTACATTAGTCTGGGGTGTGCAGCGGAGCGATTAGCAAGTCTGTATTGTACTCTACTGTATGGCGCTGTACTCTGTATTGTACTGTACTGTACTCTGCTCACCCGAAGTGTGGCGACTTATGTCACCGCCCACTATAATGGCACCGCTGACCATATTCCCTACGCTGCACTTTTCATCCCCATGATTTAATCATTGACCACTCGAAGCCTGGATCTCTCAATTCTATTCATTTGTTTTGCCCACTCTACATGCCCCCCGCACTACCAGTTTGTTTTCTGTATTTATGGGTTTCTGCTTTTTTTTGTTTGCTTGTTTAGCTTTTTAGATTCCACATATAAAGTGAAATCATATAGTATTTGTCTTTCTCTTTTTGACTTATTTCACATAGCATAAT
Source organism: Procyon lotor (assembly GCA_028646535.1). NCBI lineage: Eukaryota > Metazoa > Chordata > Mammalia > Carnivora > Procyonidae > Procyon > Procyon lotor. The sequence continues at coordinate 110,932,185 of CM053609.1, forward strand.
ATGTCTAGGTCCATCCGTGTTGTTGCAAATGGCGAAAATCTTTTTTATGGCTGAGTAATAGCCCATTGTATATATATTGAATGGTGCATATTTTTAAAAGAACAGACTATGAAAGACTTTACACCAGGAAAGACAATCAGAATCATTACTTTGAAAGGAAAACGTTGTGTAGGATAACTTATTACACTGCTAGAAATTTCGGTAACAACCAAAAACCATGAAATCATAGCTTAACAATAAGCTTTAAAAAAATTATTAACATGACAAAATGGATAATTAGTTCACTAAAGGGCAAGTATCCTATTTGAGTTCTTGAAAAATGTGTTCTAGTTTTAAGATTTTAGACACACTGATGCAGGCTCTTTCTCTTCCTCAAACCAGAATGCCAAATGATTGATCTAAAGGCAATAAAAGCAATTTAAATTTGAACATCGTTTGGTTTAGAATACTCCTGCCTTCATAATCAGTAATATACTACTTGCCTGCAGGGAGTCCTAGGAAGGAAAGTAATACTCTAAGAAGATTACTGCTTGTGGACGTGGACTCACAGAGGGGGGAATCAGTCAAGAGGAGGCACTATTTCACGCTGTCAGGTTAAGGTTGCCTTTCGCACTTGTCATCATGACAGGTATGATCTTGCAAAGGGACCCGAATTCTCAAGACCATAACCAAGGTTTCCTACAATTCTGAAGCATTTTCAAAATGTTAAGAGGACCATTTAAAATAAGCAAAGTCATATGAAAAAAATTTAAGTTAATGACTTTATGATTTTAACAAGAACTATTACTGATCCCTTTGGAATTAAATAAACTGGAATAGTGAGAAATTATTTCCTTCCTCATCTGTTCTATAATAGGTATGTTTAGAAAAATTTAACGGTTTTATTAAAGTAAAACTGACGCACAGTAAACTTCCCACACACAAATGTACGCTTTGGTAAGTTACACGTCTGTGAAATCATTGCCACAACCAAAGAAAGGAACATACCCAACCACCCTCCAAAGGTTCCTGGTGTCCCTTTGTCATCCCCTCTGCCCTCCCCCAGTCAACTGCCCCTCAATCAATTCTCACACTTGAGCCAGTTATATACCCCAGAACCTCTTGAATGAAGGGAAAGGTGGGGCTCAAGGAAAGACCCTGTGAATCTTTCTCCCAGCCTTCCCTGAAGGGGCCTATAGCTTTTTATCAGAACTGTTTATTGGCAAAAAGGAATTAACCATGCTTTCTGGGGACTATTGGACTCTGGTTCTGAACTGACACCAATTCCAGGAGACCTCAAACATCACTGTGGCACACCAGAGTGGGGGCTTATGGAGGCCAGGTGACCAATGGAATTTCAGCTCCATCTCGTGGAGTCCTGTCAGTGGGTCCCTGATGCCATCCTGTGGTTATTTCCCCACTTCCAGAATGTGTAATTGGAAGAGACATATTTAGCAGTAGGTACAATCCCTATGCTGGTTCCCTGACCTGTGGAAGGAAGACAATTATAGTGGAAAAGGCAAAATGGAAGCCATTAGAACTGTCTCTACCTAGGGAAATCGTAAATTGAAAAGTAATATGGCATCCCTGGGGATCTGCAGAAATTAGTGCCACTAGCAGAGACTTGAAAGATGTAGGAGTGGTGACCCCCACCCACCCTTGGCTATTTGGCCTGTGCAGAAGACAGATGGATCTTGGAGAGGATACGGGAGTATTGTCAATTTAACCAGGTGGTGGACTTCAACTGCGGAGCTCTACCGGATGTGGTTTCATTGCTTGAGCAAATTCACACCCCGCCCCAGTACACAGCTATTCATTCGCCATATGTCTTTTTCTCCACCACCACCCATAAGGCCGACCAGAAGGAGTCGCATTCAGCTAGCAAGGCCAGCAATGTGTCCTTACTGTCCTATCTCAAGGGTACATCAACTCTCCAGCCCTACATCCTAATGTAGTTTTCGAGGTTCCTGATCACCTTTCTCTTCTGTATCACATTGGTCTATTCTATTGATGACCTTATGCTAATTGGACTCAGTGAGCAAGAAGGAGCAACTACTCTAGACTGATTGGGAAGACATTGGTATGTCAGAGGGTGGAAAATAAATCGAACTAAAATTTAGGGTAGTGATTTCTAGGGGTCCAGTGGAATGGGGCACGGCAAGATACTATTTCCAAGGTGAAGGTAAGTTGTTGCATCTGACCCTTCCTACAACTAAAAAAGAGGCACGATGCCTAGTGAGTCTCTTTATATTTTGGAGGTAACATAATCCTCATTTGGGTCTAGATTGCTGCCTGTTTTCCAAGTGATCTGAGAAGCTGCCACTGAGTGGGGCCCAGAACAAGAGACAACACATCCAGGCTGCTAGTCAAGCTGCTCTGCCCCTTGGGCCCTATGTCCCAGCAGATTCGACAGTGCCTGAGGTGTCAGTGGGAGACAGAGAAGCTTTTGGAACCTCTGGCAGGCCCCTGTAGGTGAACTGCAGTACAAACTCGGAGGATTTTGGAGCAAAACCCTGTCATCTTCTGCAGATAACTACTCCCCTTTTGAGAAACAGCTCTTGGTCTGTTACTGGGCATAAATAGAGACTGAACACTTAACTACAGGCCCCCAAGTTCCATGAGACCTGGGATGCCCATCACACACTGGGGGCCATCTGATCCATCAGCAGCTCTCCCTCATCAGATGGGAGGCTGGGGACATGAGATGGGGCCTGAGCAGGTTCCTGAAGGCCTGCTTCACATGAACAAGCGCCCCAGATGCCCACACTCCCCACTCCTGCTCCGATGCTTTCTCTCTCCAAGCCTGCGTCTATGACCTCAGAGGTGTTTCCCTGCAATAGCTGACAGAGGAAGAGAAGGCTCCAGGCCTCATTTATAGACACTTCTGTGGGATACGCAGGTACCACCCGGAATCGGACAGTTGCAGCACTATAGCTCCTTCTGGTACATCCCCGAAGGACACGGTGAAGGGAAATCTTCCCAGCAGGCATGACTCAGAGCAGTGACCTGAATGTTCACTTTGCTTGGAAGGAGAAATGGCCAGACGTGCAATTTTATACCAACCAATGGGTGGCGGCCAATGGTTTTATTGGATGGTCAGGGACTTGGAAGAAGTAAGATTAGAATACTGGTGACAAAGAAGTCTGGTTGACAAACACATATGAGTAAGAGAGGTATATGGATAAACCTCTTTAAATGGGGAGAAAAAATGTGGAGATACTTGTGTCCCATGTGAAGGCTCAGCAAAGGCTGGCCTCGACAGGGTGGATGTTAATAAATCAAGTGAATAGGATGATCTCTTCTGTAGATACCAGTCTCTTTCTCCAGTCAACCCTATCATCGTGCTGGGCAATGAACATAGCGGCTGTGGTGGTAAGGAAGGAGGTTACGTGTGGGCCGAGCAGCATGGACTTCTCCTCACCAAGGCAGACCTGGCTACAGCTCCTGTGGAGTGTCCAATCTGCCCACAGCAGAGACCAACACTGAGTGCCCAATATGGCACCAATCCCCAGGGTGGTCAGCTGGTTACGTGGTGGCAGGCTGATGACATGGGACTGCTTTCATTATGGAAGGGGCAATGTTTCACCCTACCTGGAATAGACACTACTATAGATAAGGATTTACTTTCCCTGCGTGCAGTGCTTCTGCCCAAATGACCATCTGTGAACTTACAAAATGCTTTATGCATTGTCATGGTATTCTATGCAGTATGGCTTCTAATCAAGGAAGTCACTTCACAGCAAAAAAGTGTACAGTGGGCCCATGCTCATGGAATTCACTGGTCTTACCAAGCTCTCTGCCATCTTGAAGCAGCTGGTATGATAGGAGAATGGAATGGCCTTTTGAAGACACAGTTACAGTGTGAGCTAGGTGGCAATATGTTGTAGGGCTCTAGCAAGGTTCTCCAGAAGGCGGTACATGCTCTGAATCCACATCCAATATATGATTCTACTTCTTCCATACCAGGACTCATGGGCCCAGCAATCATGGGGTGGAACTGGGAATGGCACCACTCACAATTACTCCCAAGTGATTTATTAGAAAAAGGTTTGCTTCCTATTCCTCTGACTTTATGCTCTGCTAGCCCAGAGGTCTTAGTTCTAGGAAAAGGAATGTTTCCACCAAAAGACACACAATGAATGATTCCATTGAGCTGGAAATTAAGACAGTCACCCAGCTACTTTGGGCTCCTTGTGCCTCTAAATCAATAGGCCAAGAAGGGATTTCTGGAGCAGCTGTGCGGATTGGTCCTCACTACTAAGGGGGAAATTGGACTACTACTCCACAATGAAAGTAAGGAAGAGTGTCTGAAATACAGGAGATCCCTTAGGATCTCCATGCATCTATTAGTATCACCACGCCCCGTGATTAAGGTCAGTTGAAAACTAGAACAATCCAATCTGGGCAGAAGTACTAAAGGCCCAGATTCTTCAGGAATGACTGGGTCATCCCACAAGGTCCTTGCTGAAGACAAAGGGAATACAGAGTGGGTAGTGGAAGAAAAGGTAGTTAAAAACATCACCTACGACCCAATAGCCAGTTACAAAAATTGCTCTATTTCCTCATTTTGTTACAAATATATCTGTGCAGGAATATGCGTTATTTTATAGAAATAAAATATCTATATTTTAATATAGATGTTACAATATGTCTTAGTTGTCTTTCTTCTTATTCCTTTGTCATGTAAGACAAGATGCACTGACTTTATATCATGGCATTTAAGTACTGTTAATTTTTATCACAGTATCTACGTCATAGGATTTCAAGAAGAGCAAACCTCACTTAATGATTTTATGTAGGGGGTGAGTGGGTTTTCCATTGTATGTAGGACAGCGGTATCACGTTTGGCGGAATTATGACCGCATTATTGCCTTTATTTGGAGATTAAGTTCAGTTTAAGGAGATGTGCACAGCTGCCACATTGACAGGGGTGGGCTTGTGATGGTTACTTCTCGAAGTGTCACTAGACTGGGCTACAGGTTGCCCAAATTTAACATTGCTATTATGGGTGTGTCTGTGAGGGTGATTCTCAATGAAATTAGCATCTGAATTGGTGGACCCAGGAAAGGAGAAACCTCTCTCCAGTGTGGGTGGGCAGCAACCAATCCCTTGAGAGCCTGAGTAGGAAGAAAAAAAAAAAAAAGGCAGAGGAAGAGGATTCAGTTCCTTGCTGCCTGCCTGCTTAACACAGGACGCTGGTCTCTTCTGCCCCTGGACTGAGATTTACATCCACAGGATCCTCTTATATATTTATATATATTTATAATATATATATATATGAATCCTAATGGTTTTGTTCCTCCGGAGAACCCTGACAATCCGGCTCTTGGGTAGCCACTCCAGGGAGCACACAATGGCATCTCACAGCGGTTTAGTCTGCATTTCCCTAAAGACTAATGATGTTGGTCATCTTTTCAGGTGCTTCTTTGCCGCGTATGGATCTTCTCTGGTGAACTGTTAAAATCTTTTGCCCATTTTTCAAAATGGAGGGTTCCCCCCCCCCGAGTTCTGAGAGTTCCTTATGTATTCTGGACACCAGCTGTCTATCAGATGCAAGAGTTGCCATTTTCTCCCAGTCTGCGCCTTGTCTTTCCACTCTTTTGGTTTCCTTCAAAGAGCACACGTATATAATTTTGATGAAGTCCAATTTATCAGTGTTTTCTTTTACGGACTGCACTTTTTGTGCCCTAAGAAATCTTAGCCTAACCCAAGGTCACAAAGATTTTCCTTTATGTTTTCTTCCAGAAATGTTGTAGTTTTAGATTTTACATTCAGGTCTATGACCTATTTTTAATTTTTCTATAAAGTGCAAAGTATTTATTGAAGTTCATTTTTTCCCCCATATGATAGCCAATGGTTCTAGCATTTGTTGAAAAGACTATCTTTTCTCCACCAAATTGACTTTGCACCTTTGTAAAAAAACAAAACAAAACAAAAAAAACAGCAACAGTTGTCTCTATCTGTGTGGTTCCGTTTCTGGACTCTCTATCCTAGTTCACTGATGATTTGTCTTTCTCAATATGAATACCCAGTGTGTTAATTATTGTAGCTTAAAAGCCCTGAAATTAACTTTGGTCTACTTTTTCAGAGGTGATTTGGCTATTCTGTGTCCTCTACATACCTCTGTGAATTTTAGGTTGTCAACTTCTACGGAAGCAAGCAAACAAAAAAAAACAAAACAGCCTGCTGGGATTGTGACTGCGATCAATCTACAGATCAGTTTAGAGAGAAATCCCATCTGAACCATACTGAATAGCTCCCTGAGACACGAGTGCTTATCAATACTTCACTGAATACCGAAGGGGTACCTTCTGCAAGTCTCTGGTCGTCTCTCTGACTCTACTCTGCCAAGTCTTGTTGCCCGGTCCTCCTGGACTGAGTTCCATGTCCTCAGCTCTGCCTGAGCCTCCCCTCCCTATGCTGCAGCCTGGATACTCTCTCAAGGCAGTAAGCTGGGCAATCAGAGGGCTCACCTCATTTATTTTCCGTCTTTCTGTGTTCACTGTCCTTCACTGCTAGATGTTCAATGTCTTCAATCGTGCTGTTTCATATATTTTGCCCATTTAAAAAACTGTTTCAGGCAGGAAAGTAAATCCGGTCCCTGTCATTCCATCTTGGTGGAAGTCTCAATTTTTAATTTTTAATGTCAAATCTGTTCTCAAAGTTATAAAATTCAAGTAAAAACAGGACAAAAACATAACTAGTACTTAGTATAATGTTTTATCACTGTTCTTTTATTTGTTCATTCATCCATTTCATTCCAAAAATATTTATTGAATTGCGCATAGTAAGCACCGTGCGGGCACACGAGCACACAGTCCTGAAGGTCAAAGCCAGGTGTGTCCCTTGCTCTCACAGAGCTTACAATCTAGTGGGACAGACAGACATTAATCAAAGAACTATGAACACATATGTAAGACTGCAATTGTGACAGCTGCTATGAAGAAAAGAATAGAATAATGCTACTAGGGTAACCTACAGAGGGTGATTTTATGGTATTTGTTTCTATTGAGCCTATATATCCATGAGTTGAAAACATCACTACTTTTCTTTATTTGCAAAGAAATTACATTCAGTATACAGTGGGAAAAAAGTGTCCAACAAATACACTTCTCAGTATATGATGTACCAGGTTAAGATAATATAGAAAGTGCTTTGGAGCACATGAAAATTTTGACACTATCCTTATGAGACTTAAGATCTAAGTTGGCACATAAAATGTAAAGAAGTCTAAATGTTATATATCTACATTCTATGTGAATATAAATGGAAGTCTACCATTTGAACATTATTTTGTCTACCTTCATTTAAAAAATTATCTTTTCTATCAGCCTTAATTTCAGAAATTTGATAAGTTTCTTTGAGAAAACAATACACTTATTTTATTTTGTTAAGTCTTACCTAGATATCTCAGCTTGGGAATTCTTCTCCCCATCGACAGTGAAAGGAGATGCTCCAGTTAGTAATTCATACATTAGAACACCTAAACTCCACCAGTCAACTGCCTATAAAACAATAATGTCATTTTACAGAATATGAATATATATTTTATAAGAAAGAAAAATGGACAGAATAAAACTATATATTGGAAAAATACTTTAACAAAAAGATTTTGTATCCAGCTTTCTGTGTAAGGAGTATTAAATGAAGTACCTGCAAGACAGACATTTAGTGAACAATGATCTGGGTACTCTCAGAACAGAACTTAAACACGGTGAAGTCAATCAAGGGACTAAAGGTATTTTCATTATTTCCTAAATCATTAAGTAATGGTTTTATTTTGGCTAATTTAAAAAATTTTTTAAGTTTTAAATAAATTTTAAAAATTTTACTTATTATTATTTTTAAAAGATTTTACTTAAGAGTGAGAGAGAGAGAGAGCACAAGATGGGGCAGGGACAGAGGGAGAAGCGGACTCCCCACTGAGCCGGTAGCCAGATGCGGAACTTGATTCTGGGACTCTGGAATCATGACCTGATGCCTTTATGACTGAAGGCGGTCTTTAACCAACTGAGCCACCCAGGTGCCCCAAATTTTAAAAATTTTAGGTAAAATCTTTAGACTTATGATGAGGGGAGAAAGGAGCATTCAGCATTTTTATTAAATATTTAATAAATATTTAGCCCCAATAAATATTATGAAATTCCTCGAACTCAAAGAACAAAAATGAAAAAAAAAATCCCATCTAATGGCATCATTTCATAACCACCTAAGTCAATTCTTCTTAAAGGACCTATCACATACATCTTCATTTATGTGAGTTTTCAACTGTGGAAAACATGAAGATACTTAAAATAATATAAAATAAAATAAGATCTAAATTGGAAACCAATTTATAAATGCAGCTACCTGAACTAAAAACATAGCAAATTATATATAAAGAATCCTGACATTATTTTTTTATAATTAGGCAAATCAAGATTTCAATATCTGCTGAATGCACAAGCTTATACCAATGAAATATTTACCGGATGCTAAAATTTTTAATTTTAAAATTAAAATTTTTTTAATTTTAATTTTAATTTGCTTCCAAATTTCAGCAAAGTTTTCAGAGATGATGCAAAATTTATGAACCTAGAGCTATTTTAAAGAAAATACATAATGATGACATACAAAACATGATCAGGCCGACTGCAATCATAAAGGGAACAGTATGGAGTCGGGAGCCACTGATAAGCACTTTGCATATATTGTCACATTTAATTAACTCCAAGTCATCAAGCTGTTCCATGAACAGGAAGGAGTATTTATTGAGTGGCTATATTCCAGACCTCAGGTATACAGGAATTCTAGGAGGTTCTATAAGGTTTGCATCTCTAAAAATTGGTTACATTAGGTCTTAGAAGGTAATTTTCAAATTTTAACAGTTAGAAATTCCTATCAAACTGCAGGGGACAATAGTTTCAAAGAATACCATGAAGCAAATGAAAGCAGCAATTCAATTATTTTATTCATACAAGCCATCTTACTGCCACTGGAGTCAGGACCCTCAGAATGTTTTGCTGTTGGATTGGAAACCAGCTGTCGAGATGACACAGATCAACAATCAGATTCCTAATCATATGGCCTGAAACCAATACCACACCAACTCGAAGAACAGGCTTTCAGTATATGACTAGTTATTAGTAAGGAGACCAAAGATTTGCCACACTGAAGATATCTGGGTTGAATATGTGGGATTTTGAAAGGAGATGAGGGAAGATAAGGAACAAAAAATAGTCAAAATTTCTTATTTGGAAAAAAAAATTTCTTATTTGGGGAAAATTATTGATACAGCAAAACCATTAAGATGGCACTAAAGAACTGTACCCTTTAATACAGGGAGAAAAAATAGGTGACCTAGATTTTATAACAAAACTGCTCACAATGCTTCCACTACAATCTTCACTTTGCACATAGGAAGGGAAGTGAGGTTTTTAGAGGGCTTAGGAAAACAAACTTGGATCATCCCGAATGCAGGATTTTTTTCTTTCTCCAAGGATTGTTATAATGCTTATTTCTGCTGAAGGGATAATCAACAAAGTCTATCTTTTTCCTCCAAAACACTAGATATCATCATGTGTTCATGTATATAAAGCAAAGGAGAGAAAGCAATGAAGGTAAGACAATACCAGAAAGAGGCCTCTGTTGAAGAGACTGAACCGAGTTATTAACTAGGGTTCTTATACATTTTATGAAGATATAAGGAAGTGAAGAACATACCTTGTCATGGCCTGAATCTCCCCCTCTGACAATATCCGGAGCCATGTATTCAATAGTCCCACAAAAGGAATATGCTCTTTCAGCCTTAAACAGTCAAACAAACAAAAAGACATTTGATTTCAAACCAGACAAATGACAAAAAAGTCAATTTTACATGTTAGTGGTGGAGATACACCACAGCAGAACAGTAGTGGTAGAATCTACTTGACAGGCTCCCCCTTCTCACCAGGACAGATCATCACCTCCATAGTGGGTCTTGGGTGTGTGTCCTGTCCAAAGACTTGCTTTGCCTGAAACCCTCCCATCCATCTACCCACCTATCCATTCATCCATCCAGCCACTCTTCTTTTTTGCAGTATGTATGTGTATTTCAATTATTGGTTTCTTGTACCATTCTTTTTGTAAAACCTCAAATAGTCCTAATAGGACTAATAGGGTAACAAGAACTGTTTAATACTTTAGGACTTTATTTCCAGATAGGCAAGATAGGGAAAACACTGGGAAATCTTTTTTTTTTTTTTTTTTAACACTGGGAAATCTTAAGGGAAAAAAGAGACCAAATTCTAAGAGGGAAAATAGGGAGCCCAAAGATGAAAAATGAGGAAAAATATTTTTTTCCACCTTATTTTGTTTAGGTTTGGCACTGCCCAATCATATGTTTAGTAATAATGAGCAAAATTGTTTTTATTTTATAAAAAGATTGTCTCTTAAAGACAGTTGTTTCTCTTGTGTAGAGGTTTAAAAAGGTCTAGATTTAAAAAAAATAAACTTTTAAACGCTCAATTGTGTCATATGACTCATTCCAATGAAATAAAGAAGAGTAAATATCTAAATTCTTATACAGATATATTAAATAGGGAAAAAAGAATTCCTCTTTAATAAGATACATTCTTATGGCTGTATCTGAAACTTTTTAAAGCACTTTGGTTCCATTAAAATATTCTACAAAATTACTTTAAAGGAAACTTTTCAATTTACACTTTACTCTTCCACTAGCAAGATTTTAAGAAAAATAAGCATTCCTCTTATTTACCAATTTTAAAAGTAAAGAACACTACTCTAGCAATGTTATAGAATGAATTAGTAGAAGTCCTTTACTTTATTAGGGGAAAGCTAAGCACAGACAATAAATATGATGAATTTATTTAAACACTTTGGTAACAAATGTATTAAAACTACTTAATTATATACATATATTATATGCCATATAATTAATATGGTTTAAGATTCATTTCTTTCTTTTTATGTGCTACATTTGCTGAAAGATTACTATCCCCAGAAACTCAAAGAAATAATTTGCTTATGCTTATACCTGCAGAAAATTCCCCCCCAAATATGTTTATTTGTTACCTGGCAGAATAATGTTATTGAATAGCTAATATAAACCATATATCAAATATTATTTCTCTGCTTCATCATTTCAGTATCAAATGAAATTTTATATTAAACTGCTAGAAAAATTAAAGCCAAATAGAATTGATTCCACTTAATTTCTGCATAAAAAGTAATGAATAATTTTTAACTTTGTTAGACAAGCTTAGAAAATATGTGTGTTAGGAAGCATTTATCTATTTACCGAATTATTAAAAAAAGAAATAATACAAAATTACTTTTTTAAAAAGCTTCAAACTTCATAAAACCAATGTTTTTAGTTCATATACTATTTATTATGCAATAGTCTTTTTTTTTGGATAAGCCAAAAATCACTGTGTAGCTGAAATAAAGAAACATGAAAATTACTAAGTCAGAGTATTTATTACTTGATCTCATCTTAAAAGATACCTTTAAAACATATCCTAAATCAAATTTAGATATACTGAAACAAATAAAAATAATTCTCCAAACTGGTTTAGGAGTAAAAAGATAATGAGTTTTTTTTGTTTTTTTTTTTTAAAGATTTTATTTTTTTATTTGACACAGAGAGAGATCACAAGTAAGCAGAGAGGCAGGCAGAGAGAGGGAGAAGCAGGCTCCCTGCTGAGCAGAGAGCCCGATGCGGGGCTCGATCCCAGGACCCTGAGATCATGACCTGAGCCAAAGGCAGAGGCTTAACCCACTGAGCCACCCAGGCACCCCAAAAGACAATGAGTTTTGATTGATTGCTTCTCTAGATTTTATTTATTTAGAAAACTAGTCTTTTTAGCAAATATAAACTTTCCATTTATAGGCAGCTCCATGTCAAACCATTTTGAAATTATACACATTTCCTTCTAAGTATGAGACAATAATTAAACTTCACAAGATGAGGATCAAGAAAATACGTACTCTCTTCTTCAAAACACTAGATATTCGTTAAGTTTAGTATAAAAAGGGTATGAAACACACACATCTTATTGATCAAGTGCCAGAAAGGTTTGACAATCACCATCATTTCCCCTGTCTTCCTTTTTTTTTTTTTTTTTAAGATTTTACTTACTTATTTGACAGAGATCACAAGTAGGCAGAGAGGCAGGCAGAGAGAAGGAGAAGCAGGCTCCCCACTGAGCAGAGAGCCCAGTGCCTCCTCAGTCTTCCTTTCTCTGACAATGAGAACTATGAGGGCTCAGTTCTTGATTGTCTCAACAGAGGGGAAGCTCAGAACCACATTAAGTGCTCAAAGAGGTATTGTCTACCTTCTCTGTGTGATTTTGATTAGCATTTAAGTCCACTCTATTTTACAAGCAACATTATTGATTAAAGCTAGCAGAGTTAGATTGTGAATGAGAATTTACTTAAATGTAAAAATGGTAAAAGCAGAGTATGTGTACTATCCTGGCAGATAACACAAAGTATTCCTGTGCTCAAGCAATCAGCTGATAAAGAAGGTTTCACCGTTCCTGAGGAGACAAAGATCAGATAGCACTGGACAAAAAACTGGTTTCCTTCTAAGGAAGAATCCAAATACAAACTCAACTGTCAAACTCTTAGGCATTTCTCAATAAATACTAGATTAAATCACCCCGAGCTTTTATTTGCCAATGTTTTATACTGATCTTATTTTTTATGATAAAATTGTAAGTTAAATATAAATACATCAACGAGAAGTTTTCTCTCTCTCCTGTATTTTTTTCCATTCTAATTTTGACAAATCTCCTCACAAATATCTAGAAATGTTTGATTTTTAAAAAGAAGTAAATATTGCACTGCTAATCTTCTATGACTGTGCTTACCAGGAAGGGGAATCCCTAGATGCCAGCCATGAAGAGGGTGCAGAAAAACCAGTGACGTAAGCATGTGACCTATGCTGTAACTACAAAAAAGGAGGGCCTTAGCTTAGAAAACAAACACATAAATATTCGCCTCGTGAAATCAAATCCCGAGGTTTGTGCCACTTGTAGATTTAGGGCCTGAATTTACTCTCGTCCTCCATGGTATGGGGAAGTGAGAAAATCTGGTCAACATGGTGCTACTCTGGAACACATAACAACCAGTGAAATTCCACAACCATTAGCTGGATCAAGGTTCACATACAGAAAGCCCTGGAGCCTGAAAGTTTCTAAGTATGTGACCTGGGCTCCTCACACCAAATAGAAGGATTACTTGAAATAGCAGAACAACAATCTATAAAAGATTAGTATGTTGTAAAAGATCAAAGACATAAAGGAAGAAAAATATCCATAAAATAACAGAGCAGTGGAGAAAAGATTAGGAAGATGAAAAAGCAATAGAACTATACAAATGAAAAAAATATAGTGATAAAAAAGGCTGATTAAACGGAGACACAACTAAAGAGAGAATCTGTAAACTAGAAGATACATTTGAGAAAATACTGCAAAAGTCTCAAGCAAACTAAATAAAAATATACTCATGAGTGGTAAATTTATATTTCTTAATGTGAGTAATGGTTGTAAGAGTTTGCCTTATAATAATCCCCTAATCCATACATTTATTTTGCTTTTGTTTTTACAAATATTTTATTTTAAAATAAAAAGGTAAACCAGTCCATAACTAGATATATCTATGACAGTTAAATTAATAAGGAATATGCAATGTAAAATAAAAGCATTTTAAGACAAAGAATGCTTACTATTCATTAAGCATTATTAAAAAGACATCTAAAGAATGCATGTCAGAAATAAACTGAACTCACAAGAAGAGTTAAGTTGTAAGAAGCAATAGTGAACAGAGAAAACAGGTAAATGTGAGAAAATCTAAACACATATTGAATTTTAAAATGAAAATTACAGAATAATGATTTAGGGAATATAACACAATGTGGGACCAAATAATAAGTAACAATAACAGAAAATGAGATGGATAAATGAAGTAAAACATTCCATGTTCTTGCAGTGGTCATGACAATTACAGACATAATTGTTAAGTCAGTATATGAGTTAAAAATTTCAGGGTAATAACCACAAAAAGAATAGAAATAAAGTACATATAACTTCTATACCATTAGGGAGAAATGAAATAAAGAAACCCTAATAATCTAAATAGGAAAGGAGGGAGAAAAGCAAAGAGAAATTGTGATAAAGAGAAACACATAGCAAGATAAGAGAAATAAGTAAAAATATATCAGTAATCATAATATACAGATTTTAACTCACCAGTTAAAAGATAGAAACTCTCTGGATCAAAAACAAAATCCAGCTATATGTTATTTACAAAAGGCACACCTAAAACATAATGACAAAGAAATATTGAAAGTAAAGAGATGGAAAAAGATATATCAGACCAGCACTAACCAACAGAAAGCTGGAGTATTTTTATTAATAGCAGGAAAATAAACTTTAAGGCAAAAAGTATTATTAAAATTAGGTAGAAATTATTACATAATAATAAAAGGAACATTTCACTAGGGAAATAATACAATTCCAAACCTGAATACCCTCAACATTTTTTGAAAAGCCTTAAACTAATAAAGCAAAAATGGGAAGATCTTCAAGAAGAAATGGACAAATCCACAACTGTAATGGGCATTTCAACGTATCTCTTTTATAACTGACCAATCAAGCATGAAAATAATTAGCGAAGCTATGGAAGATTTGCATGATGTTTATGAGAATACACAAAACTTTTATAACAGAGAATATACATTCTTTTCCGGCATACATGTCATCTTAACAGAAATTAACCATATAATAGGTCACAAGGCAAATCTCAAATTCTACAGAAATAAGATCATATATAGTTTGCTCTCCAAATAGAAAGCAGTAAAATTAGAACTCATTTACAAAAAGATAACTAAAAAATCTTTACTATTTGAGAACCTAAAAACCCATTTCTAAATAATTCATGGCCCAAAGAAAAAACACAAGGAATAATATTAGACTATTAGAATAGTAGTAAACATGCCATATATCAGAGCTTGTGAGATATATCTAAAGCTGTTGTTAAAATTCAGTTTCATTAAAAATGAAAAGATTAATAAGTGTTACTGAGCTGGAGGTCCAACTCAAAAGTTTAGAAAAAGTATATGAAAGAAAAACTCAAAAAGTAAAAAAACCCAAAGTAATAACGGAGCAATAGCAAAGAAATAGAAAAAATGAGAAGCTTGACAAAAGCTGTTTCTTAGAAAAGACTAATAGGCAAATATCTAGCAAACTGACCAAGAGAAAAAAAGAGGAAAGCTACAGATGAGAAATATTAATAATTTAAAAGGAAATATTCTTGCTCTCACAATATTGAAAAATAACTATGAACAAAATGCCAAAAAATTTAAAAAGAAAAAATATAAATAACATTTTCTATAAAAATGTAACTTACCAAAATTGACTTAAGAAGAAATTGAAAACCTAAATATTATTATAAATATTTTAAAGAATTAAATAAGCATATGAAAAGCTACTCACACTTACTAGGAGGTGGGAAAAAAATATACACCCTGATAGAAAGGTGCATTAAGAGGAAATATTCAGAGGAATAGGATTTCTATCTACATACACGATTCTAAATTCATTTCATGATGTTAGTATAAGCTTGATACCAAAATCAGACAAATGTAATATTAGAAAAGAAAATTACAGGTCAACTTGACAACAAAATCCCAAATAAAATATCAGCAAACAAAATCCAGCAAGGTGTAAAACAACAACAACAACATTGAAAGTAGTTTGTTCCAAGAAATGAAAGATGGTTTAACACTCAACAACAAATCCTATTAATATAACTCACAACACTAGGTGATTAAAGAGAAAAAGCACGAGAATTTACTTATATCAATAAACAATTAGAAACTAACAATGTAATTCATCTATCAAAAAACCTAGAGTAAATACTATACTAAATTGTAAAACCCAAGACATGTAGCCTTAAAGTAAAAAGCAAGAGTACTCACAAATAAAAGTAGAATGATAAAGCCAAACCAAACCAACCACCCACAAACACACATAAAATAAAAATAATCACAGATTTTTTTTACATTAAAAAAATCCAAGTGGACCTGTAAATTAGTGGAATATGAATTCAGCAATATTCCTATGTGTAAGATCAACAACATTCCTGTGTGTTGTCAAAAAAATAAATATTCTAATTTTGGTAGATAGGAATAAATAAAGTTAATGGAAATGAATCTAAGTATAAAGCATTACATTGAAAGTTAAAAAATATTACTGAAGGAAATAAAAGATAACTAAATAAATGGGAAAGTATGAATATTGATTTATGCTCATTAGTTGACAGGAAGATTCAATATCCAAAGATCACAGTTATTTCTAGATTAATTTATAAATTCAATACCATAATTCACATGGAGGAACAAAATATCAAGAATAGAGAATATAGTAAAGAGTCAGATGAAAGGACGAGAGAATGGTAAAATAAAAGTGAAGAGGAGAAAGATCTCACCTCTCCAGACTTACTACAAAATCATAGCCTTTAAGATTTTTTATTTTGATTTGGAGGAAGGTAACCAGACAAATGGAACTGAATGAAGAGAAACAGGAATAGAAACAGACTCCCAGGCATGTACAGGAATTTGACATATGACAGAAGTTACCTTTCAAATCAGTAGGGAAAAGATTAACTGACTATTTGATGATAGTTTAGTCAACTAGGTTAATCTATAAAAAGAGAAAAAATAAGATTCCCACTTTATTTTATATACAACAATTAATTCCTAGTAAATTAAAATTGTTAATGTGCTAATTTTTGAAAGAAAAGCAAATATTTACTGCATTGAGATAAAAAGAGATCTTGTTTTAAAAAATTCAAAGAAATCGGGGCGCCTGGGTGGCTCAGTCGTTAAGCGTCTGCCTTCGGCTCAGGTCATGATCCCAGAGTCCTGGGATCGAGCCCCGCATCAGGCTCCTTGCTTGGCAGGAAGCCTGCTTCTCCCGCTACCACTCCCTCTGCTTGTGTTCCCTCTCTCGCTGTGTTTCTCTCTGTCAAATAAATAAAATCTTTAAAAAATAAATAAATAAATAAATAAAATAAAAATTTCAAAGAAATCAACAATCCAATTTTACACCTCAAGGAACTGGAAAATGAAGAACAAACTAAACCAAAAGTTAGTAGCAGGGAAAAAAATAAATAGACCATAAATAAACGAAATGGAGAAAAGAAAAACATATAGAAAAAATTTAACAAAATTAGAGTTGGTTTTTTTAAAATACCAACAAGACTGACAAAATCTTAGCTCGATTTAAAAAAAAGATTCAAATAAGTAAAATCAGAAATGAAAGAGAAGACATTATAAGAAGCTACTATGAACAATTATACACCAACAAACTGGATAATCTAGAATGGATAAATTCTTAGAAACATACAATTTATCAAGACTGAATCACGAATAGGAAATCTGAACAGATACACAATTAGTAAGGAGACTGAATCAACAATCAAAAATCTCCTCCCAGAAAAGCTCAGGACCAGATGGCTTACAGGAAAACTCTAAAAAAAAAAAAAAACATTTAAAGAAATAGTAAGACCAATCCTCCTCAATTTTCTAAAAAACTGAAGAGAATACTTCCAAATTCATTGGATGAGGCCAGCATTACTCTGATACCAAAGTCAGCAAGAGATACTGCAAGAAAACTACAGCCTTATACTTCTGATATAAAATCCCACTTAAATACTAGCAAACCAAATTCATCAATACACTTAAAGGTTTATGTGACATGACCGAGTGAGGCTTGTTCCTGGAATGCAAGGATAGTTCAAGACTTGAAAAGTCAATCAATGTAAAACACCGCATTAACAGAATGAAGAACAAAAACCACATGATCACTACAACTGATGCAGAAAAAGCACTTGACAAAGTTCAATGCCCTTTCACAATAAAAACACACAACAACAGAGAAGGAATAGAAAGGAACTACCTCCATATAGTAAAGGCCATCTATGAAAAGCCCACAGTAAACATGACATTCAATGGTGGAAAACTGAAAGCTTTTCCTCTAAGATCAGGAACAAGGGAAGGCTGCTCCTACCACTTCTATTCAATACAGAACTAGAAGTCCTAGCCAGAGCAGTTAGGCAAAAACAAACAAATAAATGGCATCCAAATTTGAAAGGAAGAAATAAAATTATCTCTGTTTTTAGATGATATAATCTTATATGTAGAAAACCCTAAAGATTCCACACAAAAACCTGTTAGAATAAGCACATACAGCAGAGTTACAGGATACAAGATCAACATACAAAAATGAGTTACATTTCTTTACACAATGAACAATCCAAAAAAAAATTAAGGGGAAAACATCCAATTTAAAATAGCATCAAGAATAATAAAATGCTCAGGAATTAATTTAACCAATAATTCAAAAGACCTGACAATGGACATGATAAAATATTGTGAAAGGAATTAAGGAGGACAGAAATAAAAGGGAAGACGTCACCTGCCTGTGTATTAGAATACATATATAACATTTGAAAGTGTCCATACTACTATACTACCATACCCAGAGTAATCTAGAGATCCAATGTAATTCCTTTCAAAATCCCAATGGCATTTTTTGCAAAAATAAAAAAATATATTAAAATTCATATGAAATCTCAAGGGACCCTGAATAGCCAAAACAATCTTTAAAAAGAAGACCAAAGCTGGCAGTGTCACACTTCCTGATTTCAAAACGTATTACAGAGCTACAGTAAACAATACATCTTTGTAGTGGAACTAAGACAGACATATAGAGCAAGGGAACAAAATAGATAGCCCAGAAACAAACCTTACAGTGCATTCAGTCAAAAGATCTTCAACAAAGGTGTTAAGACCCCATGATAAGCAAAGGGTGGTCTCATCAATAGATGATGCTGGGAAAAATGGACCACCGCATGCAAAGGAATGAAGTTGGACCCTTACTTTAACACCAAATACAAAAATTAACTCAAAATGGACTAAAGACCTAAATGTAAGACCTAAAATTATAAAACTCCTAAAAGAAACAGAGGGAAAGTTTCATGACACCAGATTTGCCAAGTGTTTTTTTTTGGTATGATACCAAAGCACAGGCAACAAAAGCTGACAAATGGGACAGTATCAAAATTAAAAACTTCCTTGCATCAAAGGAAACAAAGTGGAAAGACAACCTACAGAACAGGACAGAAAATACAAATCGCATATCTGGTAAGTAAGTGGTTAATATTCGGACTATTAAAAGAACTACAACTCAACAAGAAAAAAGCAAATAACCTGATTAAAACTAGGCAAAGAATTTCAACAGACATTTTTCCAAAGATGATAAACAAGAGACCAACAAGCATGTGAAAAGATGTGCAACATCACTAATCATGAGAGCAATGCAAATAAAAACTATAATGAGATATTACCTCATATTCATTAGGAGAGCTGCTATCAAAAAGGCAGAAATACTAAGTACGGGTGAGGATGTGGGGAAACTGGAACCCTCACACATTGTTGGTGGAATGTAAAATGGTGCAGCTTCTACGGGACGCATTAAGGATGTTCCTCAAAAAATTTAAAAATAAAATTATCATGGTGGAAAATAAATAAAATAATATAATCATATGATCCAGCAATTCTACTTCTGGATATAAGCCAAAAGAACTGAAAGTATTATCTCAAAGAGATATTTGTATACCTATGTTCAATGCGGCATTATTCCCAACAGCCAATAAATGGAAGCAACCCAACGTCTATTAGCGGATGAATGGATAAACAAAGTATGATATATACATGTAATATTATTTAGCCTTAAAAAAAGAAGGAAATCCCATCACATGCTACAACATTAATGAACCCTGAGGACATTATGTTAACTGAAGTATGCCAGTCACAAAGATAAATACTGTATGATTCTATTTATGTTAGGTATCTAAAGTAGTCAAAGTCACAGAAACACAAAGTAAAATGATGGTTGCCAGAGGCTAGGAGAGGAGAAAACTGAGGAGTTATTGCTCAGTGGGTATAGAGTTTATTTTTGCAAGATAAAACATTTCTAGTAACCTGCTGCACAATAGTGTGAATATCATTAATACTATTGACATACATTTAAAAATAGTTTAGATGATAATTTTTATGGTATTTTACCATAATTAAAATTTTTAAAATAATTGAATGTGAATATGAAAAGATTAGTAAATTTAATTTTATTAAAATGTCAAATCTGATGACGGCAAAAATATCATTAAAGACAAGTAAAGACTTGGAAAAGAAATAAAGTATATAATTACAAATGATAGGCATCTAGAATATTTAAAGTATTGCAGAAAACCAATAATATCAGAAAAAAACTTGCAACATTAAGAAACACAGAAACCTAAATGTATCTCAGCAGGAGAATGGAGAAGTAAACTGGATAATTCATTTAAAATATTATACAGAAGCTAAAATAAATGAAACAGATTCATATTTATCAACTTGGATAAATTTCAAAAATAAGTCAAAATACTTTGCAATATGATATGCCATTTATGTGCATTTTAGGAACATAAGCTAACAGTATATATATAGTTTATGGATATATACATATGAAGTAGGGGGACTAAAACGAGATTAAACTCAACCCACCATCTACTCTGCCTGCACTTGTTAAGCTACATGTGATTGGAGTAAAACATAGACTCAGGCTGACCAATTTCACTTTAAATCCACGACCATGAGCCTCCAGTGGGCCTTTAATGCTGTCCAGTGAACACACTCATTTCCTAATCCATTCATTCGCCCACAGACGTGGCTACTTATTTTCCATCTTCTCTCCTCTCCTCGAATTCCCATGTCTCCTTTTCCTTCCTCACTTTCAGTGAAAACATAGAAGCAATCAGAAAAGACTTTCCATAGGCTCCCATTACCACTTCTTGACAGGCACATGCATTTGGGCCCAGCAACTCACCCTTCTCTCTTCCTAAGGATGAACTGACCAGGCCACCCGCTAAGGGCAGCTTCTACACTTATGCACTGAGTTTATCCCTCCCAAGGTCAGTATTTCAGCAGTCTTCCCCCCTCTCGCATTATTACATTGACCCCTACTTGCTTTCTAGGAATGTGTCAACCAGCATATGATGTCTGTCATTTTTCCTACCTTAAAATAAAAAGACCTCTCAACCCCACTCCATCCTCTGCGTCCTCCCCACACGATTTCATTATTCCTTTTTACAGAGTGGCCTTAGGTTGTGGAGGACAATGTGTCTATTCCCATTCTCTCTTTCCCGAAATTTAGACTGAGCCAATGTTCAATCTCTGTTCCTCACCTTATTTGTCCTTAACGACAGTTGATCGCATTCACCCTAGAAATATTTCTTCACTTGGCTCCCAAGACAACACACTTGTCTATTTCCTTCCAGCTTCCCAGTTCCTTTTTCCCAGCCTCCTTTGCTGGCACCTCCTCCTCTTTTTACTCTCGATGTCAGAGTGGCCTGGGGTTTAGAGTTTTGTCCCTTTTTCTTTCCTATCTGTACGTACTCTGTTGACATGCTCCTCCATTTCTTTCTTTTTTTAAAAAAATATTTTATTTATTTATTTGAGAGAAGAGAGAGCAGGGAGGGAGAAGCAAAGTCCCCACTGAGCGGAGAGTCCAATGTGGGGCTCGATCTCAGGACCCCAGGATCATGACCTGAGCAGAAGGCAGACATTTAACTGACTAAGTGGTTAAGTGTCATAAAATTTTCATGATTTTATTTTTTTTAAAGATTTTTATTTATTAATTTGACAGAGAGAGAGAGAGATCACAAGTAGGCAGAGAGGCAGGCAGAGAGAGGGGGGGAAGCAGGCTCCCTGCTGAGCAGAGAGCCCAATGTGGGGCTCAATCCCAGGACCCTGAGATCATGGCCTGAGCCGAAGGCAGAGGCTTTAACCCACTGAGCCACCCAGGTGCCCCAAATTTTCAGGATTTTAAATATTACTTATATATTGGCAAATTCTACATTTATATCTCTACATGAGACGTCTCCCCCAGACTCCAGACTCAGATCTCCTACTGCCCACTGGACGTCTCTGTAAGTCTAACAGTCACCTCAAATTCAGGTTGCTTAAATGCACTCTTCTAGCTACCTGAAATCTTTCCATCAGAAGCCTACCCCATGTTAGTTGATAGCAACTTCATCCTTTCGGCACTCTTTCGGCCAAAAATCTTTAGGGCTCCCCTGATTCCTCTTGCTCTCTCACATCCCACGTCCAACCCATCAAGAAATTTCATTATCTCTAATATCAAAATGTATCTAAAATCTGAATATGTATTCCAACTTACTCTGCCACTCCACGGTCTAAAGCATTACCATCTTTTGGTCGGATTAGTGCAACAATTTCCTAACTGGCCTCCATCTCTCTAGGCTTGCCCCACTATAAGAATATTATGCCTGGCAAATAGAATTGCTCTTCTAAAACAAGTCAGATCATCTCACTCGTCTACTCAAAACTTTCCAATGGCCCCCATTTCACTTAAAGAAGTCACAGTCCTTAAAACAGTCTTCAATGCCCTGCGTGATCTGTACAATCCTTCCGTAAGTCCTTACTTCCTGCCACTCTGAGCCTCACTCATTCTACACTTACACTGTATTTCCTTCTGGTTCCACAAACAGCCCAGGCATATTCCCACCTCAGGTCTTTCACACCAGCTGATATCTCTGCCTAAAAATCTCTTTACTAGTAGATACTGATATAGCTCATACTCTCACTTCCTTCGTGTCTCTCTCAATGGTCACCTTCTCAGCTAGACCATTCCTGAACCTGTTTTAAAACTGCAACTTTTCCAAGTGCCTGGGTGGCTCAGTCCATTAAGCGTCTGACTCTAGGTTTCACCTCAGGTCATGATCTCAAGGTTGCGAGGTTGAGCCCTGTGTTGGGCTCTGTGCTGGGTATGGAACCTGCTTAAGATTTTCTCCCTCCCTCTGCCCCTCCCCATCCCCTCTTAAAAAAAAAAAAAAAAGTGCAATCTTTCCTCACCCTGATACTCCCTGTCCCATTTTCCTAATGTATTTGTCCTCTGTAACTTCCCACTATCTAACACATTTCATACATATTTTACTTATTCACTTGTCATTGGCTGCCTCCCTGTCTAGAGGAAAGTTTTTTGTCTATTTTGTTCATTGCTAGATTCCAATACCAGATAGAACAGTGCCTGGATCACGGCAGACATTCAACTTCTATTTGCTGAATGAATGGGAACAAATGGAAAATGTTTATAACTGTATATGTGAATAGTGGGTATACAGATACTGTTATATTATTTTTAATAATTTTATTATATTTAAATATTTTATAACATAAAAAATTAAAAAGAAATTTAAAAGATATAAGCATTTATTAATCAAACATATGCAATGTCAGTTAATATTCCATCATATTTCTTGCTAAATACCCATGAAGACTTTGAAAGTCCCTGACACTCAGCATCGGTTTTAAATATCTTTCCCTTTCTTCTTAGAAAATATATAAAAATGATCTATTTTCAGATTAATACATTCTATATTAATATAGAAAAATGTGACTGCTGAATATAATTTTCAAGTAAATAAAAATTATATATATTTAACTTGATTTGAACAAATAGTAATACATTACAGAAGTTTCTGTGAAAAGAATCTCCACTTAAAAGTTGTCCCCGCTTGCACTGTGATGTCATTTACATTAAACCTGCCCTCTGAACTTGCGCATTGAACTTGCCTTAAAATTAGAAAGAGTATTACAATAAATCTTACCAGAGCCAGTAGTTTCTACTGTAAGAAAAGTTATAAAGCAACTGTAAGGCAGACATCTGAGGGCAAAGCCCTGTCCGTCTCCCTCCCCTCCTCCTGTCCAAATGTAAGGAATCCACTCCGATACCTGGCAGAGGAACTTTACCAAAAAATGGCAGAAACTAATGCACTAGCATCTGTATATTGTGTAATACTCCTTAAGTAGAAGATTGGGGCAACAGAAAAATGCTCTGACTGGCTTCTAGACCTCCTATTTTCCCAATACCTCCATCTCAACGTTTACCCTAAAATAACTAAAATCATCCCAGAGTCAATGGTTTTGGAGAATGACCAGTAGGACTTATTTACAGACACCTAATACATTCCTTTTTTTTTTTTTAAACATTTTATTTGTCAGAGAGAGAGTGCGTGAGGGAGCACAAGCAGGGGGAGCAGCAGGCAGAGGGAGAAGCAGGCTCCGTGCTGAGTAAGGAGCCCAAGTGGATGCGGTGAATCCCAGGACCCTGGGATCAAGACCTGAGAGAAGACAGATGCTTAACCATCTGAGCCACCCAGGTGCTGCACCTACTGCGTTCTTTAGGAGCATATACAAATGAAAAGAACTGTCAACATGCACCACTATGAATCAACTGAGGAAGGGGACAGAAGTAACAAAAGCTTCCTTAGAGGGTAGAGTTATCCCGATTCCTAAAGCAAACATGCTCTTTATGGATCCTGAACTTCACCTAGGCACTTGAGATACACATGTCACAACAGTAGAATACTGCAAATGATATTCATAACTAGTCATTTACTAAAGAGAAGCACAGTTTAAAACTTTCCTACAAATCAGAAAAGGGAGAGCAATTTTTTAAAAAGATTTTATTTATTTATTTGACAGAGAGACAGAGAGCACAAGCAGGCAGAGCAGCAGGCAGAGGGAGAGGGAGAAGCAGGCTCCCCGTCGAGCAGAGAGCCTGACATGGGGCTCGATCCCACTTGGGATCATGACCTGAGCCAAAGGCAGACCCTTAACTGAGCCACCCAGAGGCCCCAAGGGAGAGTAATTTAAGATTCTCATCTGTATATTTCAGTTTTGCTCACGGTAATCTAAAATTTGAACAGAAAGTCTTAAAAGTAGAAACTTTATTTTTTACTGCTTCACACTTTAGAACATACTTTCACGAGCATCACCTGACTGTGGGATATGATGATCTTATAAATTAGATACGACAGCTCTTCTGTTACAGATGAAGGAACTGAGACTGAGAAGGGCTAAGGACTGGGGCTGGCCCAACGTCACACAGCTACAGAGGGGAGACCTGAGAAAGATTCTCTTCCCTTGATACGTGTTCTACCCCTGTGCACAAAGGCCACTTGTATGTTCAAAAAATTACTGAATAACATCCTCTTTTAAGGAAAGGTGCATTTTTCTATTTTCTGGAAAGAGAAAATAGGCACTAATCCACGGGCCTTTCCCTGAAAGTACAGCCACCAGAGTGGTATGTTATAATTAGTTTAGCTACTTCTATTTTAAATGTTGGCAATGTTATTTTCCTGTTAGTTTTATTTAGCTACCTGTAGATTCACATTTATAATCTGTTGTGATATTTTTAAATGTTCAGTGTGAAATTATGAAAACACAGAATGCATATGCCATATATAATATATATATGCCCATATATAGGGTAACTAATAGGACATTAATATATCATTTTGACATTATTTGTTTATAAACAGGTAAAAACAGACCCCCTTGAAATGTCTTTATAGTCTTCACTGTGAGAATCATATACTTAATACCAGCAGACTGTCTGACTACTCACAGTAGGAACTCAACAAATGTTTGCTGAATTGTACTCTCAAGAGATTCTATGAAGGGGGCGCCTGGGTGGCTCAGTCGTTAGGCGGCTGCCTTCGGCCCAGGTCAGATCCCAGGGTCCTGGGATCGAGTCCCGCATCGGGCTCCTTCCTCAGCAGGAGGCCTGCTTCTCCCGCTACCATTCCCTCTGCTTGTGTTCCCTCTCTCGCTGTGTTTCTCTCTGTCAAATAAATAAAATCTTTAAAAAAAAAAAAA
>CM053609.1:110958434-110993565 GCA_028646535.1 Procyon lotor
TGGCTGTCCAGTTTTCCCAACACCATTTGTTGAAGAGACTGTCTTTTTTCCATTGAATATTCTTTCCTGCTTTCTCGAAGATTAGTTGACCATAGAGTTGAGGGTCCATTTCTGGGCTCTCTATTCTGTTCCATTGATCTATGTGTCTGTTTTTGTGCCAGTACCACACTGACTTGATGATTATAGCTTTGTAATAGAGCTTGAAGTCTGGAATTGTGATGCCACCAACTTTGGTTTTCTTTTTCAACATTCCTCTGGCTATTCGTGGTCTTTTCTGGTTCCATATAAATTTTAGGATTATTTGTTCCATTTTTTTTGAAATAAATTGATGGTATTTTGACAGGGATTGCATTAAATGTATAGATTGGTTTAGGTAGCATAGACATTTTCACAATATTTGTTCTTCCAATCCATGAGCACGGAACATTTTTTCATTTCTTTGTGTCTTCCTCAATTTCTCTCATGAGCATGTTACAGTTTTCTGAGTACAGATTCTTTGCCTCTTTGGTTAGGTTTATTCCTAGGTATCTTATGATTTTGGGTGCAATTGTAAATGGGATCAACTCCTTAAGTTCTCTTTCTTCTGTCTTGCTGTTGGTGTATAGAAATGCAACTTATTTCTGTGCATCGATTTTATGTCCTGACACTTTACTGAATTCTTGTATGAATTCTAGTAGTCTTGGAGTGGAGTCTTTTGGATTTTCCACATAAAGTATCATATCATCTGCAAAGAGTGAGAGTTTGACTTCTTCTTTGCCAATTTGGATGCCTTTTATTTCTTTTTGTTGTCTGATTGCTGAGGCTAGGACTTCTAGTACTATGTTGAATAGCAGTGGAGATAGTGGACACCCCTCAATATTTCATTTCTAAAAAAGATTTCATGTATTTATTTGAGACAGAGCAGGGGGAGAGGCAGAGGGAGAGAATCTCAAGCAGACTCCGTTGAGTGTGGGGCCCGACATGGGGCTCCATCTCCTGAGACTGAGATTATGACCTGAGCCAAACCAAGAGCTAGGTGCTTAACTGACCGAGCCACCAAAGTACCCCCTGACCCCAATAGTTCATTTTTGCACCTTAATAACTAAGTGTTTAAAACCTATGGTATCTGACAAGAACTCCCCTGTTTCCTTGCTGAGGACCTGGGGACACAATTAACAGAACATGCAAGTCTCTCTTGTGAGGAGGGACCTGGCTGATTTAGTCACATGGCATTTCTGACTAATTTGTATTTCTGTATTAAAATTCAGCAACTCTGATCCATGTTTGGTTTTTGTTTATTTTTGCTGCTTCCCAGGACCAAAGTCTGTTGAACGATCAGCTACACATACCCATAAATATAGGAGTCACAAAGTGATTCTTTTCAGAGGTATCTTACCAGAACCTAGCCTAATGTCTACCATGGCGAAGGCCCTCAACAAATACTGATGGAGTGAATGAGCAAATGCACGGACGGTTCCATGGAGAGAGGAGAAGGCGATCACCAAATCTCTCTATGTGGGTGTGCTTCACGTGCCAAGGATCCTTGGGCCATCTGTTGAAGCCCACCGACCCTTTCTTAAAACAATGGTTAAAAATGTATAGTATGACAGAAGAAACTAGAATCACACTGGAATAGAGACACAAGAAACTAATCATTGAGATATACTGAAATCAAAATGGAAAAGAAACAGTGACTTTATCACAAATACGGTTCTGCGGCATGTGCTGGGCTTGTTAAGTCAAGGACATCTCTGTAGAAAGATCTGGCTGGGCTAGTTCACTGGCAACACCACCAACCTGACAGCATCTGCAGAGTTTCTGTTCTCAGTTTCTCAGAAAGGAATCCTCCAAACTCCTGTCTAGGAGGCCATGTTCTCAGAATGAAGAGGCAGAAAGAGGCCATGGGAGCTCCACGACTCACTGTCTTATTTTTCACTTCGACCACTAGTTCCCTTGTTGTGTCCTCACCTTCAGTCCATCATCCCTGAATCCAGTCTTTCTTGTTAACCCTTTCAGTCTTCTTTGAAGGTAAGGAAAGCACGGTTGCCTAGGTCAATCAGGTAGACTGCAGATCGGAGGGGGCTCCCTGTTTCTTATACAGACTTGCAACCGTATCACCTGTGCTCCTACTTTCAGGGACACTTGATGCCCCCAATTCCTGACCCTGTCTGGGAGTCAGACAGGGGTCTGAATTAGCTTGCTTTGGGGCTTCTCAAGTTACTAACTTAGATTCAACTGTGACCAGAAATGCTACCTCAGTTACAACTAGATTTCCTGTGGTCCATCTTCCAAAATTTGGTTGCTATTTTCTTCCTTCTCTTTTGAGTACATGCCTATTTCTCTCCCTTATTTTGCACAGGGGATTTAGTGAGGAAGCAACGGTAAACATATTTAACCTGTTACATCTTAAGTTGCCATGAAAAGTTTTACAAAGGAGAAAAAGTTTTAAAAATCAGACTTTGAAGTAAATCCCTCAAAAATTTATCTATTTTATAACTATGATTTTTCTATCAAGAGATAATCAATATAATTATAACCACAACTTCATGAGGGCAGATACCATTGCCACCTTCTTCATCACTGCATTATCTAGTACCAAGCATAGTAAAGGCGGTCAATAAATATTTATTGAATAAGTGAACTGAATGAATACAGATATGATAAAAATAACTGGGATCTTTAGTTCTATAATTTCAGCTCTTATGGAATTCACCTAGGACTGCTTTGGCAATACTATAAAAAGCAAACAATCAGAAACAGACACGCCAGATATGGAACTCAAGAATGATGTGTTTTACATCACAAAGTCCTTCACTAAGAAAATTTCCCTGTAATTCTGTATTCTATAACAATAATTTCTTAGACAAAAATGAGCCAGCATTCAAATTTACCTCCTTATTTTGCATAACCAGTAATATAAAAATTTTTATGTAATGAAAAATTTTTCATTACAACTGCTACGTAAATAGCATTTAAATTAGAATTAGTAGATGTACATTTTTAAATGTCATTAAATGCATATGTAACAGTAAACAAGTACTAATCAATACTGAAAATGCAAAGTCCTCCATATTTAAAATCTGCACATTACCTATTACAAAATGTAACTAAAATAAATAAAATAGTTCGTATGAGCAAAAACAGCAAGGTTATTAAAGAAGTTGGTCTAGTAGATACTTGTCATTTTGTCAAGTGAATTCAAAGGGACATCAAGACATGTCCTACTTTGTAAATACAATGTAGACTCTATGTCCTTTGTTTTATAATTCTCTATTGGTTACCAACTAAGGCATAATTCTCCTCAAGGGCCCAAAGGCTTATTTACATTTTTCAGTTATATTTTATAGGGAAACTTAAATGCATGGTTTTGTTTTAAACTGGGGAATTCTGATATAACTATCAAAGGTTTACTGCAATTCTAACAAGATGGTAATTTTAAGCTAAAAATCTTACAGTCATTCATGTCAAGATGTTCCTCTAGGCAAACCTGCACAAAAATCCATAATTCATATGGTACTCTCCTGATAAATGCTTATTCTATAACTCATTTTTTACCACTGCTTACATTCTGTTGTTACTAACTTGAAATTAAAATATAATACTCACTTCTTCAGCCACAAACTCCTTACTCAGACCAAAATCTGTCAGCACCACGTGGCCATTAGAATCAAGTAGAATGTTCTCAAGCTTAATGTCACGGTATATAATTCCCAACTGTAAAAACAAACAAACATGCATCTTCAAATAACAATTTCCAAAAAATGAATTAGGAAAGTCTTTATCTACCTGAAAAACAAACCAAAAAAAGGATTTTCCTGTTCAGGATGCTATAATGGCTTAGTCACTGGCTAGGGCTAATGTAAATTCATCCATCTCAGGGTTCATCTGCTGGGCTCCCTGGACCTCTCCTACCATGTCTTCCTTCTCTGTGTCCATCCATTCCCACTGGACCAGCTTCTGACAGTTGACCACTGTCAACTCCGTTCTTCCTGTTCTATCTTCTGGATGTATTTAATCCTCACTGCAGATGATTTTCTTCAGATGGTTTTAGCCAATTCATGTCTATCACTTCCTAATGGATTCAGAGACCTTCCTGGCTAACCCAGATCCCACACTGGTCATGTCTGTTTTTATTCCTTCGCTTATCTAAAAGTACACTGTATTTACCTAAAAATAACTGAGATTTTCTAGGTATTTTCTGTTTGTCTCAATATAACCATACATACACTATCTCTGTTTTCACATTTCATACATTTGTCTAGTATCTTGTCCAGTGCCAAACAGATAAAGACTTGTTGAATAATAGGCTCCTAAACACAAAGGCTGAAGATTATAGGTTAATTTTAGTTGATCAGTAGTTCTAAATAAGTGAAATAAGTCAATTAGATAAAATTTATATATCCTTCCATTTTGTTCTGTGTGTAAGTTTTATAGTAAAAACACTCCAGCTATTTCTTCAGCTAAATAAATCTACACAAGTCATAGAAGTTCTTGATAGATATGCATTGCAAATTTCATGTTATGTCAGCCTGAATTAAATGTTTTTAAACTTAGAAACACTGCTTTCTATAACACTAAGCATATGAAAAAGCAGATTCATAATAACTTCTTAAAATTGAAACAACAAATTACACAAGGAAAAATGCAAGGCAATTTTCCTCCCAGAACTCCAGTGTTCTATAGGAAAGAAAGGATGATATCTGCAATCTACTGAACAAACATTTGACTTGAAGCCTCACAAGCATCTAACAACCAGTGTGACTTTTTTTTTTAAAAGAAACTCTTCAGAAGCAATTTTAGAAATAAATCATTTACTATCTATTTTACCTCATCACTTCCAAATAAACTTCAATTTTTGTCTCTTCCCGAGAATCTCAATGTTAGCGGCTGTAGCAAGGTTAGTATTACTGCCTTAATATCTCTTATGTTTTATCTCTTTGTATTTATCTTTTTAGGGTAGTAAGATTAAGAGAAACTTAGCTGAGATCTGATCTGCTGTATTACTTTCACTCCATATCAAATACATGTATATCCAATATTCATCATGTTCTCTACTTCTGTGGTTCTGATCCCCCTGTTTTAATAATAACAGATATTCACAGATTCTCCTTTAATAAACAGAATTAGTGGAATTAAAGCTTTCACACAAAAAATGAGTTTACCAGCTTACCCATCGGAACTTTGTATTTGTTTTGTTTTTACTCTGGTATTTATGGGGATTTTCACCACCATTTTTATATTACAAAAACTTACATCTACTACTACTAAGCATAAAACTCAAAGATATTTTCGGCCCATTCCTGGGTCCAATTTGGTTCATGGATGAAGGTGTCCTAACTACTTTCTGTCCAACAGAGTTACTCACAGCCAAAGGCTGGCTACCACATGACAACTCCACCCAAAGGAATGGGGTATCTGTCCGCTCACAACAGGAAAGTGTCAGCTCCCCTCCTGCTCCTCTGCCCTTTCTCTCCAAGCGCTACTGTCTCATCTCCCATGTCCACCGGGGCCTTTTCTCCCTGCTCCCTTTTGCATTGTTCATCAACTCCTCTTCATTCCTACTCTGACTCTCAGCCCGTCTGTCCAGTCTGGGCTCTTCTCTGGGCTAGACAGCCCCTTTTCCTGACCCCTTCCTTCTACACTTGTATCTTCTCGCCATCTTTTCTTACAGCCCTTCCTGCTCATTGCCTCCATCTTGTAATTCCAGTCTCCCTGCACCTTTTCCTCCCTCTTCCTTGCCTTTTCCCTTCATCTCTCTTCACCCTTGTCTATGCTCCATAATCACCACTTTAATCTCTGTTCATCTTTAATCCAGTGCAGGATCTGAATTCATGGCAATGGACAGTGGCTCTAAGATGTACTTGTCTCATCCTAATGTAGTGACTCAAGTCATGCTCGTCTCATGGTCTCACATACTTTGATGGAAATTATTTGAGTGCTTTCTATTTCTGAGGAAATACACACACATGCCTAGTTTACACAGTGACTGCTTCTATAATAATGCTTCCCCATTAAGTTCAAGAAACTGTTAAAAATTTCTTGGATCAAGATTAAAAGTATGCGAATTATATGTATATATATATATATATATATATATATATTTTTTTTTTTTAAGTTCAAACTGATTTTAATAGAGTTGAAACAGCATCACAGACATGAAATCTACTTTTAGCAACTGAGTTCACGCTATAAGGAGGCGCTGGAGGAGGAGGGAGGGAGAGGGAACAAGGGAGGGCCTCAGGGACATCAGCAAAGACAAACCAGAGTGGGAGAGTGGGGTAGCTGGATAGCATGGCAGACATTAACTCATATTCTCCAAGCTAATCAGGAAATATACCCTGCAGACACACAGGAAGAGTCTGCAATTGAGTAAGTCACAATTAAGGAAATATATATAATGACTTGTGGCTTCATTTTAAAGGTTATCTTAAGAATGAAAAGCTTTTATTCTAATGATAATGAGCATTAGGATTTTTCATGAATAAAACCAAAGAACTGCTCAGGTTCTACCCTTTTAATCTGTATCATAGGAACTACCAAAGAAAATAGATTTTTAAAAAGGAAACTACAGAATTGAGAAAATTGACAATAGTGTGTAAGTGTGCTTTCACAATCTCCAGGAAGACAGTGATGTTTTAAAACATTAGCTCTTTTAACTCCAGCATTACCTCAATTAACAGATTTTTCAAAAAAAAAAAATAAAAAAGAACTCCCAAAGATTGAGCATCTTACCTTGTGGAGATGTTCAAGGGCAAGCACGATCTCTCCAACATAGATCCGTACCTCATGCTCTGTGAAACGCTCTCTTTGAGAAAGATGAGTAAAAAGTTCTCCACCATTTATATAATCTAAAAATGAAATATATTTTTTTCTTTCTTTGACTCGTATTCATAAATTTAAGGTAGTTTTCCCTTTTAATCATTTTGGATTAACTAGAAGGCACTGATTTAAATATATTATTTTTGCACAATTCTTTGTGTAGTATACAGTTTCCTCTGGAACACATTACTAGATTTACACAGTAATACAGTTGCATAAGATAATGACTATCCTATGCTGCAATCAAATGGATTTGCATCGATTATTGCCATTAAAACTATTATTTTATATATGCATATAAGAAATATATGCATATATGCCTATATTATATATGCATTTTATATATGCCTATATAAAACATATATTTTATATAATTATAAAAATTATATTTTATATAATTTATAAAAACATATATAAAATATATGTTTTATATAGGCATATGTATGCATATATAATATAGGCATATATTTAAATACATTATCCCAGATGCAGTGTTTCAGAAACCTCTGCCATCACCGTATAATACTTAGCTTGCTGTGGAGTACCAAAACATCAGCCACTGCAATGAATAAGATAAAAAATGAAGAGAACAAACCAAAATACAAACAAAACCCCAGCCTTTCCTCTGTAATTGCTGCCAGTCGCTATTTCTAAGCAGGCCTCCCATTTTCTAGAATTTTCTACACACCCTTTTAAAAATGTGTATTAGGTAGCAGGTACCCTTACCGATCCATGCAGCCCGAAAGGAAAAGTGGCACAATGTGACTCAGTCAAACATGTGAAACGGAAATATTCCCATTTCCCTCTCAATTTGCCCTATTTATCCCAAGGGGAATAATAAGAGACAAAACAGGCTACAGTGAGGAGCACTTGGGTGGCTCAGTCTTTTGGGCATCTGACTCCTGGTTTCACCTCAGGGCATGATCTTGGGGTTGTGGGATCGAGTCCCACATCAGGCTCCATGCTCGATGCGTGATCTGCTGGGGATTCTCTCTCTCCCTCTCCCTCTCCCTCTGCTCCTCCTCCCACTCTAATAAATAATCTCTAAAAAAAAAACCAAGGCTATAGTGAGAAATACATAAGGGAGCTGAATAATAAAAAAAGCAATAACATAACCGTGTTCATAATTAGCTCTAAAAAGACAGTTATTGATGAACTGATAGTTTCATTAGAAACTAACAACTGGGGTGCCTGGGTGGCTCAGTGGGTTAGAGCCTCTGCCTTCGGCTCAGGTCATGGTCTCAGGGTCCTGGGATCGAGCCCCACATCAGGTTCTCTGTTCAGCGGGGAGCCTGCTTCCTCCTCTCTCTCTCTGCCTACTTGTGATCTCTCTCTCTCTCTCTCTCTCTGCTTCCTCCTCTCTCTCTCTGCCTACTTGTGATCTCTCTCTCTCTCTCTGTCAAATAAAGAAATAAAATCTTAAAAAAAAAAAACTAACAACTGTGACCTTAACACACAGTGTAGACCCTGAAAAACAGCCGCAGATGTAGTTTAAAGCTTTCCTCCTAAAAACTTGAAAAGCATGTATCCCAAGAATATTCATTTGTCAAGTTCAGCAGTTTGAAAAAAGAACAAAGCAAAATCTTCATAAACTTGCAAATTTGTTTCATCTTGTCTATTTAACTTTAAATTCCCAAAAGCAGATGCAACAGAATGAAAGAACTCTAATAGCTGGTTGCTTTGCAATGTATTTCATGGAGTGTATGCCAGTAAAAAGCACTGCCCCCTCTAAGGCTTCTCTATTTTGCTAAGAGGTTTTAATTATATCTTAACACAAAGCTAATTATTAAAAAGGTGTAAAGGAACACAGCATTCCTGCCAACTAACAATGAATTTTTTCTACCTTTAAGTAGTTATTTGCTTAAATCTCATGCTGATGTTTATGCATAAATGGTTTCCACAGTTAGTCATGACACAGAAATGGACACCCACAGGTCAGCTGAGCAACTGACAAACTCCTACCCATCCTTGTATGTCCTATACAATTTCTCATCGTCAATAACCACTCCAGCAGAGTTGGTCACTTCCTTTTTTGTTAGCCACTGTACTTACTAAAGACTTTTTTTTTTTAAGATTTTATTTATTTATTTGACAGAGAGAAAGAGATCATAAGTAGGCAGAGAGGCAGGCAGAGGGAAAAGGGGAAGCAGGCTCCCTGCTGAGCAGAGAGCCCGATGCGCGGCACGATCCCAGGACCCTGAGATCACGACCTGAGCCGAAGGCAGAGGCTTAACCCACTGAGCCACCCAGGTGCCCCACTTAGTAAAGACTTCTCTCACTGCAATTACCTTGCTGTATTGAAAATGTTTACTTGCACAGTTGCTTTCTCTGCTACACTCTAAGCTTTTTAAAGTCTGAATCAATGTATTTACTTCCAAAAATACTAGCCACATACGGTAAGCACTCAGTAGATAATTAATTAAATACAAATTCTTTACAGTGGAATAAATATTAAATAGTCTCTGAAAAAAAATCACCCTGAAACTCAAAGGCAACTGTGTTGTAAAAAGAATCCCATGTACTCTTCTTTTTAGGGCACCTGGATGTAGTCCACAGGACCTGGCCTTGGTAGCAGACCTGGATCAGACAATGGTCTCACTGGGTCCTGCCTGGCGCGGAGGAAGTCTCTCAGCTGCAGCTGTTTGTCCAGACAATGGGAATAGTAACTACTGTGGACTGTTGTTGCTCAGAACATAGACAGCGGTTTATTTTCCATTTACTGGAAGACAGAAAAAGGAACTACAAATCTAAGAAAACAAACCTAAAACAACATCAAGTAACCTACTTCCTACTTTTGGAATAGACCTAGAGCCAGAGGTGAAGACCTGACTTCCAGAAAATAAATGTGTTTTATTTGTAGGTATGTGGCTGCATCCTTCACAAGGTCAACAGCCAACTCTATCGAGTGGTCAGGTATTCACAGCTGTAAAGCTCCTGTAATGGCAGGAGCTGGGGTACACCTGACGTGTCCTTATGGGGCAGGTACTCTAGAGCAGCGGCGGGGATATGAGGTCAGGGGGAATTTCTAGAAGGTGAGCATTTGGCACTCTGTCATTATAATTTTAGTTCTGTTCAGTGTGTAGTAGTGTCTCATGGTTTTAATTTGCATTTTCCTGATTAATAATGATATTGAGTATCTTTCCATGGCTTATGAGACATCTTTAGATCTTCTTTAGTGAAGTGTCTATTAACATTTCTTTTTTGGGGCACCTGCGTGGCTCGGTCCTTAAGCGTCTGCCTTCGGCTCAGGTCATGATCCCAGGGTCCTGGGATCGAGCCCCGCATCGGGCTCTCTGCTTGGCAGGAAGCCTGCTTCTCCCACTACCATTCCCTCTGTTTGTGTTCCCTCTCTCGCTGTGTTTCTCTCTGTCAAATAAATAAAATCTTAAAAAAAAAATTTTTTTTGCCCCTTTTGATTTTTTCTATGTGAAATATAATTCTCATACCATGATATTCACCCATCTGAAGCATAAAAATCAATGGTTTCTAGTATATTCAGAGTCATGCAACTCTCATATTGAATTTTGAAACATTTTACCACTCTATCCTTCCAGAAATCCCAATTTATGTGCTTTTTCTGTAGTTGCTTGAGCTCTTGATATCATGTTTATAAGAAACCATTGCCAAAACCAAGGTCACAAAGATTTATCCCCGTCTTCCTCTAAGAAAGTTATAGTTTTAGTTCTTACTTTTCATCTTTGATCCATTTTTAATTAATTCTGTATATGAGGTGAGGTATGGGTCCAATTGCAAACAAGCCCATATGAAATTGGCTATCCAGTTGTACCATTAGTTAAAAAGCCTATTCCTTCTTCATTGGCACTCTCACTGAAAGATCAATTGACTGTAAATGGACTGTGAGAGTTTATTTCTGGATACTCAGTTCCATTCTATTTATTTATATGTCCATCTTTATTCCAGTGCCACACTTTGATTACTGTAGCTTCGTGGTATATTTTAAAACTGGCAAGTGCTGAGTCTTACCAAACTTAATTCTTCCTCATCAAAATTGTTATATAGCTATTCTTAGGTTCCTTGACCTCCCTATGAATTTTAGGATCATTTTGTCAATTTCTACAAAGAAATTAAGCTAGAATTTTGAGAGAGGTTGTGTTGAATCTGTGGGGGGTATTGGGGAGGTATTGCCATCTTAATAATATTATGTCTTTCAACCCATAAACATGGGATCTTTTCATTTATTTAGGTTTCTTTCACTTCCTCCAACAACATTTTGTAGTTTTCAGAGTGTCAGGTTTGCAATTCTTTAAATTTATTTCTAAGTGTTTTTTATTGTAACGCAAATGGAATTGTTTTCTAAACTTCATTTCCAGATTTTTCAGCACAGGTGAATAGACTCTATGTTGGTCATACAAATGACCTCAGTGGCCTTCTGCAACTGTGCTGAACTTGTTCATTTGTTTGAATAGCTTTTTAGTGCATTCTATGGGATTTTCTATTTACAAGATCATGTCATCTATAAACACAGGTTTTATTCTTCCCTTCTAGTGTGAAGGCCTTTTATGTTCTTTTCTTGCCTGCAGTATTGAATAAAGGGGTGAAAGTGGATATTCTTGCCTCATTTCTGATTTTAGAGGGAAAGAAAAGCTCTTGATTTCTAGGCTCCTGATTTTCAGGAAGATCGCTATTCCTACTTTGAGTATTTTTATCATGAAGGAGTGTTTAATTTTTTTAAATGCTTTTTCTTTGTCTACCAAGATGATGATATGGTTTTTGTCCCTTATTCGTGACTGATAAGGCATGTTACCTGATTTTCACTTGCCCTTGCATTCCTGGGATAAATCCCAGTTGGCCATGGTATATGATCTCTTAAATTTGTTGCCAGATTCCGTCTGAGAGTATTTTGTTGAGGATTTTTATGTTTTTATTCATAAGAGATAATGGTCTATAGTTTTCTTGTTTTAGCTTGATATTTTTGTCTGGTGTTATTGAGATAATACAGGCCTCATAAAATTAGTTGGGAAGTATTTCTTCCTCTTCTATATTTTGAACATTTGTGAAGACTCGTATTAATTCCTCTTTAAATGTTTGGTAGTATTCATTACAGAAACCCTCTGGGTCTGGGCTTTTCATTGTGGTTAGTTTATTACTACTATTCCTCCTCCTCCTCCTGCAATCTCCTTACTTGTTAAAGGTCTATTGGGATGTTGTATTTTCTCCAGTTGATTAGTTTGTATCTTTCTAGGAATTTATTTCATCTAACTAATTTTGGCATACATTTGTTCATGGTTTCTCTCATGTCCTTTTTAAATTCTGTCATCAGTATTAACGTCCCTTCTTCTATTCCTAATTTGACTAATTTGAGTCTTCTTCCATTTTCCTTGGTCAGTTTAACTAAAGATTTGTCAATTTTGTTTATCTTTTCAATGAATTATCTTTTGGTTTCATTCATTTTATTGTTTGCACATTCTCTATTTGATTTATTTCTGGTCCAATCTTTATTATTTTCCTTGTATCTGCTTGCTTTGGGGTTAGTTTGCTCTTCTTTTTCCACTGTCTTTTTTTTTTTTTTTTTTAAAGATTTTATTTATTTATTTGACAGAGAGGAGAGAGATCACAAGTAGGCAGAGAGGCAGGCAGAGAGAGAGGGGGAAGCAGGCTCCCCGCTGAGCAGAGAGCCGGATGCGGGGCTCGATCCCAGGACCCTGAGATCATGACCTGAGCTGAAGGCAGAGGCTTTAACCCACTGAGCCACGCAGGTGCCCCTTCTTTTTCCACTGTCTTACAGTGGAAGATTAAGTTACTGATTTGAGTTCTTCTTTCCAAATTGTTTTCTTCTTAAAAAGAAATTCAATTTTTTCTTTTTAAATTTAGATGTTTCAGCTATATATTTCCCACTAAACACTGCTTTAGCTGCATCTCATGAGACTCTCTCATCTTAAAATATTTCCCGATTTCTCTTTGACAAATTGGTTATATAAGAGTATGTTATTAGGGCGCCTGGGTGCCTCAGTTGGTTAAGTGGCTGCCTTCGGCTCAGGTCATGATCCCGGGGTCTTGGAATCAAGTCCTGCATCAGGCTCCCAGCTTTGCGGGGAGCCTGCTTCTCCCTCTGCTTGCTGCTCCCCCTGCTTGTGCTCAAATAAATAAAATCTTAAAAAAAAAAAAAAAGAGTATGTTATTAAATTTCACAGTTGTGGTTATCCCAAATTTCTTTCTGTTACTGATTTTGAATTTTATTACATCGTGGTCAGAGAACATACTTTGTATGATTTTAATCTTTTTTAACTTACTGAGGTGTTTTTTTTTTTAACAGCCTAGTATATGGCTTATCCTAAAGAATGTTCCTTGTGTACCTGAGAAAAATATGTATTCAGCTGTGTTGTTTCGAGAGAGTTCTACAGATATCTGTTATATCTAGGTGGTTTATCTTCTATTTCCTTGCTTCTCTTTTGCCTAGTTAATCTTATACATTATTGAAAGTAGAGTATTATTGTTGACTTGTCTATTTCTCCCTTCGTTTCTGTCAGTCTTCCTTCATGTATATTGGATTTATGTTGTTAAGCGCATATTTGTTTATAATTATTATGTCCTTCTGATGAATTGATCCTTTTATCATTATAAAGTGTCCCCTTTTAATCTCTAGTAACATTTGTTTTGTTTTGTTTTTAAGTCTATTTGTCTGATATTAGTAAGCCACTCCTGCGGTTGTGGTTGTGGTTGGTGTTTGTGTAATTTATCTTTTTCCATCTTTCTTTTTTAACCTGTTTGTGTCTTTGAATCTACACTCTATCTCCTATAAACAGCATAATGCTGGATCTTTTTTCCCCATCTGACAGTCTCTACCTTTTGATTATATGGTCCAGTCTATTCACATTTAATGTTATTATTGGTATAGTTGGATTTCTGCCTGCTGCTTTACTTTTTTGTTTTCTATACATTTTATATAGTTTTTTCTCTATTCCTCCTTTACTACTTTCTGTTTCACTAACTGAATATTCTCTAGTGTGATATTTTAATTCCTTCATTGAATTTCACTTTTTTTTTTAGTTATTAGTGGTTGCTCTATGGCTTACTATATGCACATTGACATCAGAAACAGCTTCAGATTTATATCAATTTCAGTGATATATATACATTACTTCTATACAGCTCATTCTCTCTCCTTTTTATGCTATTATTGTTATACACAGTACAACTACATGTTACAAAGCCACCAATATATATTATTTTATACATTTTCTGTCTTTCAAAGAAGGTGAGAGGAGAAAAAGTATATATTTACAATTAGCATATTGGCCTTCTTATTTATATTTTTGGTTGTCTTCTTTTTCTTGTGGACTCAAGTTATTTGATTCCAATTCCTTACTCCCACCAGAAGCTTGTTTTTATTATTATTTTTCTTTATTTATTAAATAACTTGGGTATTCTAGTACAGTCTGTTTTATCTCTAAGAAAGCTCTGATGCTGCTCTGGAGAGGGCACAATCTTGGGCATTCACATAATGGTTTGGCAGCGCTCTTTTTACTCCCTTTTCCTGATCAGTTAAGCTGTCTGCCTCTGTTGGTATTACACCCAGTTGTTACGCTCCACTAATCGCTGGCTGACTGAGCTATTATTTTCAATAATGCCCCAGGCATAAAGTACTCCACAGTCTGATTCTATAAATTCAGGCTCCTTTGTAGGGTTAGTTTTTAAGGCCAGTGTTTGAGATCTGCTCAGAACCGAAGAGGGTTCTTCATAATTGACTATTTCCGTCCTACTCTTTGGTACTCCAGCAGTTTACTTTGTTGCTCTAATGGAGCTACCAAGCCTCCTTTTAATTGCTTACCATCAAAATCTCCATTTTTCCCCCCTCAAAAGCATCCTTAGGCTTGAACTTCCCACATACTTTGCTTAAAATAAAGTCAGTTCTTTTAATAAGAACTTCAGAGCTCTGGACTTATGGACCACATCTCTCCCTCTGGGGAAATCTCTGCTCTGGAGCTGGGGGTGAAGACAATGGCCTACTTCTCTCAGAGTGACACTCCTGCTTTATTAACAAGGTGCTGCATGAAGGCACTAGTCTCTGGACTTCTCAGCTTGCCTCTACCAGCTCAGAACCTTCACCCTACAAATAAAGTGGGATAAGGGCATCAACTCTATATTCTCAATCTTCCCAGCCTGGAATAAAGCTTCTGCCCTATGAGTGGGGGTGGGCAGAGGAAGGGAGCTCCCAACCTCTCAACCACATATGCCATGAACTTATCCTCTGTAACACAGAGATGGGTGAATGAGAAATGCCAGTGTCTTGCAACCTCCTGATGAGACACTGTATCCCCTAACTGGGAGCTGAGGGGAGAGAAGAGAAAGGGGTGAGGCCAACTTCTTGGCCACACCCACCCAAACGGAGCTTCTGTCAGTGTGGGGGAGGGCAGAAGGTCATGGCCCAAGAGCCACCCATTTTTGCTGTTATTACTGACATATAGATTTTCTTGAATAAATGTTTCTTCAATTGCTGAATGCCCAACCACAGGTCAACCTCCAGAGATTTAAAAAAAATTTTTTTAATAACTTTTACTAGTTATGTTTGTTTTCCTGGAAAACAGGTCCGTGCAGCTCCTTACATTGCCAGTCTAGGAACAAGCTCTCATTTTCTTTTTTAAATTATTGTTTAAAAGCATTCATGTATATTTTGTACACAAGTTCTTTGTCAAATACATGTATGGCAAATATTATCTCTGACAGAGTGGCTTGCCTTTATTTTCTTAAAAGTATCTCTTGAAAATAGGCAGAAGACATGAACAGACATTTCTGCAAAGAAGACATCCAAATGGCCAACAGACACATGAAAAAGTGCTCAACATCACTCAGCATCAAGGAAATATAAATCAAAACCACAGTGAGATACCACCTCACGCCAGTCAGAATGGCTAAAATTAATAAGTCAGGCAACAACAGGTATTGGTGAGGATGTGGAGAAAGGGGAACTCTCCAATCTTGGTGGGAATGCAAGCTGGTGCAGCCACTCTGGAAAACAGTATGGAGGTTCCTCAAAAAGTTGAAAATAGAGCTACCCTACGACCCAGCAACTGCACTACTGGGTATTTACCCCAAAGATACAAATGTAGTGATCTGAAGGGGGACATGCTCCCCAATGTTTATAGCAGCAGTGTCCACAATAGCCAAACTATGGAAAGAGCCTAGATGTTCATCAACAGATGAATGAATAAAGAAGATGTAGCACATGTGCTACATCTTCTTCATCCATTACCCAGAGATATATATATACACACACACACACATACATATATCAGCCATCAAAAAACCCC
The DNA here is from genome assembly GCA_028646535.1 of Procyon lotor. Taxonomy (NCBI): domain Eukaryota; kingdom Metazoa; phylum Chordata; class Mammalia; order Carnivora; family Procyonidae; genus Procyon; species Procyon lotor. Next base: position 110,974,502 of record CM053609.1, read on the forward strand.
TGAAATCTTGCCATTTGCAACAACATGGATAGAACTAGAGGGTATTATGCTAAGCAAAATAAGTCAATCGGAGAAAGACAATTATGATCCCACTGATACGAGGAATTTGAGAAACAAGACAGAGGACCATAGGGGAAGGGAGGGAAAAATGAAACAAGATGAAACCAGAGAGGTAGACAAACCGTAAAAGACTCTTAATCTCAGGAAACAAACCGAGGGCTACCGGAGGGGAGGTGGGTGGGAGGGATATGGTGACTGGGTGACGGACATTAGGGAGGGTATGTGCTATGGTGAGTTCTGTAAATTGTGTAAGACTGATCAATCACAGACCTGTACCCCTGGAACAAATAATACATTATATGTTAATTTAAAAAAAAGTGCCTTCGAGCAAAAAAAAAAATGTTTCATTTTTATTAGTTCAGCTTTTTCCTCCTCTTCCTCTTGTTCCTCCTTCTCCTACTCCTTCTCATCCTGCTCCCATCCTCCTCGTTTTGGTTAGTGTTTTGAGAAGTCTTCGCCTACCCTAGTTCTAAAGACATTTTCCTATGATTTCTTGTAAACGCTTTATGTGATGTGCTTAACTTTTATGTTCAGGATCTATTTCAAATTAGTATTTGTGCACAGGACAAAATAAGGGTTGAGATTCACTTCTTTCCATACAGATATGCAGCTGTTCTAGCACTGCCAGTATTTCTTTTCCACTGAACTGCTTTGTCGGGTTTGTCAAAAATCAAAAGGCTATATAAGTGGGTGTCCTTCTGGAGTCCCTGTTCTCGCCCATTGATCTACATATTTCCTGCCATACTACCTTGATTACTGGGACTTTAGAGTCAGTTTTTTAAATCAAATCATTTAAGCCTTATACATTCTTTCTTCTTTAAGACTAGATGGGCTATTCTAGTTCCTTTGGGTTTTTGTTTTTTTTAAAGATTTTATTTATTTATTTGACAGTGAGAGAGAGGGATCACAAGTAGGCAGAGAGGCAGGGAGAGAGAATGGGGGAAGCAGGCTCCCTGCTGAGCAGAGAGCCCGATGTGGGGCTCCATCCCAGGACCCTGGGATCATGACCCAAGCTGAAGGCAGAGGCTTTAACACACTGAGCCACCCAGGTGCCCCAGTTTTTGCATAAGAATTTGAGTTCGTCAATCTCTACCAAAAAAAGCCTCCTTGGATTTTGATTTGGATAGTTTTGCATCTATAGTTAACTTAGGGAAAATGACATGTTAACAATAGTGAGTGTTCCTACCCATGATACGATATAGCTCTCTATTAACTAGGTTTTCTTTAATTTCTCTCAGCAATGTATAATTTACAGAGTAAGTTTATTCCCAAGTATTTTATGTTCAAGAAAATTATAAGAAATTATACAGTATAAGAATTATATTAAATTACAGTAAAGATATTTTAAATATATTTTATATAAACATATAATTAAATATATTAAATTATACAGTATAAAATTATACTGAAAAGAATATTCTAAAATTTCATTTTCCAGTTGTTTGGTGATAATATATAGAAATACAATTGCTTTTTGTCAATTTATTTTGAAATAATTACAAATTTAAAGAAATGTTTTAAATATAGTATATAAAAACATGGAGGGCATTATGAGAAGGAAGGGAGGGGTGAATGGGGGGAAACCAGAGGGGTAGATGAACCATGAGAGACTATGGACTATGAGCAACAAACTGAGGGTTTTGGAGGGGAGGGGGGTGGGGGTTGGGCAAGCCTGGTGGTGGGTATTGAGGAGGACACATAATGCATGGAGCACTGGGTATAGTGCAAAACAATAAATCTTGTAACACTGAAAAAAAATAAATAAATAAAATTTAAAAAAATTTTTTGTCATGAACCATTTAAGTAATTTGTCAACTTGATAGCCCATCACTCATATGCACACTTGCATTTGTATTTCATGCCATAACCTAATCATTTAAAAACTCAGGACATTAACCCGAATATACTGTTACCATCTAATCCTCAATCCTAATTTCACGTTTCCTTAGTTGTTCTCAAAATACTATAGCAAAAGGTTCCAGTTTAGAATCAAATGTTAACTTGAGTCATCTATTTTCTTTAGTTTGGAATAGTTCCTCAGTCTTCCCTTGACTTCCATATCCTTGATTACAGGCTTCATATTTTGTACACTGTCCCACAATCTGAGTCTGTCTGATGTACCTGCACAGTCACATTCAGGTGTGCATCATTGGGAAAAAATCATGGCAGTGACAATGCTCTTGCTGCATCATCTCAGGTGGGGCATGATTTCAATTCATCCTAATAACAATGATTTTCACTTTGACCATCTGATTAAGGCAGTGTCTCCTTGGCTTCTCTACCATGAAGTTTCCTATTTCATCTTTGTAATTAGTAAGTAATTTTGGAGAGGTACTTTGAAACCATGCAATTATTCTAACTCACATCATTTAATTTATATCTGAAGGGACTCATGGGTTTATTTTATTCAAGGGGTTAAAATTAACTATCATTATTTAGTTTTGATTTTGGGAGTGTGGTTCTTACTCTTGTGGTACAGCTCTTCTAGAATTCTGATGAAAGTCTTCTGGAGTTTACCAACTCCGTGTACCTTGGGAGGAATTTAACTCTAAACTGTCTGTGAGGCTGGAGCTACTGAAATCTTTATTCAGCTTTCAGCCTTCCAGCTCCGGTCTGGGCCACTGAGATTCTTGCCCCATGCAATCAAGGGTGACAAGTCAGTCCACACACACAGATTTCCGAACCGCCTCACCCCCGGTTCCCTTCTTGGCAGGGTGCCTCTCCTCTATAATTTGCCGCCATTCTGTTAGCCCCAAACTTCAAATCTGACTCTTGGGCCTTATAAGACTGCGTCTTCTGGACTACACATTCTGACCTCTTATTTCACACATCCTTGGAAAAAAATGTTTCTGGTATTTAAGAACACAGGTCGGGAGTGTCAGAAAATCCAAAAATCCTCGCTATACCACTCATCAATGATGTGACTTTGAGCAAGCTGTTTAATCTCTTTGAATCTAAAACCACACTTACAAAAGGCAAACAATATATTTCCCTACAGTTTGTTCATTTCATTCAACAGATTTTGAGACCTTATTATGTATCAATCACTTTTCTAGATACTGCACACATATATTGAACTAAACAGATAATAATCTCCATCCTAATGAAGGCTGCATTCCAGTGGGAAGAGAGAAACATAAGTAAATTACTACAAATATTTTGGAAGATGATGATTACTATCAAAAAAGTAGCACAGACAAAGGCAGATAAGAAATGCCAAGATAGAGAGGAGGACTGCATTTTAATAAGTGTGGTCAGTGTATGCCTCACCAAGGTGACTTTTGAGCAAAGAATTTGAGAAAGTGGAGACATGAACTAAGCAGGTATTTGGGGAAAGACTATTCCTGGCAGAAGTAATGAGTGCAAAGACCCTCAGGCAGGAGAGGGCCTGGCGTATCTAAGGATCAGGAAGGAAGCTACCATGGCTAGAGCACAGTGAATGTGGAAAAAGCAGAAGGAGGGACATGGCCCCAGAAGTCACTGAGTTAGGGGGGTGGGGCAGCCCGTGCAAGGTCCTGCAGACCCTCACTGGGGTAGCTCTGTATGCTGCATACACCGCACAACGTACTCTGATCTGAGCGGCCTCTGCAGGTGAGCTGCCCATTGGAAGGATCTCATCTTTTCCTCCAAATGGGATGGGAGGCTTTTAAAGGATTCTGAGTAGAATAGTGGTATGATAAGACTGGCACTTTACTAGGATCGGTGGCTCCGGCTGCTGATCTGCAAAGAGCAAGGGTGGAAATAAGGGGACCAACTGCAACAGAAGGTGAGCAAGGACGGTGGCCAGGGGGAAGGTGACAGCACTGGTGGGAGTACGGATCCGGCCCCACCTGAGCACTTGAGGAGATGGAGCTGGTATTACCTGAGGTGGGGAAGGCTGCTGGGAGAACAGGCGTGGAGAGCATGGTCCAGAGTTTGCTTCTGGCTATGAGGAGTGCACCGTGTCTGACAAACAGTAAAAGCTCAATAAATAGTAGTACCGTTATCATGATCATCACCCTCAATTCTATCTCCTGAGACCGTTAAGAGGTACAGAAGAGCCCTTCTGGAACCCTCTGAGGGAGAGGAATTCTTATGACAGATTTAGAGCATGAAGAGGAGGTTCCACGAACCATCCTGAAAGTGCTTCGTGTAAGTTCCTTGAAATGATGCACACTTGTTTTCAAGCATATGTAAGAATCTGTGTGCTCTCCTGAGAAGAGAGGGTCCACAGATTTTGTGAGCCAAAAAAAAAAAAAAAATAGTTTAAGGAACATCACCCCTAAAACCAGCATTATAAATTTGAATGGGAAAGTTCCTATCAAGTTTATTTGCAAGCAAACCAGTGAGTGTCGACTGCCAGCACCCAGGAAACGGTGGAGAGCGGCGTCCTGCAGCTCGCCAGCACCCCAGCACCTTGAACTTGATCGTTACATCGTACACACCCAGCTCTGGCTCCTCTGGGGCACTGAGCTCACTTTCCACTGACTGTTCCCCTTGCTTGTCATCACTGTCCTGGGGCTGATTTTCATTTGGAATTGGACTGTGGAGGTTCAGAGCTTTAAAAAGTGAAGTGGAGCAAGGGGTTTTCATTTTCAACACGATCTCTGACTCCTGAGGTTGTGCCGGGACTGCATTTCTGGAGTCTTAACACCTGGGTGTTTATCAAGAGCTCTAGCCACTCTCTTAGGGTAAGGCTGGAGCTGGCTTGCCCTAAGGAAAAACAACTTAGCCAGCCAGGCAGTGAGACAACAATAAAACAAAATTTAGAAAAGACCATAGGGATATTGCTAGATATGAGTTGAATCATAAAGTTTGTACTCTTTTGAATGAGAACACCAGACTCAGGAATGCAGGCAGATTCGGGGACAGTTAGTAATGGCACGGACGTGGTCGGGGACGTTGTGAAAACCCAGATCCTTACAGACATCTGAAAGGAACAGTCTTCTCAGCTTTATAATTCAAGGAACCCCATCCCCACTCCATCCCTTTCCTATTGAGCAATAAATTGCATTTCTTCCCATAAAAGCCTTACTAAAAAGCTCAGCCTGAATAAAGCCCCCGAGTGGGGACTGTCCACTAACTAGAATTATTTCAGACCCACCCTGCCGGGTGGGCTCTTGGTCCATGCCAACTTGTCTCCCCTGAGTAATAACCTCTCTGTACGAATTACAGATCCATTAGATTTCTGGAAATTAGATTTCTTAAGGTTCTGCCAATTTCTTGGCAAGCATGAAGTCTGGGTTTTTGTCTCTGTTCTTGTTTTAAGCCAATGCTGACTGTTTTTATTCTCTTTATGACAGGGAAACTGGTGGAAACAGCACCAGAATGTTCTGTTTTTACTGATACTCCTGAGTCTTCTTTGTCTCTCTGGACATATAAAAATGGACCAAGCGGCGCTGACCCAGGAACATTCCTGCTGCTTGTATGCACGCAGCAGCTCGACAACCCGGAAGTCAGGAAGCAGGAAAGGGCTACTGACAGGTGGGACTTCAGTGACACAAAACAGAGTTTGGGCTGCTCTCCTTTAAAATTTGCATTTTTAAAAAAATTTTATTTATTTATTTGACACACAGAGAGAGATCATAAGTAGGCAGAGAGGCAGGCAGAGAGAGGGAGAAGCAGGTTCCCTACTGAGCAGCGAGCCCGATACGGGGCTCAATCCCAGGACCCTGAAATCAGCACCTGATCTGTATCCTAACACAGCCTGCTACTTTTGAGACCAAAGAAGTAATAACAACCAGAGATACTAGGTACTTCTAAGTGCCTGCTCTACTTAGATATGGCAATGAATTTGACCCTCATAAACAGTGCTCTTAGGTACTATTCTAATAGTTTAATCCCCAGACAAAACAGGTACTCTCTAGAGAGTAGTGAAGCTAAACCAATCATCCAGAGTTGCTAATGCAGGTTGTGGGAGAACAGGGATTATGAACATGGGCAGTCTGACTCCAAAGAGTGATTTCTTTATGCCATATTAGAATTGTGCTTTACCTCCTCCAAATATGGTTTTACTCTTACTAGGAGAAGCCTCATCATGCAGTTGATCTTGCCAACTGCTGTCCAAAAAACTGCGTTAAGATCAATTGTTCTGTCTTTCAAATATGTAAGTGGCTTAGAGCCAATAATTCTATATATTTGGTCATGTAATCTTGCAGCCTACATGTTTTTCATAATTAAGTTTTAGAGCATTTATCAGAATATCACAATACTCAAAAGCAGACATTCTAGGGGGCTATACTGAGGTTTTTAAAAGAGATTTTATTTATTTGAGAGAGAGAAAGAGAGAGAACAGGTAGGGGAAGGGGCAGAGGGAGAAGCAGACTCCCCGCTGAGCAAGGAGGCTGACTTAGGGCTTGATTCCCAGGACTCTGAGATCATAACTTGAGCCAAAGGCAGATGCTTAACCCACTGAACCACTGAGGTGCCCCTGAGGTGTGTGTGTGTGTGTGTGTGTGTGTGTGTGTGTGTGTGTTTAATAGGCACAGTAAACAATGAGTTTCAAACTTTTTGAGACTGTGCCAAGCTAAAATTATCACTGACACATTTATGGCACATGATTTAAGAGACATAATTTATATCTTGTAGGAATGGAACCTGGGCTGTTTTCTTAAAAAAAAATGTACTTGGCTACTTGGCCTTTGCCTGCAGGAATACCCCCAACCTTGTGGAAGGCACCTTAATTTTTCCTAAGAGGTCATCGCCTTGGCCCACCTGCCTGTTAAAGCAGAGGAATCTGAATTTCGCAAAACAGGAGAGCTACCGTTGAGACTCTTGCCAGAAATTAGAACCTCCAATTATCTGCAGTCCAAATCTCATCAAATATTCAGTTAGAAATAATTCATACAAAGGCCAAACATATCTTTCTGGATATACCATCCTGGCTTTGGACAAAGAGCAGAAGAGAGGTACAAAAATGAATAACACCCTTTTGGAGTTATACTGCGACCCTGTTCCACAGGCTGACATTACATGGACCACCGACAGGAATCTGGCATCATCTCTAGTCGGGAAAGGTTGGTGAGAATAGTCATTACATTTGGGCCCTATTTAAAAAGTTTTCCTAGTACATAATGCCTTACTTGCGGGTTTTAGCTATTTATTTTGAAACTTATCTTGATATAATTTCAAACTTACAAAAAATATTTCCAAGACCAGTATAAGGAATCCCCGCATAACCATTGTGCAAATTCACCAATTGTTTACATTTGCTTCATTTGCTTTAGTATTCTTTCTCTCTAGTTTTTATATATGTGCATATTCTTCCTGAGAATAAGTTGGAGACATCATGCTCCTCTCCCTAAATAAATCCTTCATTGTGAATTTCCTAAAGGGGGGGGGAGACACCCCTTCATAGAACTACAATATAATTATCAAGATTAGAAACTTTATGATAAAAACACCATTATCTAGGGGTACCTGCCTGGCTCAGTCAGTAAAACATGTGACTCTTGATCTCGGGGTTGTGAGTTTGAGCCCATGTTGGGCGTGGAGATTACTTAAAAATAAAATCTTTTTTTTTTTTTTTAAAGATTTTTATTTATTTGTCAGACAGAGAGAGAGAGAGAGAGAGCAAGAACACCCACAAGCAGGGGGAGAGGCAGGTGGAGGGAGAATCAGGCTCCCTGCTGAGCAAGGAGCCTGATGTGGGACTCGATTCCCAGGAGTCTGGGATCATGACCTGAGCCTAAGGCAGCCACTTAACCAACTGAGCCTTAAAAATAAAATCTTTAAAAAAACCACTATTACCTAATTTATACTCTATTCAAAGTTTGCCATTTGTCCCACTAATGTTCTCTCTAGCTACTTTTGTTTCTAGTCCGGGATCTAGTTTATGATCACACAATGCACTGGAGATATAGGTCTTTAGTCTGGACCTTCAGTCTTTCTTTCTTTCTTGATTTTGACATCTATGAAGAGGATCGTTCGGTTATCTTGTGAACTGCAAACCCTCAGTTTCACTTTTTTCCTGATGTTTTCTCATGATTAGATGCAGGTTGTGCATTCTCAGAAGGAATATCAATGAAATGATGTTACCTGTCTTTGAAAATATCAGGAAGCATGTGATGCTAGTTCTCCCACTACTGGTGTTAATTTTGATTGTATCATTAATGTGGTGTTTGCCAGGTTTCTCCATAGTAAAGTTACTGTTTCTTTTTGTAATTAACTGGTAAATTCTGGGGAGATGAATTGACACTATGTAGAAATATCGTATTCCTCTTCAAACTATTGCCTAGCCATCTAGAATCCAATGATGATTTTCTAATTTCACCATACCTTCTATGTGCTGGTTGGACTATGTTTGTCTGGGCAGGTATGGATTAGTAGGACAGATTCATAGAATTAAGATTGATTGCTAAGTTGTAACAGACTTACATATTAAATTTTCATAATTACTGAAAATATTTTGTAAGTACTTTTCTCAAAAAGGCTTATAGCCACTTACATTCCCACCAACAATGAATGAATACCATAAAACACCAAGTTCTCACCAACTCTTGATATTAACATCATGTTTAAATTTCTACCAATGTGATAGGCATTTCCAAGATACAGAAATTTTTCAATGCAAAGTAAAGAAGAGAGGAAGAAAAGCTGAGTGTGGACAATAGCCAGACCGGATCTATTTCACAGTCACATAACGGAATACCTTAAATGATGTCTGTGTAGATGGTTGATTCCTCGAGTAAACTAAAAGAAGCTTCTTATATGAAAATGATTATATGTCAAGGGGTCAATATAAAAAAATATATAACAAACTTATACAACTCAACACCAAAAAAAACAGATTTAAAAATGGGCAGAGAACCTGAATAGACATTTCTCCAAAGAAAACATCCAGAGGAGCCAAAAGACACATGAAAAGATACCCAACATCACTAATCTTCAAAGAAATACAAATCAAAACCATAATTAGGTATCACCTTACACTTGTCAGAATGGCTAGAATCAAAAAGACAAGATAATCAGTGTTGGTGAGGATGTGGAAAAAGAGGAACCCTTGTGCACTACCGGGTGGAAAAGCCAACTGTGTAGCCACTGTGGAAAACAGTGTGGTGGGTCCTCGAAAAATAAAAAATAAAACCACCATATGACCCAGTATTTCTACTCCTGGGTATTTACCCAAAGAACATGAAAACACTCCTACATTTATTGCAGCGTTATTTATAAGAGCCAAGAAATGGAAGCAGACTAAGTGACCACTGATAGACAAATGGATAAGGAAGATGTAGTATATTTACACTACAGAATATTACTCAGTCATAACAAAGGAATGATATCTTCCTATTTGCGACAACACAGATAGACCTAGAGGGTATTATAGTAAGTGAAATAAGTCAAACTGAGGAAGACAAATACCACCAGATTTCACTCATATGTGGAATCTAAAAAAAAAAAAATGAATTAACAAACAAAAAGCAGAATCAGATTTATAAATACAGAGAACGAACTGATGGTTGCCAGAGGGAAGAGGGTGGAGAGATGGGCAAAATGGGTCAATAGGGTTCCAGTTACCAAAGGAAAGTCATGGGGACAAGAAGCATAATAGCATAGAGAATATAGTCAAATAGAGAATAGGATTGCGTGGTGAGAGATGGTAGCTGGCTACACTTGTGGTGAGGCAGCATGACACACAGAAGTTGAATCACTATGTTGTACACCTGAAATAACGTAACTATACGCAAATTTTAAAAAATTATTTTAAAAAGCAGAGATTCGTAAAAAAAAAATCACAATAAAGCCAACATAAGATAAAAATGATTCTATCTTAATTCTTTTGTATTTGCTAAATGGATCTTTTTATGTTTAATGGTTCATATTCTATATCTGTAAAATGTGACTAAAAACTCCCATGTAATATTGTTATAAGGATTCAATGAGCTACCAAGAGTTAAACCTGGCCAGAGATACATAAGTACTTATGGCATGGTGACTATTAACCAGAGCTATTATTTCTAGAGATCAATTACAATTCATAGGACTGAAAAATGATGCCAAGTTTAATCGTAATGATTTAAACATAAAATTCAAACTCATGGTGTCTGGACATCTACTTTCTCAATGTAATTTTAAGGTTTATACATGTTTAACATACATTATCATAAAGTACTAGTAGGGTATAATTAGTTTTAGTCAGTATTAAACTAAAGAGAAATGTTCTTATAGAATTGATATTTTAGTGTAATCAAGTTTTAAAGTTGCAGAAAGATCTGATTTTTATTCAAGTGCAATTAACTTGCTTTTAAAGATTTTTATGTGATAGTAGTTGGGAGTGCCAGATGAGTGCTCTGATGCCGTGTCTCTAAGAAGCATAAAAATAACTCAGAAATCACACAAATAATGTGAAAATTCAAACCCACAAAATCTCTCCCATTTTAAAACACACTACCATCCTCCCTAAATCTTGCATGTCCCATCTTCTCTTTTTCCTTTCATAGAAACACTTCTTTAGGGTGTCTCTGTGGGTATCTGACCCTCCTTATTTACCTTCTGTTCGCTTCCTATTGCGACTTTAACAAACGACTACAGACCTGGTGGCGCTTTTTAACACTACCAGTGTATGACTTCATGTCGTCGATTATAGGTCTGATATGCATGTTGCTGGGCTAAGATCAAAGTGCCAGCACGGCTGTATTTATTCTGGAAGTTTTAGGGGAAGGTCTCCTCCTGGTCTCCTGTCCTGGTCTCCTCTGGCTTCGAGAAGCCGCCCATACTCTGTGACTCGTGGCCCCTTCTATCTTCAAAGTCAGCAATGACAGTCGAGTCACTTCTCACACTGTCATTCTAACCTCTTCTGCAGTCACATCTCCGATGGACTCCCCTCCTCTGCCTTCCTCTTCCACTTTTAAACCCCCCTTGTAACCTCCTGGGCCCACCCAGATAATCCGGGTAAATCTCCCTGTTTTCAGGTCAGCAGACTAACAATTTTAATTCCATCTGCAACTTTAATTCTTGTCTGTCCTGTAACCCAACGTATTCACGATATGTTGATTTCCAATCACTAGGCTCTGAGGATCGGGATGTGAGCATTTTTGGGAGGCCACCATTTTCTGGCCCCACAGGCCCTATTCACGCCTCCACACATGACACAACAGCTTCTACCCTCATGATATCACCACAGACGAAGGTTAAAAACAACCTTGTGTCGCTAGTCAATGGATGCTTTTTAGTCCTCGCAGTACTTGACTTCTCAGCTGCCCTTTGCAAACCAAGAGAACGATTTCAAGGAGAACAAAGTGAGAAAACCATCCCTGTGCGCGGAGCCCAGAGTTCCCCCCAAACGGCTGTGTGACAGCCACTTAATTTGGGCTAGTTTGGTAAGCAGAAAAGGCTAACGGAAACATGAGTAAGCTGTAGATCATGCTTATAACTAAGGGACTTGCTCAAGGTCACACAAGTCCACCCAACTCCAAGATCTAAAAGCCCTGAAAGATCGACCTCACAACCACGCTGCACAGCACTCTTTCCACTGGGTTCACGTTGGCCTTCTGGTAGCGGTCTTCCGGTCTTCGGGCTCTTGTGCATGCTGGGTGGAGGCCCTGTGCCTGCGGAGTTCTGCCCTATCCCCTCCTGCCGCTCACCTTACCTTCTTCCTCCTAAATTACACTGAAAATGGCATTTCTCTGGGAAGGTCTCGTCTGACAACCCCCACTAGACCTAGGTGTTTTCATTACATGCCCTCGTTAGTGCCCTCTGCAGTTCCTTCCAACTACTTACTTCGACTAATTACTTATTGTGCACTTATTCATTTACTGTCTGCACCCCTTTCAGATTACAAGGTCCTGAGGGCAAGAATCTTGTCTAGGTGGTTTGCTACTATTTCCAATCACCAGGCCCCCAGGAAGCAGGCAAATATTCGTGGCATAAATGAAGAGTTTCAGAATCGACAGTATCTTGACACAGTTCACCTCTTGTACCAAAGGGGTCAATATCCCAAAGAATCCTCCAGGCAACCTACACAGTGAACTTGAAGAATGTGAAGGCACAGATCATCCCTCATATGAGCCATCATGTATTCTGCTTTCGTGTCCTGAAAGGGCACTAGTGCTTCTAAAGTGGCTCAGTATTAGGCCCACAGACTGTGGAAAAAATGGCTGCACCCACAAGTTCAGGTGAAGTTTGTCTAGAGAAGTAATAACTTGCAGTGCTAAAGACTTCTACCAACGGGCAGCAATTCCAGTACTGTAGAATTGATATGTCCTTGTAAAGAATGATTAAAAATAGCAATGCCAGATTCTTTATAGTTCCTTTTTAAAAAATCTTTTTCTCAGGGTGCCCGGGTGGCTCGGTTGGTTAAGGTTTCAGCCCAGGTCATAATTCCAGGGTTGTGAGATGGAGCCCACATCAGGCTCCAGGCTGGGTGTGGGTCTGCTTGGGATTTTCTCTTCCTCTCCCCACCACCAGGCTCTCACACAAACACACTCTCTCTCTCAAAAAATAGTAAAATAAAATAAAAATCTTTTCTTCTATTTTACTAGAATAATGTTCCTTTAATTTAGGTCAAATTTTTTCATATAAGGGATACAATTTATGTCTTACTTCAATGACATGGTCTTAAATCAATGACACTTAATTTACACAGATACTTAATAATAACTAGATTTCATTTTGTAGGCTTGAACACAAAGCCTACCCCATCCTCAATCACATTTCCTTCTTCGATTTAGAATAACACACTCTGTGTGTGTGTGTGTGTGTCTGTCTGTCTGTCTTCTCTGTGTATACAGAAAGGTGGGGAAAGAATGGAAGAGAGAAAAGTAGCCTTTAAACTAGTAAGTTTATTTTTTAAAGCAAGGAATTAATCTTAAGAACTTGAACTGAAGATCCCCACAAAATTTCCAGGATTCCAGTAATTCCCTAAGACAAAATTATTCATATAGTTCAGATAGTATCTTATGGAGCTGTCATTAAAAGTACTGTATTTTATATTTGAAAGGTGCTGAGGGGCACCTGGGTGGCTCAGTCATTAAGTGTCTGCCTTCTGCTCAGGTCATGATCCCAGGGTCCTGGGATCGAGCCCCGCATCGGGCTCCCTGCTTGGCAGGAAGCCTGCTTCTCCCGCTACCATTCCCTCTGCTTGTGTTCCCTCTCTTGCTGTGTTTCTCTCTGTCAAATAAATAAAATCTTTAAAAAAAAAAAAAAGAAAGAAAGGTGCTGAGAAAGTAGATCTCAAATTCCTCATCACAAAAAAAAAACTTTATAACTATGTGAGGTAATGATGTCACCTAAACTCACTATGGTAATCATTGTGCAACATACAAATATATCAAATCATTACATTGTGCACCTTAAACTAATATAATGTTATATGTCAATTATATCTCAATAAGACTGGGAAAATATATCTTAGGGAATTAACATGAAAGTAAACAGCATCTGTTCTCAATCACATTTATTACATTCTATATACAGATTATTTATTTCCATTGCAAAACAAAAAAATAGGTGTTCAAAATCAACTTCTTCTGTTCAGACTATAAGCATCACTGTTGAGAAGTCATGCTATAAGAGAATTAAGAAGACGGAACAAATTCACTTTGTTGAGAAGGAATATACATTGTCAGCTGGTGGAGGACAGTTTCAGTAACTCAGGACCTCTGTACATCTGATTTGACTTATTGCTGAATCCAGAAAACACTCCACTGTTCTTAGTTTATGTACTTCTATTAACAGTGGAGAAACTGAAATCCACAGAAAATACTAAGTTTGATGAGTCCTCAAATGTTACTGAAGATTACAGAAATGACCTACACAGCACTACTTTCCATTGAGGATGCAAAAGGATAACCATGGCTCACTTCTTAAGGCTATGTTTTGTTTATGCAATCTCATGGAAATCAGCTGGCAGGAGGGGAAGGAGAATGAACAGACAAAAAGAAGGGTGAAATCCTACAAATCCTGCTTCCAAAGAAAGATCCTCTAAATTCTGTTTTCATTCTCCAGAGACCTACTTATTTCCAGGAATACTCTGACCTCTTGTCATCTCGTCTTTTTAAAAAAAAGATTTTATTTATTTATTTATTTATTTATTTATTTATTTATTTATTTATTTTTAGAGAGAGGGAGAATGAGTGGGAGGTGCAGAGGGAGAGGGAGAGGGAGAGGGAAAGAATCTTAAGCAGCCTCCACGCCCAGCACAGAGTCCAATATGGTGCTCCATCCCAAGACCCTGAAATCATGACTTGAGATGAAATCAAGAGTTGGATACTGAGGCGCCTGGGTGGCTCAGTCGGTTAAGTGGCTGCCTTTGGCTCAGGTCATGATCCCAGGGTCCTGGGATCAAGCCCTGCATTGGGCTTCCCACTCAGTGGGGAGCCTGCTTCCCCCTCTCCCTCTGCCTGCCGCTCTGCCTACTAGTGCTCTCTATCTCTCTGTCAAATAAATAACATCTTTTTTTTAAAAAAAGAGTTGGATGTTTAACTGACTGAGCCACCCAGGCATCTCTCTAACCTTATTTAGAGGTTATTTAGAGGTTATCTCTCTTATTTAGCATTTCTCTCTCATGTTTCCTCTTATGGTGGCAAATTCCAAAGAGCTAACTGCTTTTAATCCCATAACCTGCTTTCCCCTCCTACTCCCAACACACACTATTACTTGGCCTGCTTTTATTCATTCATTCATTCATTTATTACAAATTTTTCTCTTCCTTCAGATTGGCCTCAAATACATTAACTCCTACACATTCTGGTTCTCATTTCCACCTACTCTTCCTCCTCCAGACTACCCAAATCTCATGACTATGCCTCGTCTTGTCTTGTATCTCAAGTACAGTCTTAACATGATGTACACACACACCTGGAAATAATTTCTTTTTAATGTCATGCCAAAGTCATCTTACTTTTTTCTTTTGATTTTAGCTCAACATTCTAATAGTACCTCCTATGAATGCATTCCAGATTCTCAAAATCATGATAAAGTTCTAAGACATCTCCATCAGTGCTGTGAGTCAGTCATATTGACTTCAAAGCAAGGAAACCCCTTCAGTTACCGACTGTTTTGCCACATACCACTGACTGCAATGTATCACGATCCACTCCAAATCTTACCACATCAGCAACATCTTCACGTTGTAAATTTTGAGAGACATTAATACTCAAAAGTGAAACTTAATACTTTAAATATCTTTAATTCATATTGACAGGATGATTCACGGTGACAGACCTGTCTATAAAGGCGGGGGTGGTACTCGTTGTTAATGATGCTCCTTGGCATCACCTTTGTAAAACCCTTTGCGACTTGCTACTTCACTGTCTTCTTTAGTATCTTAATTCTGCTGATAAATCTGGTCGTGTACACAGCCATAAATCAGCTGGTGTTTTGACAAAATTACCACTAACAATTCAGAGAACACTGAAAGAAAAATTGTTTTTATAGATCATCTTCCACATAGATGTCCCTCCCACTGTAGTTAAAACGAATACAAACTTTAAGAGACAGAGAGAGAACAGATGAGGTGCAGAAAAAGTTATTAAAAGGAAGTATGGTCTACATGTTGTAAGATTTGGAAAGGCTAAAAAAAAAAATATAAAGGAGAAAATCCAATAAATCCATATGATGCTATTAGATATAAACTACAAAAGAGCCTAAGAAGATATTAATGATGTAGAATTTGAAAAAAAACAACAACCAGAAATGTGACTTATAGCAGACGGGTTTGTAGGATTAGTCAACAAATCACAGCCCAGAAGACAAGTCTAGTGACCCCACCTAAGCCCTGAGGTAGAAGACCAGAGAAACAACAGAAATGAATGGAAGGCAATGGCAACTAAATAAAGTGTGTTGTAGGAAACAGTCATACATACTCAGTTCTGAGAGGAATACTATACTCCACAGCTGACAAACGTCGGAAGTAAATATCTGTCACGATACTATCAACGTTATAATAATATCATTTGGAGAAGCTTGTGCCAATCAGACAAATGTTATCCCAAGGGAATGAGACTGGCCATTCTCATTGGAATGAGATCCCCAGTGAGCCACGAATCCTAGGGGGAGTGTGGTAGCAACCTAGAGGTGAATCTCCATGTCTGCTCTCAAAACATCCTAAAGAACAACAAGAATGATTATAAACCTCCATAACCCATTCCTTCAGCAAAACTGAGAGACAAAACCAAGCAGCATGCTGTGGGCAGGCTGAGAAGGAACAGGGTGGGACACAAGTGCAGCAGGAGGGTGAGAAAATGCAGTGAGACAGCTGGGTATAAAATCAACGTACAAGGACTGTTAGCTCTCAGCTAGAAGATACGGTGGAACAGAAGACCCTATGAAGTTAGCTCTCAGCTAGAAGATACGGTGGGACAGAAGACCCTATGAAGTTAGCTCTCAGCTAGAAGATACGGTGGGACAGAAGACCCTATGAACAACAGCAACACATGACAGAATATCTAAGATTAACTTAAGAAATTTGGGTAGGAGGAAAATGACAAAGCACTCCCCCGAAGGTCTCAGAAGTAGATGTCAACCTATGAGATTTACCACGTTCTTAAAACAGGAATAACCAGGATCATAAAAATACCATTCTCCCTAAATTTTTTTAAAGATTTATTTATTTATTTGTTTGTTTGAGAGAGAGAGAGAGAGAACACCAGTGGGAGGGGCAGAGGGAGAGAGATTCTCAAGTAGACTCGGTGCTGAGCATAGATCCCAACACAGGGCTCAATCTCACCTTTCTGAGGTCACGACCTGAGCCGAAACCAAGAGTCCAATGCTTAACCAAGTACACCACCCAAGTGCCTTTTCCTAAATTGTTTTTAAATCTTAAGTAATCCCAGGGCATCTGGATGGCTTCGTCAGTTAAGCACTGGACTCTTGGTTTTGGCTCAGGTGGTGGTCTCAGGGTAGTAAAGACTGAGCCCCATGTTGGACTCCGTGCTGGGCATACAGCCTGCTGAAGACCCTCCCTCTCCCTCTGCCTACCTCACCTTGGACATGCTCCCTCTCTTCCAAAAAAAATCAAATCGAATCAAAACAATCCTAGTGAAAACAACTTTAGTGAGGTCCCCCAGCCCCAGAACTAGACAATTGGATTTTAAAGTTCTTGTTAAAAAAATAAGCAAACATGATGGGCCCCCAAAAGTTCTGAAAAATAAGAGCAATAAAAGATAAAGGGGACTAGACTTGCCAGGTATTAAAGCACACTGCAGAACTCTGATAAACTAAAATAGCATGATTATGGCAGATGATTCAAGAAACCAAATAGAATAAAGAATAAGAAACAGACCCTATCATATATGAGAATTTAAAATATGGGAAAGGTAGAGCTTCAAGTCAGTATAAACTTGGACTTTTTACCAAATGGTGCTGGGAAAACTAGGAGCCATTTGAAAAAGATTAGATTGGATACTATTTTATGTTCCCACATTATCAAAACACTCTATGCAAAAAATAAAACTATATAAGCACTGGAAAAAAAAATTGGTGAATTCCTTTTTAACCTCAAAGTTGAGAAGATCTTTTATGGCTTATGATTGAAAATCTATAAGCCATAAAAACAGTTTTAAAATAAGTTCCACTACACATAAATTTAAATGTTTTACCTGGTAAAAACATCATGAAGTCAAGAGACAAATGGAAAGCAGGAAGATTTTTACAGTGCATACTGCAAATGGTTATTCTCTCTAAGAGCTCCTTAAAATTAAGACAAAAATAGCCAAAGGGTGCAAATAAATAATTCTCAGGAAAAAAAAATGACCTTTTAAAGCTAAGTGAAGATGTTCACCCTCACTAAGAAGAAGAATGCACATCAGCTCTACACAGAGCTGCCTCTCCTCAGCTGTGAGACACGTAAATGTCCGCAAGTGTGATGGCGCTCTGTGGAGAAATGGCGCTCAAATGCAACATGGCAGGAATGTAAAATGGTCCAACTCCGAGGGAAGCGTATGTGCAAAATACAGATCCAGTCTCCTCCTTCCAGGAATCAAATAGCGGTTTTTTTTCCTATGCAAGTGGGAAATGACACGTGCAAGTTACACCTGAGGCAACAAAATAAAAGATTAGGAACAGCCTTCCTGACTCTAACAGAGAACTGGTCAGGCACACTGTGGAACAGAAAGGCATACTACGAAGCGATGAAAAAGAACAAGAGGATCTATATGAACTTCCGCAGCATGCGCTCTAGGATACAATGCTAAGTGAGGAAAAGAACAGTCAAGATAGTAAGCAGAGCAAGCCACCTCTGGTTAGGACTGATCGGAGTCAGTATAGGGGGCCCCGAAACGCAGCCCAGTTTGAGTTAGCTTTTTAACTTCTTACTTTGAATACCGACAGGTAAAGGGAATGACTCTTGCCTTTCCATTAGAAACTGTATCTGAGGGTAACCAAGGACTGATTAAAAAAGCTGTACATGACAAAAGAATGCCAGCCAATAAATATAGAAGAAATGATAGGGATTTAGAAAATCACCATTTTGCAACTCATAAATAAACAGTTGGTTTAAGCAAGTAATTATCGAGTATTAATTGTAAACCATAAAATGTCAAAACATCACACAAGTTATTTTCACTTCTAAGGAAAAAACATGGCTCTACTATAAAGGGAGCTGACTCTCATCTCTGTAATTCAGGCTCAGCATTACTAACAACCCGATAATAGGTTTCTCCTAATGTGATACATGCAATATCACCTATGATTTATTCCAGCTAAAACATTTAATGTCAATGTATCAAGATGAGCTCTAACTTCCCAACTACTGGAATTCAGCAGAGAGAGGGATGAGTTAACAGATACTACAAGATATATTCTCAGACCAGTATAAAAAAGAGAATGCGGGGCGCCTGGGTGGCTCAGTCGTTAAGCGTCTGCCATCAGGTCATGATCCCAGGGTCCTGTGATTGAGCCCCGCATCGGGCTCCCTGCTCGGCGGGAAGCCTGCTTCTCCCGCTACCATTCCCTCTGCTTGTGTTCCCTCTCTCGCTATGTTTCTTGCTGTCAAATAAATAAAAAATCTTTAAAAAAAAAAAAAAAGAGAATGCTCCAGATTGAGAAATGTCAAGGACATAACAACCAAGTGCGTGTTCCTGGACTGG
>CM053609.1:110993665-111039986 GCA_028646535.1 Procyon lotor
CAGGAACAGCCTAAGTGTCCACCAACAATGAACGGATAATGAAAATGTGGTACGTGTATACACAATGGAGTATTACTCAGTCATAAAAAAAGAATGAAATTGTGTCATTTGTGACAACATGGATGGACCCTGGGAGTATTACACTAAGTAAAATAAATTAGACAAAGATGAATTATCATACCATCTTACTTACATGTAGAATCTCTAAAAACAAACAAAACCAAGCTATTAAGTATAGAGAACAGTTAGGTGGTTGCCAGAGACAGAGGGGTAGGGAGGTAGGCAATGTGGGTGAAGGGAGTCAAAAGGTACAAACTTTCAGTTATAAGACTAGTCAGAAAAAAATAAGTCAGCCATGGAGATGTAATGTACAACATGGTGACTATAGTTAGTAACACTGTATTGCATATTTGAAACTTGCTAAGAAGTTAAATCTTCAAAATTCTCATCACAACAACAAAATTCTGTAACTATGTGTGATAAGGGACATTCATTAGATTTACCGAATCATTTTGCAATATAAACAAATATCAAATCATTACACTATGTACCTAAGACTAATATACTGCTATATGTCTACTATATCTTAATTAAAAAAACAAACAAACAGTAGAGAAGGCTGTTTCTATACCACTGAATCTGGGCTGGTGTTGTGTTAGAGGCGGGGCTGGGTGAGTTGCAGAGCCTAGCCCGGGGAGGCCTTGCCGCCTTACCTCTGCCCTCTTGGCAGCCTCTCCCAAGCTGCCCGGAGGCTGCCGCGTTGTGAAGAAGCTGATGGCTGCCCGAGGATGAGAGGCATCCCAGAGAGCAGTCAGCACCAACTTTCAGACATGCGAGCAAAACCATTTTGGTGCTGCAAGCCCACCCACTCTCCAGCTAGCCGACTGAGCACCATGGGAGCCGGCCCAGGGCCACACCAGCAGAGATCCGCCCCGCCAACCCACAAAATTGTGAGAAAAGAAGTCATTGTTTAAACAACTAAATTGTAGAGTGGTTTACTAGGAGCAATAAATAACTGGTACCACCAGATACTAAATTAAGTTTAAGTGTATTAACCAGGAAAGATAATCTCATTAACTAAAAAAAAAACCAAAACAACAAACCACTGGCTACAAACTGTCTGTACAAGACCACCTCATCTGATAGAACATACATGCAGCCAGACACACAGACAAAAAGATCTAGAAGGATCTATACCAAGTAATAACCAAGTGCTACATAAGGATGTAAACTGGGTAGTGAAAATGTTTTTCTTATTTTTGCTTTTCCACCATTTCCTGTAGGCATATATGTGCTTTTATAGTAATAAATAGTTTTTAAAATAGATTATGTTTTTTAAAAAGATCTATATTGTTTAGTTATTCTTCAAACAAAAAGGTCAGCTGGATCCCTTGAAGAGCTCCACAGGAAAATTCTTGCTATTAACCTCTAATAGTGCACAAAACTGGATAAAGTCAGCTAATCAATAAGCTTTAGAGATAGTTATGGGCTGAATTGGGTCCCCACCCCACCCCCAAGTTAATATAGTGAAGCCTAACCCCCAGTACCTCCAGAATGTGACTGTATTTGAAGACTGGGTCTTTAAAGGTAATTAAGTTACTTTTATAAAATGAGGCCGGCAGGGGTGGGCCCTAATCCAGTCTGACTGGTATCCCTCTTAAGGGGTGAGTGAACACAGAAAGCCCCACCAGGGGTGTGATGCACAGAGGGAGGGCCGTGTGAAGAGGCGGCAAGAGGGAGCCCCTGTGCCAGTTGGGGGGGGTGGGGGGCAGAGGCCTGAGCAGGTACTTCCTTATGGCCCTCAGAGGAAACCGACCCTGCCAACACCTAGATCCCGGGATCGGGGGACTTCCAGCCCCAAGAACTGTGAGGAAGTAAACGTCTGTTGTTTCGGCTCCCTAGTGTGTGTTTGTTACGGCAGCTCGAGTAAACTAAGACAAGGGCTACACGTACGGCACAGTATTTGAAAAATCAACCTATTGCGCATTCTAAGACTGCAAACTGAACCGTAAAGGCAGTTTACAATAAAGTCTTATTCTAATAAGATTCTGAAAAGTTTTGTCTTTAAAGTCAAATAACTATAAACACGCACAAAGAGAAATTATGCTAAATATATCTATGCAGAGAGGAAGTAGAGGGCATGCTTTCCAAACACACGGCCTCACTCCAGAGGAAGCTATTCTAGTCCACATTCTACTCTTCAGCTGGCGTGAGAAACAGGCTTTTCTGTCATGTTCTGCATTTGTTTATTTATGAACCCCTGACAAAGAGCAAAATTAACGGAGAACCAACAGCTAAAAAGCAACACTATTAAAGACTGCAGTTTTTAATCAAATACAAAATATTCCATTCCTCTACTTTTAAATTAAAAATATGATTTACCAAGACTACACTATTTACAATAAGCAGTAAAAAGAAACAAAAAAGATGGAGTACAGTTATGACAAGAGAACCGGAAGAAGAGAGAGGAGAGGGCAGAAAGAGGGGCCGTGTGACGGTGCGGTCTAGAAGGCTCAGTTCTTGCTACTTCTGGCTTACACTACTTGCACGATCTTAGGCACGCAATTTAACTTTTATGAGCTGGTTCACTGTAAAGGAAGAAGCTTTAACAAGGTAACTATTTCTCAACCAGTCTTCATGGACTTCCTAAAGCTTCCCTGGAAATTCTCGTAGGGTAGGGTTAGAAATAAACTGGTAGGGCTTGGTGCCCCTGAGCTTAGATTCAGGTAGCGGTATTCATTTCTGTTTGTTTTCCATTTGAATGTTTGTGTTTTCCATTGGGGTAAGAGTTCTACTGCTGGAATAGTTGACACCTTTGTATTAAAATGCTCTGTCCCCTGGCAACTAGGTATAAAGACTCCAGGAATACATATTTAAGAACGAGTAAATAACATGGCTAAGCAGACACACAGGAGGCAGAAAGAAGAGCCAAATGATACTAACTTGTAGGAATATCAGGCAGATGATGACATTCATGGGGACTGTGACAGGGCAGGGGAGGGTCTAGTCTCCCTATATAAGAGATTTAAGATTCTTAGTTGATGCTAAGCATTGCAAACTGAACCTGCAGTGTAACTTTGTGACTCAAAAAGTGAGTGCAATTTTAGGCATCATTAACAAAAGTATAATTTCCAAAATGCATTCAACAAAATTGCCCAATATATTTAAGAATCTGTTTGTATGACCAGTAAGCGAAGAATAGAGGCAGCACTGTTCAGCAGACTTCGAAATGAGTCAGACCTAGGTTCCAACCTTCATTCTCAAGTTTACACAAGATATGTGACTTCAGGAACTATAGCTCTGGAACCTTCAGCATCATTAATGGAGGGACTCTAGCAGCACTGTTGTGAGGGCTAGTGATCACCATGGGTAATACTCAGCATGGTGCTGGCATACCACAGACACTCAAGAAATAGCTAATGCTTACAGAGCACTATGTGAAATTCTAGCTCATCTAATCCTCAGAAAAGTTCTATAATTAGGAGATCATAACACGTAAATGCAAATTATCACAAGAATGGGATGAAAATTGTAACAAATGATGACACAGTACAATACTAGCAGTACCGCCATCTACTATTAGTAGGAACAGAAAATGGTGCGACTCTTTTGCAAAGCAGTCTGGCAACATGTAACAGAGAACATTTTCAAAGTTCACGTATGATGATCCACCTCTGTTTGGGAAAGGAAAGGATTCAGGGAGGGCCTGTGGGTAGAAATGGGAGTCACTTATTGGTGGGCATCTCCTTTATGTGCATGTTTATCACCAGAAAAGCAAAGCATCTCCAAAAATAGAAGATTTTCTTCTTTATTTTTCCCAGCTACTGATTCCCATAAATATCCCTTTGTCCGCCCAAACCTGGACGTTCCTGAGAACTCCAAAAACTGTGGCCCGCTTCCCCACTCAGCTCCTCACATTTAAGTGGAAGCACGCTGCCCAGGGAAGCAGACACTCCTCATGACCCAAGTATTCCTTGGGATTACTAAAGGAGTGTGGGATAGAAGAATACAAATCCCTTCAGGTTGGGAGGTCCCACATCCAGGGCAATTCAGGATGTGCCGGGAATCGCTACCACCAGGAGAAGAATGGAGGTCCAAACACTTCATCCTCTCGGAGTCTGCGGTTCGCTGCCCTTTGAGTTCGTTGCAACTCAAGAGCCAAGAGAAAGCGTTGTTAGAAGTCTACAGACAATGGACACTTACCTAAAATGAGATGAAGTTTGGTTTCTGTCTGGAAAGCGTAGTGCAAGGTCACCAAGAATGGTGACTGCCTGATGTGCTCCAGGACTTGCCTCTCGGTCCTTGTGTGCTCTGTGGTTTTGGCCTTTTGCACGATTGTGGCCTTTTTCAAGACCTTCATGGCGTACAGCTTGCCAGCGTCGTGACCGCTGATTTTGCGAACCAGAAATACTTTTCCATAAGCTGAAAATGAGAAGAAAAAATAAAAACAGTCAAAAATATCACACACAACGGTAATTTCTTGGAAGTTCAAAGTAACAATGCATAACAAACATTCTTTGAGTGAAAAAGTATCTTGACTACTCTTTCAAATAGTTATTTCATAAGGGCGCCTGGGTGGCTCAGTCCGTTAAGCGTCTGCTTTTGGCTCAGGTCGTGATCCCAGGGTCTTGGGATCCAGCCCCACATTGGGTTCCCTGCTCAGCAGGGAACCTGCTTCTCCCACCCTGCTCGTGTGAAAAAAAGTTCTTGCATACATTTCTTCAATTGTATGCCAAATATATTTCTGAGTCCAAAGCTTGGTGTTTACATATCTAACCCACTGCTGACAAAGTTATATTTTACTGGTATTCTCTCAATATTTTTAGCTGAAGGAAACTAGCTGTTATTATGGTCAATTAACCACAATCCAATTCTGGGACAACTAGGGCATTTTAAACATCAGATAAAATCTCCAGGTGTTGCTGTTGATGTAAACAAATGAAAATAGTTCTTAATAAGAATCTCACACATTTAAATCAAACACCTCAAGTATCCCTCTACTTACAGAAAAAGGTAAAGGAACATAAGCTGACATTTTTAAACAAAAGAGATCTTCAGATTAAAAAAACTATTAAAATGCCCTAAATTGTCAGCAATCCTGACAGAAGCCCCTTTACATCTCTGAGCAGTAAGTCACGGCTCCGTGGCTCAGTGGCTCAGAGTTTCTCTAAGGGCTCAGCTGGGCAAATCCTGTGTGTGGAGCCACCCCCCCAAGTGGAGGAACTGGAAGGTGAGAGGTGCATCTCTGGCGGAGCAGGTCTCTCATCTACTTCCCCAGAGAAAGGGCGAGAGGGCTGAGGGGGTACAAGGAGGAGGGAGGAGGTGGCGCAGGAACACCACTGTGAGAGGGAAGGGGTAGGTCCCCAATTCATCTCTAGAGCATGTAAATTCTCTTCCCTCAACACCTCCTGGGATGGGTAAGCCCAGTCCCACTTCTGAAGTTCAGCATTTTAGTCAGACCATTCTGGAGTCAGTCTGGGGTCTGACCCAGAGCAGTGCTTCCCTGCACTCTGCCCACACCTGCACGGTAGTTAGCACGTAATTCTGTTCGGATCCCCACTCACTAGTGGGAGAGAGCTTTACGGGAGGGGCTCTGGTACCCTCTGTGTTATTCAGGTCAGTCCTTCGGGAAGTAAATTAGTACCACAGATCATATGCACAGACATATGGATCAGTGACAGACTGTGATACTCCAGAGGAGGAGGAAAACCAACATTTCCTGAGGAACCTGTCTATGCCAGGCTCTGTGCTAAACATATTCCACATACTGGTTCACTTAATCCTCAGAACGGTCAATGAAGGTGGTACCTTTAGTAATTCCATTGCACAGATGAGGAAATGGGTTCAAGAAACGTAAGGAACCGGCCAAAAGACTTGAACAAGAAGTGGCAGAACAGATTCAAGCCCAGGGAACCACACTTTCTACTGAAATGAATTTTTAAAAATGATTCTTCACAAATACTAGAAACCCAATGCTCTGGGTTTTGGTAAAATCACTACCATAAACATACTGAACACATTCTGGAATACAGAGAAAGTTCACAAAAGGCTTGTGTCTTAGCTCATTGTAAATAAAATAATTAAAGACTGAGACTTTAGTGAGGTCAAAGTGAACCAAAAAAAGAAAATGACAACTTTCAGAACCCAACAAACTGAAGTATAAAAGTGAAAAAAAGCGAATCTATTCAGAAGCACTGAAATGAAGCCGGAAAATATTCTCATGAAATGTGCTGTATCTTCCAGAGTCAGCCATTATATAAACTTGGTAGAAAGTGAAGTCCTCTACAAGTATGGAGCTTTTGTATTCCCTACACACACGTGGCACCCGCCTGAATTCCTGTTCTCTGAGATTCCCATCTCCAGAATGCTCCTTGGAAATTATCCTCTCCAACATATATCCTCTCCAACAAAGAAAATCTTCCATCATCGTTGGAAGATGGCTGTTCGGCTTATTCATAGCTAGTGTTTCAGTGTAAGTGTTGACCAATGCAGGATGTTAGCACCTGACATCTGAGTACTTGGCAGGTGCTTTAGAGGCACATTAACTCATTCCATTCTTACAGCATCCCCGTAAGGAGGTGAGGACTACCTCCACTGCACAGACAGAGAAACTGAAGCAGAAAAGAACATACCTGCCCACTTAGCCCCGCGCCCACACTCTGACCCATGTTCCATCCACCTCCCTTCAGTGAATGACCTCACAGGCAACTAAAGAAGGAGTCAGACATTAAACAGAAGCGACAACGGAGGTTAGGTGTTTCATGGGTAGAATGGACACAGCGCTATTAACTTCCAAGAGGAGAAAGTCTCGCAAAGTGACCCATTTCATTGATGGAGAGGCGAAATGGAAATGTTACAAAATGTTCCCTATATTGAGTGGAAATAGGCCTTTTTATAATATTTATCTGTTGCTCTTTCTATACCTTTGGACTTCCGAGAAGGAATATTACCCTTCTATAATTTTTTACATATTTAAAAACACTATTATGCCATCTCACCTACACAAAATGTCCTTATTCCTTAAACCAACCTTAAAGTAAATGATTTTGAGACTTCTCACCACTAGGAGGTTCCACTGATGTGCTCTGTGAATTATAAACATTTTTTCTATGATTTCTTTCCTGTTACTTTAAAAATATGTCATATTATGCTCTCCACATAAATATGAGATAACACAGGATGATAACGGATATGGCAAATAATATAAAGTCAGCCTATCGCTACATTATACACCGTCAAATAATAAACAGTCATCTTCTTTGCCATGTGACGATATCCAGAAGCTTGCCAGTAACATAAGCTACAGTCTACATATATCCTGCCAATACAATTACTTTCTCATCTATCAAAAAATGTCAGGGGAAAAAGTGTGATAAAGCTTACAAATCTTCTGTTTTTACTTATAATTGCCATGATTAACTAAAGCTACAGTAAGTACTTTTATCACATAGTAAGTGCCAAAGATGCTTTTGTCAACAAAATTCGAGAAGTGCCTTATAACATTCCAAGTAACAAATATTTCAGACAAACAGGATCTTATGAGTAGGCTGCCTGACTAAAACACAGTTGCGTCCAAATGGCCTTGTTTTTGAAGCCCCCATGAGGCTGCTTATCACACTGCAGGGGGGAAGAAAACACAGTCACTATTGGAGACACCTCCCTGGGTAAGCTGGTTCGCAGATTAGTCCAGAGGGAGAGAGTAAAGCAGTCCTACTGAACAGCACCATCCACTCCAGAACCACCCACGTGTTTTCCAGTATCTTAAGAGGGGTCACTAGAACTGGACCTGATGGCAGTATTATATCCTTGCCGTTTGTAACCAGATGAATGACTGCCTGCCTTCTAGTGCAGCCAACTCCTGGCTCCTGTTCATTATGTGTGTGCTGACGTCACTAAAGAATTCCAATTTTGAAAGCATCTTTTGCGAACTGGAGAGGCTACCAATGGTGAAAACTCTTTTGGCCATAAAAAATAAACAACAGTACTTCCTGCTCAGATGGAGCCCTAACATGGATGTTTGGCCACACATCTGGCTTTTCTACTTAAGAGACTGAGCTTCCTGCTTTAGTGTGACTCTAATGTCCACATCAACATGCAATGGTCTCAAATGCTTTATCAGCAATCCTCACAGAAGTCCTGTGTACTGCTGTGAATCTTATTGAATTCATCTGCACCAGGGCCTTTTCAAGATACTCTGCCAAGTAATGTGAGCAAAAGAGGGCATGGAATTCACTGGTTTTCCAGAAGACCAGTCTTATAGGGCTTGATGGAGAGGCAGAAGTTCTCCTTACTTTGAGACTGAGGGAAAGTCAATTCTAAGAATCCATGACAAGAAGGATTAATTCCTGACCTAGCTGGATAGATACCTGTGATCATAGAAATGAAATAAATCCTTCAATTCTAGGCCCTAGAGACATCATCTTGGGTTCTGCTGAAGACCTGTGCGCTTGTCTAACCAAGCAGCCACTTTTGGAGGGGAGAACTGGATCAAGACACATAAGTAAACTTCTCCAAAGCTGGAGAAAGTTCTATGGCTCAGAGGAAAACTACAGATATCTTAGGAAAGTTACTTCCATTCAAACTGAAAGGCGGATTTAGAATTCTATCCTGGCTGACACAGACAGCACAATGTTGGCAAACCTTGTTGACGATGATCTCAATGACTCGAGGATAAAGCAAATAATGTGAAGGAACTAAAACCAAGAATCATGGGGAAACGTCTAGCTCCATGAAGTAGGTGCCAGTTTGCTTTTCCAATGTAGGAATCCTATTCTGCTTGCCACAATTACCATTACAAATCGGGTTTTCAACACTTGTTGTCATAATGAAGAAAAGTTAAAACTGACTGACAGTTTTAAAACAAGATGACATTCATCCTGCCATCTCAAAAGCCACCTCGAAATTTCAACTACTTTTTCAAGCTAAACAAAAGCGGTTTTCTTGAAACTTATTTTGAGCATAATTAAACTGATCTTTTCCCTTTATTTGTAAAATGTGAATTCATTAGAAAGTCTGAAGAAGTAGTGTTTAATCTTTGCATTAAAATGACAATGAGTTCACAATTTGGTAAGAAATATTTTTACAGTCTGTAACAGGGCAGTCACTTCACATCGCCCTAAGATCAAATTCATGTAACATTTACGTCTGTTTACATGCACTATTCTGGAGGAAGAGGTTAAGGACCATTGTTCTAGCAGGTCTCTGGTTTATTTACTTCATTACAGTGCTCACCTAGGACATGCTGCTCTCACTGGGGTCCAAATGGCTCAACCACTGTGAGATCACTGTTTCCTGTCACTCAAACTTTTCTCCATGCTATTTAAAACTGTGTACATTGTACACACTGCTTATCAGCATGTCACATTTTGGGTTCATACCAAACTTGTAGCAATAACTACTGCCCTTGAACCATAGCCTTTAAAAAATGTATATGATAGAAATTCTTAGTGACTTCCAGTTAGACGACTGAGACCTCCTCTTCCCTCCGTGCAACACACTGATGCACACTGAATGCCTGGGGCTGGCTGGTTCCCCGTGTGCTTCTATCTCCCTGCAGCTCAGCCGTCTGCCTCCCACCATTCACGGATACTCGTGGCCGCACCCATTGATTCCTGTTGTAGATGTTACTGTTATTATGTAATTTAACTATATATTACATAAACCACTAAAATGCAAATGTGAAAGGAAAGAGAAAAAAAAGGTTGAACACTTTGGAAGAACTACATAAAAGCAAGACACTTTAAAAAAAAAAGCTGCTGAAAAGCTAGGTGTGGGTGGAACACTATAAAAGGCTTGGAGGAAAATTGTGGAAATCGAGAAGGATTTTGTACTCAGAGTACTTCAAAGGCGTGTGGTTCTCACTCCACTTTAAAGAATCCGAAACTTAATTTTAGATGATATGCACTACAACTGTAGTTTATACAAAATAAACTATTGTTTAAGAAATTATTCTCAAAGGTCCTGTGCCTACAAACAAAGATTGGTAAGTGAAGAGATATTTATCCTTTTTGAGTGAAAATAATATGTTGGGAGTATTTATATATCTTTTCAAAGTGATTTTCCATTTTAACCAACCTTTGTTGATTAACCACAAGTACCAACCATGTCAGATAAGAGGGGATCATGTTCATCACTGCTGGACCCCATCTTTCTCTGCTCCTTCCAGATTACTGGAGTCCTGTTCAAGGGGGACCTGGCCATCAGACACACTAAATACACCTCCCCACTTACTCCCATCCTCAACCTGGTAAACACAGACTTTGTCCGGCCATCTAAACTGTTGAGAAAAATATAACCCTTCTGGTTCAGCTCAGTTGATTTTCAACTGCCCTTAAGATAGGGAGAAGCCTTAACATAATTAAACAATCTGCCTTCTACCTACCTCTCTCCACCTTCTCACCACCGCATTTAGCTGACTCCTTCAGAAAGCCAACCTTTTGGCTTCCTAGACTAACACAATTCCTCTGATTTTATGTTCTCACGGCGCCACGCATTCTTTGTCACAGAGATGATCAGAGAAACGACTTTTCATTTATTCGTATGATTGCTTCCTTGTCTGACTTCCACCGGATTATAAATTCCACAAAATCATTCACTGTCTGATTTTACTCACTTTGTATCATTAGCAAGTAACTGGAGCTGCCCCACCAGGGAAACTCAGTGCTGAGCATGGAAAAAAAAAATTAATGAACAAGCTAGTGAACAGGGTTGCACCAAAGAACTCTCCAGTATATAGCCAAATACCTTCCTCTGAGGTGATGATTTTGCTCTAAAGTTGAAGCTGAACCCTTAACAAAAGAAACCAGTAATGCAGATCTGTCGTGTATCTAGCCAATTCCATCCCTCTGAGGAAGAAACAATGCGCGTTCATGAAGTAATCCTTTTCAGTTTGAGTATTAAACATGATTCCTGGCAACATTCCCTGGTGAAAGTGAACTCAGGAAACTTAGATACCACCATTCTACAGCAGGAAAATGTCCTAACACAGTGACATCCAAATACGGCCACTGTTTTGTAATCTGCTACAACCACAGAAGAACGAATTACAATGCCTGGCCCCATCCCTTTCTCATATATAAATTAACTTGGGGAAACATTGCTGTCTTTCCACGTGTGCTAGGTCCTGGTCACTGAGCATCAGGCCACCTGCCTTCCCTCCTTCCCCTGTGGAACTTCATTCATCCCAAGACAGCAATGTCAGAAATGGAACCAAGCAAGAAACACACTTGTGGGATTCTGAATTTCCTTTGTCCTACTCTTGGAAACTGGTACCCAAATTAGTAGGTGAGCCAAGGGTATGCAGTGATGCCACGGTGGTAGCTATGAAGCCCTGTACAACTGCCACCACCAATCCCAGGGCACTGTGAACCGCAGCACAGTCATCCACGAAAACACACACTCACAGTCCAACAGTGACACCGACCAACCATCACCTGGTACTCCCAAAGATTCAACTGAAACATCTGATTAATCAGACCTTAGAATAAAAAAGAAACATTATTGGGGCACCTGGGTGGCTCGTTAAACATCCGAATCTTGGTTTTGGCTCAGGTCATGAACTCAGGGTCGTGAGATCGAGCCCCACCTCGGGCTCATGTGCTGGGCATGGAGCCTGTTTAAGATTCTCTCTCTCTCCCTCTGCCCCTCCTCACTCTAAGAAAGCAAGAAAGAAAAAGAAACATTGTCCATCTTAGTGACTCTCCAAAATCTCGCCTGTGTGGACAGAGCAACGGGAAGCACCTCACTTGGGCCACAGAGCCAGCTTAGTTCTAGCAGTAAAGTGCTCTGATCTGCTCTGTATCACTTTCTAAGGAGACCAAACAACACCACTACCTCTTTTGCAAAGACGCTCTTGTCATGATATGATTTAATGTGCACGATATCAGAACCATTTGATAACTTCAGCACTTGTCACACAAGTCTCTCCAAACAGGTTTTTTCCAAACGGTGGGCTGTGACCCACTAGTGGACGATGGTATCAATTTAGTGGGTTCAAACAGCATATTCTAAAAAAATAAAGAGAGAACCAAATATGCTGCAAGTATTTCATGGAACCTCTGTTTTCTCTTTATATATGCATGTACCTGTGTATGTACATATGACTGTAAACAAATCTGAGCACACCGGGGAAAACAAGGTAGTACAGGCCAGTGGTTAACACGCAGACTCTGGGCCGGACTGCCTGAGTTCCAGCCCTAGATACGTTATTTAGTAACTATATGCCCTGGGGTAAAACAGTTAACATAAGAGCCTGGGTGACTCAGTCAGCTGGGTGTCTGACCCTTGGTGTCCGCTCAGGTCACAATCCTGAGATTGAGCCTCGCATCAGGCTCTGTGCTCAGCAGGAGTCTGCTTGAGATTCTCTCTTCCTCTCTCTCTGCTTCCCCCCACCACTGCCACTCGTGCTCTCCCTTTTTCTTTCTAAAATAATAATAATAAAAAAAAGATAACAGTGTCTCAATTTCCTCACTAGGGATAGTAATAGTTCCTACATTATAAGGTGTGGTTATTAAATAAATTAATATAAGCATCCTGGCAGATAACAAACACTATGTAAGTGTTAGTGGAAAAAAGCTGTGTGTGCGCGCGTGTGTGTGTGTGTGTGTGTGTGTGTGTGTTCATATGTCTGTATGTCTATATGCATAACATAATTACACACTGAGTTGTAATACAGAACGTGCCTATTTTGTCCTATGGGTAATAATCAGAAGAGCTTGAAAACCACTGTTCTAGATGAATTTATATGCCCTTCCTTTAAAAAGATAATTATGGGGCGCCTGGGTGGCTCAGTCAGTTAAGCATCTGCCTTCAGCTCAGGTCATGATCTCAGGGTCTGGGGATCGAGCCCTGTGTCACACTCCTGGCTCAGCGGAGAGTCTGTTTCTCCTTCTCCTCTGCTCCTCCCCCTGTTCCTGTTCTCTCTCTCTCAAATAAATAAATTCTTAAAAAATAAAAGAGAAAAAAATAAAAGAAAAATTATGCAAGTCACAGAGTTTTCCCTTCATATCTGCCTCTTAGTTACCTCGGAAGTAAATGTAAGACTCAGTTACAACTCCTGTCTCATCCCAGATGTCCCTAACATCTACTTCCCTTCCCTTTTATCTGGCTTTTGACTGGTCTGCTGCTGCTGCTGCTTCTTCTTTTTTTTTTTTAGGTTCTCTCTTTTTTATCTCTCTTTGAAAACGCCCTCAAGTCTCTTTCTGATAGTAAATAAATTTCAAAACACATGTAAAATAAAATGCACTTGGTTTTACATATTTATCAAACAAGCATTATTTCCTAATTCCTTTACAACAGATATGTTAATTGAACACTCAATTCCAAGTATCAAAAAAATACATACCTATAAAGCTAAATATTTCAGTATAATTTTATTTATTTATTTTTTTTCAGTATAATTTTAAAGGAAAAAAAGGAGAATTTGAGCCATTTGACATAGCTATTTTTTTTAAAATTGGTCACTGTTTTCATTTGTAAAATCAAAAACACCCAAAATTTCTAAAATTAATGAAGGTAGACTGACTAAAATAGATTCTTTCTCTAGCATGTAAAGAAAACCTATGAATCAAAACTATGATTAAATAAATAGATATTAAAAGTAAACAAAAAAAGACAGTGAAAACATATGAAATCATAAGCAGTAACTTTCATAAAAAACACCAACGTAGGTCATTTGTTTGGGACATAAACACTTGTATCTTCTAGAAGATACACAATAAAGAGGATCTAGATGAGACATAATAAAAGTGTCAGCATTCTAGATTTAATTCAATTATAGTTTTTAAATTAACCAGGGCCATTTGACCCATTTGCTTAACTCCTTCAATGGTCAGAAACAGCAGTACAGTCGAATCAGGAACACAAATTAGTACATTTTCTCATGGATAGTGATAGCATCGAAAAAAGACTTAGTATGTACAAAGGTTGAAAGTAAAAATAGTCACAGGATTAACTACCCCTGGGTACCATTTATGCATATTGCATTAGTTTGCGTAATTAAAGACTAACTGTATAATAATCTTCTAGATCAGTACTTTGTAAGTTTCAGAGAAAGCACTAAGACACTACATGCATTAAACCAGCTCATAATTGCATATATGTAAGTGGCTATGGCCAAATCCTGACTATCTCCATATGGATCACCCATTTAAACCACAGGTCATTTCTTAACCCTGGTGCCAAATGACTTAAAAACCAAAGATTCTGGTCCAACAGGAAAGAAAAAAAGACTACAAAGGAAATGAGTCCAATTGTGAGGTCTAGACTTGGAAGTGGTTACCCATGGATGTGATTACCAGAGAATCTCACTAAAAGAAAAGTACACAGAAACAGTAAATAAGAACAACTAAGAAGCATATTCAGAAATCATTTTCTTAATCCCTCCACAAACAAGCCATTTGCCTAGCTAGACAGTTATAATTAGTGGCCGGTGTGAATGACCATCTGAGGTAGATGTGAATGCTGGTTGGCCGGATCACACCTTTGCAGGCTGGGGTACCCATACCCACAGCTGCTAATAAGCCCACAGTTGCCTCCTTCTG
Source organism: Procyon lotor (assembly GCA_028646535.1). Classification (NCBI taxonomy): domain Eukaryota; kingdom Metazoa; phylum Chordata; class Mammalia; order Carnivora; family Procyonidae; genus Procyon; species Procyon lotor. The sequence goes on from CM053609.1 coordinate 111,008,206, forward strand.
CCTCTGGAGAAAGGCCTAAGGTAGACAAAGTCACAATATCACCTAGGAGGTTACATTCCACCATTCCCTACCCCGCCTGCCCCCACCCAAGCACCCTACAGTCAATGACTACCATAGGTACAAAGGCGCACCTCCTCACTTTGGCTCTAAAACTTTCCATGGGCTCAGGCTAGATCTAGCCCCCAGCTTAGACCACATGCTGCTTAGGTTCTTCCCTTGCTCCTTCTGCTTTCCTCACTCTCTCCTGAGAGCATTCCTGCAATAAATCACATTCACCGAAGTCCCTGACCTGGGCTATGCTTCTGGCAAACATGACTTAGGACAGTATCGGTAATAAATCAGACTGTATTTATGCTAGCAAAACAATGTCAACCAACATCTTCATGTGGAATCATTTTATGATTATGGCATGAAACACTAAAACATTTAACCTCTACTATTTCCATAAACACCATAGGTTTACATGAAAGCATAAGGCATAGTGGGTATAATACAGATACAGATATAAACTTTTTTGAGTAACAATTTTGACAATTTAATGAATACATGCTCTGAAAAGTACTATTTTATAGGGATACGTTCTAAACACTTAAGAGAATAAAATGACAAATGATGACTAAGTCATCATACTTCATAAAACAGTCCTCTATATGATTTCAACCAAAGTTTTCCCCCCATCATTTCACCAGAAATTTGCCTAGTGCGATTTCTAGCACCCTCTAGTGGCAAATTACCCAACAGAAATACAAAGGACTCATTTAATAAACAAAATGTGTTTTTGAAAACCCTGCAGTAAAAATTAAAAATAAAAGTAGAAAAGGCTGTCCCGTCAGGGATGATTTTCAGAGTCTGGGACAATGAGTAAAGAACTACTGGAGCCACCATCTCAAGGCTGGTACTTCAGACTAAGATAAGCAAACAAAAGGTAGATCTCTCTACTGGATAAATAAGTGTTTCCATGGAACAGCTTGCAAGCTCTGCTATTGATTAGATGTCAAAAAAAAAAAAAAAATCCACATGTCAAGGAAAAAGTAACCCTCTTATAAGGGTACTAGGGACTGAGGTAGGCACAAATGGTTGTTGCTTATTAGCTATTCTTGGTGGCAAGACACTGTGATTTCCTAGATTCTGCCAGTACTCATTCCAAGGTTTCATAAGCCCAGGAATAATTCTGTATTAAATGAAGACCAGATCTTTATTATTCAATTTGAAAGTTTGTATGTAAATATATATATATAACTATACATAGAGATATATATATATATTTTTTAATGCTCACTACTCTATCCCCAGCACCCAAAGCAGTACTTGCCTCTTGATAAATACACATGAATGAATGAATCCCAAATGCAATGGGAATGAAACTGAAAGTTTTAAACAGAGAAGTGACAGGTCTAATTTTGTACTTAGGACGGACCACCCCAGCTGTAGTGTGGAGAACAGACCAGAAAAAATCAGCTGAAACCTGGGAGATCTGTGGTTGTATTTCCCTGTTGCTGGACATATTTTAGGCTTTGCCATGAAATATTTGTTCAGAAATAACATTCACTTACATGTCAAGCTAATCTGAGGTCTTGGTAACGAATTATATTAGCTCTTTTAGAAGCTGGACTTCTTTCCCTTTCAGTTACATAAATAGCTGAAGTTTATACAGCATTTACTATGTGTCAGGCAATCTAAATGTCTTATTACTCATTTTATGTATATTTTATGTATATTATAGCATAAGACTGTCAACCTAAAGTACAAGAAAGGAGTTCAGAGGGGTGCCTAGGTGGCTCAGTCAGTAAAACAACCAACTCTTGATTTCAGCTCAGGTCATGAACTCAAGGTTGTAAAATTGAGCCCTGCCTCGGGCTCCATGCTGGGCATGGAGCCTGCTTAAGATTTCCTCTCTCCTCCTCCCTCTCCCCTTCCCCGTGACCTCCACCCTGTTTATGAACACATGCATTCTCCCTCTCTCTAAAAAATAAAAAAGATAACTTCAGTTGAAATTACTCCCAGATATGCTAAGAGAGTGAGTGACTATATGAAAACCTTAACAACAATCCATGTGTAAGGTAATAGAATTGATGACACTAGGAACAGAAAAGGTCAATCCTAGGGTCACTGTGAAGGAAAAATTATAGGCTTTTGTGAGAAACAAGAAATAAAAAGAGAAAAAAATCAAAAATTACTTCCAAGTTTCTGCTTAGGAAACTGATCAACAGATCAGTGACAGACCAACAGAAACAAGATAGCTGAGGGGCACCTGGGTGGCTCAGTTGGTTGAGCAACTGCCTTCAGCTCAGGTTATGATCGGAGCGTCCTAGATCGAGTCCCACATCGGGCTCCTTGCTCAGCAGGGGGCCTGCATCTCCCTCTGCCTTCTTGTGCTCTCCCTCTCTCTCTCTGATAAATAAATAAATAAAATCTTTAAAAAAAAAGTTATAAAAAGAAACAAGATAGCTGAAAAGAAAAATAAATCAACAGTCTGAGTAAAAGAGAGATTTTTATTTTTAGTTTTTTAAAGATTGTATTTATTTATTTGAGAGAGAGAGCACCAGTGAGCATGCACTTGAGTAGGGGGAGGAGCGGAGGGAGAGGAATAAAGCAGACTCTGCACTGAGCATGGAGCCCAATGCAGGGCTCAATCCCACGACCCTGTGATCATGATCTGAGCTGAAATCAAAAGCAATGCCCAACCAACTGAGCCACCAAAGTGCCCCCAAAGAGAGATTTTTAAATGAATATTACATGTATTTAAGTATGAGATCAAAAAGCAAATATTGATATTGTAATATTCCACAGTCTTCAGGATATTGCATGAATAGCATTTTCTATAGTTCAAAATACATAAAAATTAATTCATCAGAAGAATTTTCAGTTTCACTTCCAAAGAAAACCTGGCATGACACATAAAGACATCTGATGAGGCTTTTCTATTATTCTAAGCTGTGCTGGAAAAAAATTATCTTAAAAAGGTAATGAAACTGAAAGATTAGTGGTGAAATTTTTGAATAAAAATTGAGATTTTATTATTTTCGTAAGAAAAATTTCCACCTACTCCATTTAGTCATCAAAAATGTGACTTTAAATACAGAAATACCTACAATGACACCTTAGTTATTCCATGTTCTCATAAGAGCAAGCACACTGTCAGCTGACAAAAAGGAAAAGCAGTATCCACAGCTAACAATAGACCAAAAATACGACAGTGAAAAAGCATGAAACAAAAATGCCAAGGTAAAACGTTACTGACAAACTCTTTCCTCGCCTTTGCAGAATTGTCTTAAGGACCTGTGATCACACCACTCAAAAAGCTGAGCTAGATAATGGGACGAAGTATTAATTGTGTTAAAAGAAAATATACACCAGGTTTGATTTTATATATTCGATATTAAAAATCTTACATGTTTGAAACTGGCATCTAGTTTTCCTTCCTCATATTCTCTTAGTGGTTTTTAGAACCCAAGTTATACTAGCCTCACGCAATGAACTGGAAGAAGAACACCACTTTTTCTATTCTCTGAAAGAGTCTGTGGAAGATTAGAATGACCTATGTCTTGAATGTTTGGCAGAACTCATTCTCAAACTAATCAAGTGTTGTCCGGGCAGACAGATTTTTACTTACCGATTTCTTTAACAGTTACAGGATATTAAGGTTTTCTGTCTTTCAACTGGTTTGGAAATTTACACATTTCAAGATTTGAGGGCATGTTAAAGTTTGAGGAACACTGCACCTCAGAACACTAATTCCTATCCCCTCCCAAACGGTATGCAATTTTTGTCCAATGATTCTGTTTCTTTTTTTTAATCCCGCGATTTCAACACCACAACTATGGTTGTTTAGATTTTCTTTATCCCCCAGACCTTTCTGCATCTCAGAAACTCTCCGGAGATTACCTTCCTTCTTCCTACATTGAGATCTGTTAGAGATTCTTCTAGTGAGGACGTGTTGGTGGAAAACACACTCAGCTTTTGTTATGTCTGAAGATGTCTGTTTTGCCCTCACTTCTGAAAAATAGTCCGGCTGGGTATAGAATTCTAAATTGACAGTTCTCTTCTCTGGGCGTTCTGCAGGTACTCTCGTTCTCTTCCAAGGCTTTCACGGTAGCTGCTGAAAAGGCATCTGTTAGTCTGATCATTGTTCTTCCCTCACAGATATATATGAAGTCTTTTTGTTCCAGCTGCATCTGGAGCTGTCTCTGGTGCTCATCCCCTTCTCTATGAGGTATTCATGCAAGACTTTCTATATATTTGTCTGCTTGGAAATTGTTCTGTTCCTTCAATCTGTGAATTTTATATTTTCAACCAATCTTAGTCAATTCTCAGTTACTACCCCTCCTCTATTAGCTCCTTTTTGGATTCTGATTAGACAAATTTGTATCTTCTCTCTGTCCTCTACATCTTCATCTCTCTCTTATAAATGCCATCTCATTGTTCTCCATTTTATACTCTGCATATTTTCCTCAAACCTATCTCTCAATTTGCTAATTCTCTTTAGCTACATCTCATCTGTTAGTAAACCATCTATAAGCTGAGTTTATAATTTGAATTTTCACTTCTAGAAGTACCATTGGTTCTTTTTCTAATCTGTCTGGTCATTTTGTAGCAATTTTTTTTCCTTGATATTACCACCAAAGTTCTGTTTAATTTTAAAAACCATATATACATATATATCATATTTTATACCTAATAATTCCAGCAGTTTCTGCAGGTCTAATTTTGCTATGTGTTGTTTCCATTTCTTTCACTCATGGTGACTTGCTTCTTGGATGCTTGTGATCATTGGCAATTAAGATCATGTCTATAAAACTTCCTTCAGTACTTCTTTATCGTCTAGGTAATAGTTCATTCTTTCAAAGAGGATTTATATTTGCTTTTCCTAGGCATTTGGGAATACTACCAACTTGGTACTACTGTAAACTAAATTCTTGCCTATTTTTTGTTCTTTGGGATTATAAATGTGTACAAATTCAAGCCGCAAACCTGCACAATGCCTGGCTTATGTTGTGGATGCTCAGGGAAGGCTTTCTTTATATTTTTTAATTCTCTTCACCCAGAACCAATGCTGAGGCAGAAGAATTTTCTCTGCAGCTCCCTTTGCAGGCTGGATTTTCTTATTTACTCTTTTGCTAAGCAGTAGCCTTCTCTACCTCTCGGGAGTCTTAGATGATATCTCTCATATCAAGCATGAATACGGGAACTCCAAAGAACTAGCTCACAATTTACAGGTAGATTTCCCCAGAATAACCTCTGCCTTCAGGGAGCTTATGTATTCTCTAGATTCCTACTCCCACTTTCTTTTTTAATTCTAAGGATTTTCCTTATTCTTACCAGCTGACCTATACCACAGAGTAGACTTTCTTTAGAGGCATTTTATCCAGCACTTTCGGGGTTTAAAAATGAGGAGGATTTTCCAGAATATGCAAGCTGTCATCTTATCAGAAAGAGAACATACACTGCCTTTCTATTTCTACTTATGTATTTGGAATATACTGCCAAATATAAAATTGACAGATCAAGGAACAGAATTTATTTCATGGATTTTGTTACATGCTATAAAATTTAGTGGTGAAAATAAATCAATATCACATTTTAATAGTGGCTTGAGAAGATTTGTAGATTCCACCTCTAGTTTGCTTCAGAGAAGTTCTCTAATAGTTTTTTGGTTTTGATGATATCTGGAATAAAATACGATCTTAGTCTGATTCTTATAAAAACTTATCTTCTAAAAGAACAGCTACAAGTATTGGTAAGGATGTAGAGATACTGAAACACTTATACACTGCTAGTGGAATGTAAAATGGTGTGGCCATTTAGAAAACACTCTAGAAGTTCCCCAAGATATTAAACATCGAATTATCATTTGAAATGGCAATTCACTACTAATATATAACCAAGAGAAATTAAAACTTATATTCACCCAAAAACTCATACGTGAGCTCAGAGCAGCATTGTTTGTAATAGCTAAAAGGGAGAAACAACCCAGCAACTGATGAGCAGATAAACAAGATGTGGTATATCCATACAGTGGGATATTCTTAAGCCATAAAAAGGAAAGAAGCAGTGATCCACACTACAAGATGGATTCAGCTAGAAAATATTGTCCTAAATAAGAGAAGCCACACGCCAAAGACCACAGATTACATGATTCCATTACATGAAACATCCAGAGTAGGCAAATAAAAAGATGCAGAAAGTAGGTTAGTGGTTGTTTAGAGCTGGGAGGATGGCGATCTTGGGAGCTAATAGATAAGGGGGGGTTCACAGTTTCTTTTTGGGAAAATGTTCTAAAATTGGTTGTGGTGATAGTTGCACAACTCTGTAAATATACTAAAGTCACTGATTTGTACAGTTTAAATGGATGAAGGCATGTGATTACATTGCAATAGGGCTATTAGAATAAAAACCATGCAGGTAAAACAAATTCTGTGGCTATAGCATAAATTGACCTGAAAACCCTTTGACGAAACGGCACAAACACTACTTCTAAGGAAATCCAGTCACCGTACAATTGTGACCTTTTTTCTCCTTTGAGTCAATACTGCCTTTGAAAGAGGAAGCAAACCTAAGGACAAAAGCCATTATTTTGGTATTCTGAAAGCATGATTTCTTAGGGACATCATAGGGTGAGGCTAGTTTGCTTTAAAAATACATCTTTACAAATGATCTGAAAGAGGAAATGCACAGTGAAATCTCCCAAGTTGACAATTATACGATGCTCTTCCTGACAATAAGACACTTAGTTGATCAAAATAAATAAATCATAGGGCTTATTCGTGGGCAGCTGGAGAAGCCGGCTCCACACGATATGCTAAACTACTCAGGAAATTTACGAAGTAAATTTATGAAGAGCTTGTATGGCAAGGCCCTAGGCATGAAGGCTCAATACTAAGTGACCTAAAGACAAATAACGGGGCGCCTGGGTGGCTCAGTGGGTTAAAGCCTCTGCCTTAGGCTCAGGTCATGATCCCAGGGTCCTGGGATCGAGCCCCGCATTGGGCTCTCTGCTCAGCAGGGAGCCTGCTTCCCTATTTCTCTGCCTGCCTCTCTGCCTACTTGCGATCTCTCTCTCTCTGTCAAATAAATAAATAAATAAAATCTTTAAAAAAAATAAAATAAAATAAAGACAGTGCCTGGGACAGATTTTGGAAGCCCAGAAGAAAGCATTTTTCTCCTGCTAGAAGGCTGGCCCTTTGGAAAGTAGGGGCAGATACCCTCATATGCACAGCGGCCATCCCTCCTATCAGGGGCTGGGAATCTAGAAAGGTATACAGGCCCCTGAGAGCGTGAAGCTAAACTCTAGTGGGAAAGAAGGATGGTCTGTCCACTGAGGCTCTCTCACTGCTTCCAGGAAGGAGACAATAGGACTGCTGAGGATGGAAAAAAAAAAAAAAAAGAAAGAAAGAAAGAAAGAATTAAAATCCTCCTTTTCACTTCTACCCGGAGGATGGAAAAAAAGGGTCTCAAGTTCTCACTGCAGTGTAACTGCACAGCGACACACTCCTGAGAAGAGGAGGTACGCTCCTGGCAAGACCAACTATGGAACCAGTGGGCCTGCTGCAAAATCAGTGTGGGGTGCCTTGTTCACGAGTCATTTAGAATCTCACAACAGTGACCGCAGAGCACCGCACCTAACATGGGGCTCTTCCGAGTGTGGGGATCGCTGCAACTGCATGGGCCATACGCCCAGGAGGCCCTGCCTCTTGAGCAGAGAGAACAGCAGCAGCAAGAACTCACGAGGCACAGAAGAAAACCAAGATCACCGAAAATCCTAACACCTGAGACTGTTACCTTTTGGTGTATATTCCAGAGGATTTTATATAAACACCTAGACTGCTGGCCCTGAAACGACACAGGTTTGAACTGCACGCGTCCACTCATACATGGAATTTCCTGGATAAATACAGGACTGCAAATATATTTTCTATTTCTTATTATTTTCTTAATAACATTTTCTTTTCTCTAGCTTTCTTTATGAATACAGTACAGAATACATACAACATACAAAATATGTGTTAATCGACTGTTTATGTTATCAGTGAGGCTCTCAGTCAACAGGATGCTTTTAGTAGTTAAGTTTGGGGGAATCAAAGTTACCCACAGATTTCCAACAGTGCAGGGGATGGCTGCCCACAACCCTCTGCATTGTTCAAGGGTCGAGTGTACATGGAGACATTGATTAATACCACTTTTTATTTCACAGAAATGGTATAGTGTGCATTCTCTTCTGTAGCTTTTTTTTAAAGTTTATTAAAATATGGAGAACTTCCAAAATGTTAAAGACAGATCATCTCACTGCAACTGTATAGATTATGGAACATAAAAATCCATGTTCCATTTAACCAAACTCGTATTGTTAAGGTTGCTGAAGGGTCTTGGGTTTTTCATTATTAAATATGATGACCACTGGACGTGAATAAAGTGGAGTGAGGACTGAATGAGTTAATCAGTATAAAGTATTTCACAGAGTACTTGGCAAGTCATAAGCTCTCTATAAATGTTAGAGATTTTAGTATTGTGTCCTATATAAAGATTGAACTAATTTACATTCCTAACAGCAGGGTAAAAGAAATTGGTTTTCCTAAATCCTTGCCAATTCTTCCAAATTTTCCCTTTTGTATTTCTTCTATGAATCATTTGTTCATGTTCTTTGACAGTTCTATTGGATTTCTTATGCTTTTAAATTTTTAACTGATTTCTGTATGAGGATATGAGTCCTTTGTTGTAAGAATAACAAACACTTTTTTTTTAGCTTAAAAAAAATTTTTAAGACTTACCTCCAGTTCCTAGGACCTTGAGGAGCTCAAAATTTTCAATCCCCACCTTCTCTGCGTGTCCTGTTAAATTAGCTACAAAAAGAAAGAGAAAAGGGAAATAATTAAGGGAATCAGTAATAGGAGGGGACCCGTGGGGGCTTCTGAAATACCAGCAATGTTTTATTACTTGACTGGGTTAAGCCAGGGTTCACTTTATAATTATTTGTTAAACTATTCAGCTATGTTTTGTGCAATTTTCTGTATGTTATATATTACAGGAAAACTTTTTTAGAATTTAGAATTTAGTAGCTATATATCATTTGTACCTAAAGCTAACATAAAAATAAAATGTTAATAGACTCATTACTGATCAAGATAATCTGAAAATAAACACGAATTTCAGTATGTAGCTAGATATGCAGTACAAAAAAACTGGACACATTTAGACAACATATTCATTTATTTAACAAATATTTACTGAGTGCCCACCAAATATCATTCCCAGCATCTAAGCTGGATTCCACTCCCATTTCTTTTTTTTTTTTTTTTAAGATTTATTTTATTTGATTATTTTAGAGAAAGAGAGAGAGCATGAGTAGAAGGAGGGGCAGAGGGGGGAGGATCTTAAGCAGATTCCATGCTGAGCACGGAGCCCAATGTGGGGCTTGATTTCACAACCCTAAGATTATGACCTGAGCCAAATCAAGAGTCAGAGGCTCAGGTGCCTAGGTGGCTCAGTGGGTTAATCCTCTGCCTTCAGCTCAGGTCATGATCTCAGGGTCCTGGAATCAAATCCCACATCAGGCTCTCTGCTCAGCAGGGAGCCTGCTTACCCACCCCCTGCCTGCCTCTCCGCCTACTTGTGATCTCTCTCTCTCTCTCTCTCTTTCGCAAATGAATAAATAAAATCTTAAAAAAAAAAAAAAAATAGAGAGTCAGATGCTCAACTGATTGAGCCACCCAGGCACCCTTCTACTCCCATTTCTGCCACTATGCACCTGTACATAATTTAGCCTGCATTAGTCATTTAACCACCCTGTGTCTCAGTTCCCTCATCTCTGAAATGAGAGCATTGATCTCAATTAAACTCTAAGATCTCTGCTAGCTCTAAACTTTGTTTAAAAAGTATGAACTCTTTAAAAACATATTCTGTTGTATGAAGCAGTGTTTTCCAAAGTATATTCCTTTGATTCTCATCCTATCCAATAATATGTTAACAGATGTTATATTTGGGAGGAAAACATGCTTTCAAGTCAAATAAACTTGAAATGGTTGGCTTAAACAAAGTTAATCAGATTTCTTTACTGCTGAACTTCACAGATGAAAATCTGCATGAGAATCTTCAAAACTGAAATACCGTATTTGTCAAATTTATTGGATCACAAAATTATTTTTTATGGTAATACCTATTAATATTATGTGAACCAGCATTATGTAAATGTGGCTAAGGCAGGCTTGGCCCAAATCCTAGTTCTACCACTTAAAAGCCATGTGACCTTACATAAATTACTTAACTTTTCTGTGTCTCAGGTCCCCTCTAATGTAAAAAGATAATAAAAATACCTGCCCTCAGAACATACTAATGTCTGCAATTTGCTTTGAAATGCATTAAAAAAAATAGGATGGATTAATGGATGAATATAGGTATGGCTAGATATGTGATAAAGCAAAATGTTAATTACAGAATCTACATAGTGAGTGTAAGAGTGTTCAACGTGTCATTCTTCCAAATTCTCTGTATATTTGAAAATATCCATAATAAAATGGCAGAAAATAAAATAATACATACCTCATAGGGTTGTGATGAGGATTCAGTGAGTTAAATTTGTACAGAGCTTGCTATATGCCACTAAGCATTATTTATGCTTATACACATTATTATGTGTGTTTGTATACACAATGCTCTGTGCCTACAACTTCAAGAAAATCAGACCTAACTAGGAACTTCTGGAATTAAACATTTCAGGGGGATAAGTGATTTCAGTGTCCTTCCAAAGTTTAACTAAATGAATAATTAAAATTTTTTAAAATTATGGCCAAAACCACATAAAATTAAATTTCCCACCTTAGCATATAATAGAGTGTATAATATAGTGGTGTTAATTATATGTACTATGTTTACAACAGATCTCTGGAACTTTTTCAATTTTGTAAAACAAACTCTATACCTGTTGAATTTGATCTATTAACAATTTAATGTAATTGTTGAGATGGTTGGATTTGGGGCAACCATTTTATTATTTGTTTCCAACTTGTTTTTCCTTTTTTTTTTAAGTTTTATTTATTTAAGTAATCTCTACACCCCATGGGGCTCAAACTCATGACCCCAAGATCGAGTCACACGCTCTTCCAACCAAGCCAGCCAGCTGCCCCTTGTCTTTTCTATTGTTTGTTCCCATGTTCCTACTTTCCTGACTTAAAACAACAACAACAACAAAATACCATTTAAATGCTTTTTAGAATTTCATTTCAATTTTCACATTGGCATTTTACTCTACTTCTCTGCATTATTAGAGTAGTTGTTGCCCTAAGGATTACAGTATACATCTTTAATTACTCACAGTCCTCTTATAATTAATACTGTACCATTTCCCTAAAAATACAGAAGCTTTGCAATCATTCTTCATGGAATACAGATACGTATTAAATGGAGTTAATATCTTCTACATACGCTATAGATGCAAAACTTATATGATTTAAAAGAAAATAAGAGGAAAGACAGAGGCTTTCCCATTTATCATTTTGGATAATCTTTTTTAACTTTTCAAGGATCCTGAATTTCATCAGGTTTCAGTTTTTCTCAGCCTGGAAGAACTCCCTTTGACATTTCTTGTAGTGCAGAATTCTCAAGTTTTCTTTTATCTGAAAAAGTCTTTGCCTTCATTTAAATTTTTTCATTGAGGTACATTTCATAAAACTCCCCCTTCTAAAGAGTGCACGTCCATGGTTTTTGGTCTACTCCCAGTTGTGTCCGTGGCACCACTAATTCTGAATCCTCCTCATTTCTGAAGGATATTTTCCTTTCATAAAGATTTCAGGGAGGACAGGCCTTTTTCTTTCTTTCCAGGGCTTTTTAAACATGTTCTTCCACTCTCTTTCGGCCTCTCTATGGTTTCCAAGGTGAAGTCAGTCATTAAATGGATCATTGCTCTTCTATTTGAAATGTTATTATTTTTCTCTTACTGCTTTCAACATCTGCTCTTTATCTTTGGCTTTCCATAGTTTTGCCATGATGTGTCTTGATGCGGACTTCTTTGGGTTCAGTCAGTCTGGTATTCACTGGGTAGCTTGTATCTAGGAGTTTTTGGTTTTCATCTAATTTGGGGAATTTCTGCTTTAACTTTTCAAAAAAATTTTTTCTATCCCATTCTCTCTGTCCTCTGAGATTCCATTTCCATGCATGTTGGATTATTTAATACAACCTAAAAGGTCCCTCAGACTATTCATTTTTTGCTCCACTGTTTTCTCTCTGTTCGTCAAATTACTTTCTATCGCTCTGTCTTCGAGTTCATGTACTTTTCCTTCTGCACCTCTATTCAACTGCTAAATCCATCTACTGAATTTTTATTTCAAATATTGTATCTTTTAATTCTAGAACTTCCATTTGGTTCTTTTCCACTGTTTCTATTTATCTGATAGGATTTCTTGTTTTGTTCACTGAGATATTCACTGAGAACATAATATTTTATTTCACTGAGCATATTATAACAGCTGCTTTAAAAATCTTATCTGCTACTGCCCCAATATCTCATTCATCTCAGGGTAGGACTCAGCTGATTTTCTTCCTCTTCAGATATGTTCCATTTTCTTGATTCTCCATATATGTGGTAATTATGGCTTGTAGAAATGTTAATTTGTGAAGACTATGAAATTGTTATTTTTTTCTCCAGTGAGAGCTGTTTCTTTTGCTTAGCTGGCAACTATTTTCCATTGGCCTGAACTGTCAACTCTTTTTCTTAGGCGGGAGCTCCAGTCCAGTTCAGATTTTTTGTCTTTAGCTGAGCTGCTCTGAGTGCATTGTACTCATGCATGGCTCTGAGGTCAGTAAGAGATGTGTGTTCACAAAGGACTCCCCCTCCTCTGGCTCTTCTTCTTCTGGGATTTCTCTACTATCTTCAGTAATCAGGGCTCTCTGGTTTCAGTTTTCTAGTCTCCCCGGCCAGAGAAACTATTGTTTTTCCACCAGAGTTTCCAGAGTACAGACTGTACTTAGCCTGAAGCTAAAATCAGTGAAAAGGCAAAGTTACTTCTTATAGCTCTGTTCCTTCCCTCCTCCAACTATGTACTCTCCAGTAGAGCCTATCTGCTTCTGTTCACTCTCAAGTGCCTTAAATAGTTGCTTTTTATATTAAATCCAGGTTTTACAGCTGTTGTCTGCAAAGGAATTCTCCAGGAGGGGGTCTTTTCCGAAATTATGAGAAACAAGTCTTGCTTCGTACAGTCGACAGGATGAAGGGGAGCAGAATATGCCACCCCTAAATATGCCACTTTGGCATGTTGATTCTTTTGAAATAAAGTTACTTAAGAAACAGCCAGAGAAGGAAGGACACTGACCTCCTCTGCCCCCACCCTGAAAGCAGGAAATAAGTCTCACATTTGAAAGGTATCCTCCCTGTACCAGGAGGGTAGAAGGCATCCTTATTACCAGAAATAGAGGATTTAGGGCCCAGAAAGCTATATAAACAAACCTTGTTACTTCCTCACTAATTTGCTATCCCAAACCCAAACCCTACAGTCTTACCAATTTTTCAGAACGCTACATACTTTGGTGACTTCTTTGAGTCTCATATTTCTAAAGGCTCCTGTATACACAAAATTAATTTTTTTCTCCCATTATTTTGTGTTATGCCAATTTCATTATTAGGCCAGCCAAAGAACCTAGAAGAAAAGAAGGGAAAGGTTCTTTTCCCCTGCAATTATAAAGTTTCTACTTTAACTGCTGCACTAGCAAGTTAACTTGAAAGAGTAAAATAAAATAAAAAAGGTGATCTGATATAAGCTCATCTCAGGGGCCTTGAACTTAACACCCATAAAATTCTTTACATTCCATCATTAGGCAAAGTGAGTAATCCGACATATGGAAACGGACCAATTGGAAGCTCCACCAATATTTAGGCACGGGGGAGAATTTATTAGTTATAAAGATCTTTTTCATTGTGTTAACAACAAAACATGTAAAAACAAATGGTTAAATAGGATACTGTATAGAATCCTAGGCAGTGACAAGCACATATTCGAGCATGTGAGTCTAGGTGTCTAAATGGTTCTCGTTTCTATGCTATTACTTGTTATAATAAGTAGAAGCCTTTGAACATGAAGGTCTAAAAATAAACTACATTCTCTTAATTAAATTGTTAACCTCAGATCAAGAGCTCAAACTTCCCAGCAACACCACCAACATTTATTAGAGCAAGACTTAAATATTTATATTGTATTTCACCCTGGAGGTGAAGTAAACATCAGCCAATTACAGGAATCTGCATTTCTGAGTCATTACATGCCTTAGTGAAGTCTAACATGTACACTGATCAGATGGTGAGAAGCTCCTCCACGCCAGGGGCCAAACTATACCAGAAATAAGCCTTTACAACTGAGAGATAGGACGGTCCATTGTTTCCCTTCGTATGTGAAAATAAATGGCACTTTATTGTGATTGCAGGAGCTCCTTTTCCTGTGCCAGGCCAGCCTCTGCTGCCCCCCATCTAGTTCTCCCTGTAGGTAAGAGAAGTTACTAACCTAATTATGCAGGAGTCCAAAATCCCGATTGGGCAGAGTTAGCAGGATGTGGCAGGGCGGGGGTGGGGGGTCCCTGTTTAAAATAACAGTCTCCACACAGGGTCATGTGTTCCTGCCTCAAGCTCTTGGGCCGGCCTGAGCCACGGGGGCCCAGTGGCCATTCTCTGGCACTTCCCCTTCACTCTCCACCAGTCCATCCTTATCCAGCGCTTCGCCTCCCGAAGGTCACCAGCAGCCAGGGGCACTCCTTCTGCTGCACCCTCAGGTCACACTGGGTTACAATGCCTGCATCACTCAGCTCATGGCAAAAGCATTTTATTATCTCACATCATCACAAGAAAGGTGAGGTCACTACAGTGAGATAGTCTGAGAGAGAGAGAGAGAGACTATATTCACACTTTTATTACAGTCTATTGTTTAAATGTCCTGATTATTATTGTTGTTAATCTCTTACTGTGCTTAATTTATAAATTAAATTTTATTATAGTTATGTATGCATGTATAGGAAAATGCATACTGTATGGGGGTTTGGGACTATATGCATGGTTTCAGGCATCTGCTGGGGGTCTTGGAACATTTCTCCCGTGGATCAGGTGGGGCAAGTACTATATACAGTAGTCAACAAAGCAGACTCAGAGGTTCCTTTGGGATTGGGTGTTCACTTACTAGTTTGTTCTCCAGCCATCTAACTCACACACCTCAATACGCTGGTCCCAAAATGGTGATCAGATGAGGTTGGCAGGAAAGCAGGAGTCCTGACTTAGGCCTTAAGCCTGAACTACTTGCACCAAGGCCCTTTGAAGCAGAGTCCCAAATGTGCTGGCGGTTTGCAACCTTTATTCAGGTGGCCCTCTTGAGTCCCACGGGCTACTGTTTCTTGTAAATGGTCCCCTCATGACTCTGGTGGTAAGAGTTTACTGGTTGGGCAGAGCTTGGGCATTTCTGGATGTCTGACTAGAACGACATGGCACCAAAACCTTACCCTCAGCTCCTAATTCCCAACTAAAAGGATTAACTCCTTCCCACAGAAACAATGCCTTATGAAAACTCTTCACAAATACATAAAATACCAAAGAATATCAACAAACTTAGACTAGAGCCATGTAGTTGGTACATGACAGTACTGTCATGTCAATTGTTATATCAGACAGATATTGTGATACCCACACCTCTTGAGTTGTTAAATATTAGTAAACATAGATTAAAACAAAGAAAATGTTTTTACACTTTTCAAGGTCTATGTTAGGCCTATCTCTACAGTTAATCGGCTCAGACAGTCTCCTCTCATAAAAAGCATTTATAGTTTTTTACATTAATGCATTATTCAGTTAATTCATTTTGAAAAGATAGCTATGAACAGTTGTAATGCTTTCCTAGAGAAGTTTTCACCAATTTTTTTCTTATTAAAATATTAGAAATATTAGAAACTACCATTGAAAATCCTTTACTTCTTCATTGGTGTTATTATCCTATAATGCATTCTTCCTGGTTAGGAAATCACTTTTAAAGCTGAATTTCATAAATTCTTTCATAAGAAGTCAATGGATCTTTTAAAAATGTTTGCCAAAACTCAAATGAATTTCAATGTTTAACAGATTCTCTTTAGAGAACAGTTCGAATTATTAATAGCTCTTAAAGGAAAAAGCTTGTCTTACACAATGAATATAAAGTACTTGGTTTTTTACACTACAACTGGATTCCTTTGGCTCCTCAAATAATAATATGGTTATGTGCTATGTAGAAAAATATGGCCGATGTAATTTTTTAAATAAGAAATTTAGAAAAACCAGATAATTGTCTTTTCTCCCTAATTTAAATTGTTGCTTGTTCTACTATAAAATAATCCTGGTTTGTGGCTTAAAAAAAATAGACAATATAAATAGGCCTAAAGTAGATCTTGAAAATCTCCCATATCCCCATCAAAGATTACTATTGTTATTCCTTGGCATTTTCTTCCAGGATTTGAGTCATAAATCTATGAATGATAAACGGCTTCTCAGCCCAACTTTCTAGGCAATTCTACTATCAAATGTAATTTGTAATGCATATTATCTATGACCATTTCTTTTAAGTTGAGATGTTTAAATCAGAACTTTCCAATCTCATGAAGGAAAACAATCAGGAAAAACACATTTTTCATTCTGTTGCCATAGTTTCTGCTAAGCTGCACAAATGTAATTGCTCAGAGCATGTGCTGAAATCATTTGATTAGATTCAATAATTCACTTGTATTAAAGCTAAGAAAAGGTTTAATTTAAAGCACTTTTACAATTAAAGTAGAAATAAAGAAGAATAATGCTTCTGAGGCCATTTCAAGTAAGTTGTTAGCATATAAGGGAGGTACTCATATGCCAGATTTTACTCAATGAATTAATCATTTATTAAAACTGCAATAAGCTACAATAAATGTGATTTATTGGAAAGGATTATGGAGTCTGTGGATAATAAGGGGAATATCATTATCACGTGAAACTACTAAAAATGCTCATTGAGAATACAATTTCTCATTTACTCATTTAACAAATACTGAGTACCTACAGACAACTGAGCCCAACAGATGGCTATTAGGTCTCCAAGAAACACAGGATTTGAAAATGTGAGAAAGGCTAGGGACTCCTGGGCTAGAAGAATACGTAGAACAAATGCGTAAATCAGACAAGTGCTTTCCTAGTACGGAATAAGAGGACTGCCCTAATTAGCTATGAAGGGCTTGTGTGAGAAAAACAGTAAAAGTACTGGATCAAATAGGTACACAAAAGTAGCTGACCAAGCCTAGAATGCCAGACTAATTAGTTTGACTTGAATCCATAAGCAGTAATGGCTCCCGACGAGGTTTTAGAAAATTACATTGCCAACAGTGTGCCATGTGGATGGCAGCAAGGAAAGACTAAAGATAAAAGAGGGAGAGGTTAATGCAATCAACTAGATGTTTGCTAACAAGAATCTGGTCTGAGTAGAAACTAGAATAAAGAGGAAAAAACGAGCCTAGAATCACTGCAATATTTAGTTTAAGAAACACTTGCTGAACACCGGACTTGGGTGCTGAGACCACACAAGCAAACAGGACAGGGTTCCTACTTTTGAGAATAAATAAATTGAACTTCGTTTCTCCTCCTCCCCCCACCCGCTGGCCCCATATCTGAAGTGTAAGAAATGGAGTCCCTTGGGTGGCTCAGTCAGCATCTAACTCTTGATTTCAGCTCGGGTTGTAATCTCAGGGTCCTGGGATCGAGCCCCACCTGGGGCTCCCTGCACAGCGTGCAGTCTGCTTCTCTCCCTCTCCCTCTCCTCCCACTTGCGCGTGAGTACTCTCCCTCACTCAAATAAATAAGTCTCAAATAAATAAGTCTTAAAAAAAAAAAGTACAAGAAATGAAAGTCTGGTAAATGGTAGTGTTACTGATAAATTCTGTTGAAGGGGGAAGTTGAAAGGGAAGGATAAAAGAGGAAGTTCTGGGGTTTCAACACTGATTTTGGAGTGATGGCAGGGCATCCCCAAAAGGCTGCCGTGTAGACAGTTCTAAACAAGGAACTGAAGTTTGAAGTTTGGCAGAGACAGCACACTGATGGGGTTTAGAACACAGCACCTTGGCATACTGATATTTTAAACTGAAGGAATCTGAAAATCAATAGCAGGGTTAGGGAAGGAGTTTTTGACTGCCTCCCCCCCACCCCCGAAGCAAGTCATAAAACTTGCCTGTGAGAGGCCCCCTTGCTAGACCCAGAGAAAGGAGCATCCCTATTTTTGTAGACAGGGGACACAGGGAGGAGTCTGAACAAACTGGTCTTGCTAATAAATTCTCCCAGGTTACAGGTTACTACACTTACGTCACACCTGTGCCCTCTCATACCCCTGTTCTATGACCTTCCACACCATCACACATGACATGAAAATGCTAAGTTTATGTCTCCTGGGTCTTCATTTCCTTATGAAGGCTCCCATGTCACAGGAAACTTGTTACATAAATGTATGTGCTTTTCTCTTATTAATCTGTCTTTTGTTACAGGGTCCCAGAGGACTTAGAAGGGCAGAGTAGAAAAAAAGTTTTTAGGAGAAGAGCAAACACTTTAAGAAGAAAACCCTCAGGAGACAACACAGAAAGGGCGCAGAAGGTCTTAATGAAGACCAGGAGTGAGGATGCAGGGAGGAAAGAGCCAGAGAAAAGGTGAAAAAAATGAACAGTGTATAGAATCCAAAGAAAGAATGCCCTAAAAAACCCTGATTACCAATGAAGTCAAACATGGTACAATGGGAAATATGTATCTGGTCTTTGTCCAGGTTCCCAGCACATAGCACCTTGAAGCTTAGGACTCTCCAGAGTGGTAAGAATGTTTTTTGTATGCTGAGACAACTGGGGGCTACAGGGATCCAGACTGCTCCACCATGGGCGTTGGCTGCTGGGAAGACCTAGGACTTTCAGCCCCACTCTCCCCTCTGCCTCCTCCCGGGGAGACAGGCTATGGATTAAGTTAATCACCAATGGCCAATGACTTAACCGGTGATGCCTATATCAAGAAACTTCCAGAAAAACTCCTGAACAGTGGATCTGGGAGGCTCAGGTTGCTGCACACACAGAGGTGCTGGTTGGTGGCGCTCGCTGAGAGAGCAGGAAGTTCCACATTCCCCTCCCGCGCCCCGACTACCCATACCTCGCCCTGAGACTCTCTCCCATTTGGCTGTTCCTGAGTCATAGGCTTTATCCTCAAGTCTAGACTGGAGGTCAGGGTATATGGATGGAGACAGATAAACAAAACAACATCCTTTTTTTTTTTTTTTAATTTTTATTAACATATAATGTATTATTTGCCCCAGGGGGACATGTCTGTGAATCATCAGGCTTACACATTTCACAGCACTTAACAGCACACACCCTCCCCAATGTCCACACCCCAGCCACTCTATCCCTACCCCCCCCCCCCCCGCGGCCACCCTTAGTTCGTTTCTTGAGTCTAGGAGTCTCTTATGGACAAAACAACATCCTTAAAAACAATGGATATAGGTAGTTCTATTTAAAGATATGAAAAGAAGGAACAGAGTGAAAATGGGAAAGAATCGTATGAAATATTTTTCAAACTTAGCAGTCAGATGAGAGAGAAGGTCAGAAATGATAAATAATGGGGTCTAGGACAGAAAGGGTTAGAGAGAAGGATTAAAAGACACAGTGAAGAATAAGGATATGTAAAGGATGGAAAAAAAGATTATATATAGCCTTTCTACTAGACACAAATGGTCTCTGAAGGGAGTACCAGAGAACCAGTGCATTGAAGCAAGAGTAAAATGCCTCAGAAACCAGCTTGGCTAAAACATACGGGGGGATGAAATGAGATCTACAAAAAGTCATCTTATGAGATAAAAATCAGTGTAAGCAGCGTAGAACTTGAACTATGCTAATCAAAAGAACTAAAATATTTTTTTTAAAAAAGAACTAAAATATTTAAAGAATGGATAACAAAAGATAGACTGGAAAAAACAGAATGCCAAGTTGGGTAATGTGTTTCTAGCACTTTCCAAGGGACAATGTGATTACCAGCTTCAAACATCAGGTCCCCTAGGAAGCAACACCCCTATCCTGGAGATGGCCTTACTGTGCTCCTAAGCTTTTTTCTTGTACAGCACACAGCCAATCCCTTTTTTCTAAGTCCATCTTCACCCAGCAACCCAATTTTAACTCGAGACCCTCACCCCAAAGGAAAAAAATGCATTAATCTAGCAAATCAAGTGTTTTGTGTAGTTGCCTCTATATCCCACTCTAAAGTGGTGAGGTGTCATTTGGGTTGATATATCAGTCTTCCGAGGTCGTAATCACAGCAAGAGGCATGAAATCAGAGCATAAAGAGGAAACGCAATTAACAGAATGATCCAGCATTGAACCCCGTTTGTCACTATCGAGGAACACCTCATTACGAGCAGTAACTACAAGACACTGCAACCATATACTGTGACCTCGTCAATGGTTTTGTGACTGTTTTCATCTTGGAAGAAAAGGAAAAGTTACAGAAAGCAGCATTGTGAGATTCAGCTGTGAGTACAGTAGGAAGTAGGGAAAGAGCTTGCTGCAGCTGAAACCGAAATAATTAAACCACAATTTATTATAAATCTGTGATCTATAAAACATCAGCTTAGAAAGCTTAAACACCACACTCTTGTCCACCAAAAAAACGCTCACCCAACTTTCAGGCACTTTCCAGGTTTGTCTTCCTCTCTGAGACATTATCTCATCAATTAAAAAATAAGAGGGGTTGGGAAACAAAGCCTAACAAGCTAATAAAAATGTTCCCGTTTTTGGTAAAAAAAAAAAAAGGGAGTTCCAGTCCTGCTCAAATTTCCTACTCTTCAGCGATTAGTTTCGCCTTCCCCTTTCTAGCACCTTCACTATTAAAGAAATCAACATTAACCTCTAATTTCCAAGTACCGGTGTGAATAAGATCACAGCACAATACTGTAGACAATTTCCTCTTAAAACTTTTCCTCTATCATATCTGTATCTATATCATATCTATAACAGAGAAATTCTCAGAGGTGAGGGCAATCAGAACCCCATCATCCTAACACGGGCTACTCTCCTTTTGTACCGTCACCTGTAGTCTTCTCCCCCGTGTGTATCCCAGTCCCGAGCTGGGGCTTGCCTCCTCTAGACTCAGGGGACCCCACCTGGTGGAGCCTCCCCTCCAGGAGTCTGACACCCTCAGCTCTCTCTGAGCTCCTGGGGCACCACCTCTGGTCCACACCACACCAATCCAGACACGACACTGGGGCTTCCTCTGAGCTCTAGAAAAGACAGTAACAAAACCTGAACACAGGCAGAAAGCATCCCTGAGGAGAAGAGGCTTTGGTGAAGACTTCTGGAGAAAGGCAGAGGACTGGCACACACGGCAACAACGAAAGGGAAACTGGAAGTAGGAACGGTTCGCCTTTCTCACCATGTTCCAGCCTTCAGGGAGAGGGTCTCTATCTCACCAATTCCTCCCTTTCCTCCTTTTCTCTCTCTCCTTCTCTCTTAGGAGCAAAACCAACAAATCGGTTCCCTTGTACCCTGTCAAGCAGCTTCCCCCACTCCTGACCCTCAGCCCTCGCTAACAGCCGCACTCACATCCCCAAGTGGGCTCGACGTCAAGGCGGTCTCCCCAGGGCAGCTCCCCCCATACAAGGAATTTGGGGGCCCACTGCCGGGATAAGACATTTTTCTTCTCCCTACCTCTACTGTAGGTTTTAGGCAGCCATCATACTCTACATATAACCACGCAGTCTACCAACTGAACAGATATTCTAAATGCTTACTTGAATCCAGTTTTGTGCCAATCAGTGGCAACACCAGAGCAGACATCCTCCCTGATGCCACGCAGAGTGGGGTCCAGCAGTGGTACGTGGGCTGGTGAAGAAGCCCGCGGTACAAGCACGACCAAAGAGGTATGAGGCAGAGTAGGAAGGGGGCACCTCGCCACATCTGAAGATTTGGGGAAGTTAGGCACAGACGGAGAAAAAAAGCCTGCTCGTCAGAAGAAACACACAAAAGCACCAAGAAGACCGAGAACATGGCATCCCTGGGAATGTGCAGTCAGCGCAGACAGGCAAATGGAAGAGGAGGAAAGGGTGAGAAGGCACAGCAAGAAGTAAGGCAGGAACCAAGTCACAGAGACTCTGATTAGAAAAGGTTATATATTTTGTTCTAAAGACAATGGAAGCCAACGACATGTTTTAAGCAGAGGATTATGATAACCATTTCTGAACCTGAGAAAGACCACCGGCAGCAGAAGCAGCATGGAAAATGAGTTAGAAAGGAATTCACATGAAGACAGCAAAGCCAATGCACAGGTTGATACAATGGTTGAGGCCAGAAACAATAAAGTACACTAAGGCACTGAAATTAGGAAAACAAAAGAAAAACTGAATTCCTTAATACGTATTAATACTACTACGCACAAAGTGAAAACATTGGAAATCACTAAAATCATGAAATTCTGAATAGCTGTAGTATAGTCTCTTCAATTCAAAATGATAATCCTTGGGGCGCCTGAGTGGCTCAGTCTGTTAAGCGTCTGCCTTCCACTCAGGTCATGATCCCAGGGTCCTGGGATCGAGTACCGCATAGGGCTCCCTGCTCAGCAGGGGCACCTGCTTCTCCCTCTGCCTCTGTCCCTGCTCATATTCTCTCTCCCTCGCTCACGCTCTCTCTAAAATAAATGAAATCTTTAAAAAAGTGATAATCCCTAAATGACCATGAAATCATAAAGTACTTAGAGCAAAAGAAAAGATCAATTTTCATATGTTGTACATGAACTGTATCCATTTGTTAAAACTCAGAACTGTATGCCAAGAAGAGTGAATTCTACTATATGTAAATTATACCTCGATACAAAAATACGAGAGCTATAAAGAACCATCAAAGTATTTTTTTGTGTTTTGAGTTTTCTCCCATGACAATATTTTTTAAACATGAATGTTATAAAGAAGAAATTTTCAGATTCAACAAGAATTTTCTCGATGTCTATTTGGTTACTGTTTTGCACACATATCTGTTTGTCAAAGGTAATGCTTACTTTTTAGAAAAGCCACATATTTTCTAAGAGCAATATAAAGCTTCTAAGATTTATTTTTCAAAATGCACACATTTTTGGTACATCTTACACATCATCTAAGCAACTTATTCTGCAATTTTATAAAAACAGGTTATTTATTAATGCATTATTCTTAAATGTTACCAGTTTTTCTGTCCTTGCTATAATTGCATGTGATTTGATAACATATTATTTAATATGCAGATGTGAGTGGGGATATATATAGATTTGGTAAACATAAACTTTGTGAATTGTCTGTGGGATTTCCAAACGAAGATGACCAATGGACAGTAAAGAATTTTACTATAGTAGATTATTTGAAAATTCACAATTATCATAAAACACACAGCTTTACAAGAAATGTCATCTTGAATACTGCATTCCTGGCCAAGTCCTATGGCTGAGTTAATACACACAAAAATGTGATGAAAAAGGTAATTTAGGGAACAGTAGAGCACATCGAAAGGATTGCGCTGAAGTTTTTAGAAGACTTATTTTCAGAGGTAAGCTCCCTCAGTATTAGTTTATCACTTAGTGTTAGTTTAATCAATCATTAGCTGACAGTTTAAAGACAACCCAGCTTTGAACCTCAGTCCGGACAGACAAAGAACAGAGCCACACCACTGACACTCCGCACGGCTTGCCTTTTTCTGAAGGTCTACCTTCATTTGCACTGGGAGTCAAGCTGCAGTATTTTGGCAAGCAAAACATTAGATAACTTACACATGATAAAAACTGAAACCATCACAGCAAGATAAACACTCTAGATTCCAAAGTGCCACTGAAATTATTTTGGTATTTGCTGACATATTTTAAATTGTATCTTCTGTGCAAGATAGACAGTAGTTTTCAAACAGTCCAAGGTAATATTCCCAAGAGTCAGATTTCAATTTGATGTAAGAAAATACAGCAGCACTTTGTCCCTCCTAAGCCATAACCTCATTTTTCCACTGCAATTCTATTGTTGCCTCTTCGCCTGATTCTATTGTGAGAAAGAACTTTATCAACACCCCTTCCTTTTTCTAGTTTCCAGACTACATGCTGCTAATAGTGCCAATTTGGTTTCTATCAGCACTTACACGCAGCAGCCTTGAATCAAATCAGTTTGCGATAATATGTGCTTAGGGCTAGAAACTTTCAGAGGGCCTACTGCCAACTTGTTTTTCAAGAAGAGTTCTACTTCCAAAAAATGTTAATTTTAACTCATAGTGAGCTGCCTAATTTAATGCAGATGAACACTGGGGACTGAAGAAACTAAATTCATCCCGTCTTGTCCCATCCTTCCTCTCCAATCTCAGTTTGAACCGTGTTTTCTCCACCACAACAACCCTCTGACACCAAGTCTGCAATTCAGAAGAAAAGGGCAAGGAGTGCTCTGGAAGGACTTCGGGGGACTAGAGCTGCGCAGGACCATGCTCCCCTGTTGTCCCCTTCTCTTATTTCAAACAGGAAATGTACAACCCATTCCCCTGAAACCAAGTCAAGCAATTAACACCTCTGATTTTACGACAAGGGTATGAGCACAACGGTGTCGCCATATAACAAGTCACAGAGCTTTCCTGCCTCTTAAACACTATGATAGTGCTCCCTGCTCACTTAAGTTTTTTCTCTTATTTTAAAATGATTTCAAAATCTAAAGTTGCTAATGGACAACTCCCATATTCAGAATTACCAATTTTTAACGTTCTGCCACGCTTCTCTTATTCGTACACTTACACATACGCACACGCTCTCACACGTGACTTATTTTTTCTGATCTATTCAGAGTAGTTTGCACATATCATGCATCTTTGCCCCTTAATACTTCAGTATTTCTAAAAATGCTTTTAAGTAACCTCAGTATAGTTATTGAATTCAGATATTTAACACTGATAAAATTCTGTAATCTAGGGTCCCTATCCTGACTTGTCAACTGTCTGATGTTCTTTGTGATTGTTAATCTTATGTTCAATCTGGCTGGACTACCTGGTGCCCAGATACATGATCAAACATCATTCTGGGTGTTTCTATGAGGGTATTTTTGGATGAAACTAACATTTCATTGGTAGGCTCTGCGTAAAGCAGATTGTCTTCTGGAAAGTCAGTTGTGTACAGGAGTTTCCATCATCAAATGGAAGTGGTACACGTGACACTGGGGCTGAGCAGGCCCTGAAAGCAAACAAGTTATGTGAACAAGTGGCCCAAATGCCCGAGGTCCTCACTCCTGCCACACCGCCTTCGCTCTCCCAGCCTGCACCTGTGGCTTCATGGGGGAGGTCCCTAAGATCAGCAGACAGAAAAGACAAGACCCAGGACTGGGTACAGATGGTTCAACACAACATGCGGCCAGCACCTGGAAGTGGATAGTTATAGCACCACAGCTCCTTTCTGGGACATTCCTAAAGGACTGTGAAGGCAACACGTGACCAGTTACAGAAATGAAGACTGCAATGAGTGTGTGTGTGTGTGCACATGTATAAAACAAGTACCTTCATTCTCTCCCCTCTTATTCCCTTATCATGTAGCATATGATGTACTGACTTCATGTCATAGTATTTAACTCAAAGGATGGCTATCGAGGAGAAATATAAACATCATTCGAGAACTGTGAATCCTCTTCTGCAAAAATAGTGTGTTTTCTGTTGTACACAAGACAGCTGTATCATGTTAGCTCCAAGTTTGACCTTGTTATTGTCTTTACTTGGAGGTTAAGTATGACTTAAAGAGGTGGCATATGGATATTTGGTCAAACTGTCAAGCATTACTCTGGGTGTTAACTGTGATTGTGTTTCTGAATAACACTTAAATCTATGGCCTTTAAGTAAAGCAGATTGTCCTCCACAATGTGGGTGGTCCTCATATGATCAGCTGAAAGGCTAAATAGAACAAAGAGACCAGTCTGTTCTGAGGAAGAGAATTCTTCAGCACACTGCCTTCAGACTAGAACTGGATTATCACCTCTCCTCAGCCTCACCACCCTTGCAGATTTTGGATTTGTTAGCCTCCAGAATCACATGAGCTCATTCCTTGTAATAAATCTCTTTACATACACATACACACACACATACACTCTCTCTCTCTCTCTCTACTGGTTCTGTTTTTCTGGAGAACCTCAACTAACACATCCTTTAATATCACTTTCTCTTTGAGTATAAGATCCAGTATACAATCACATATTGCATTTATTTTGTCATGTCCCTTTAGTCTTGTTTAATCTAGAAGACTTCCTCAAACCTGGTCTTTTACAACTGACGTTTCTGAAGCATAGAGATCATTACTTTTGTTTATTTAAGCAGAATTTTGACTGAAGTTTGCTCACGATTCCAGTTGTGCATGCCTAGCTGGAGTACTAAAGTGATGTGTGCTTCTCAGGATATCACAACCAAAAGCATACAGTGTTAGTCTGTCCCATATTGATGACGTTAGTTTTATTGATTTTTTATTTACTTATTTTATTTATTTTAAGTAGGCTATACACCCAACATGGGACTCGAACTCATAATCCTGAGATTAAGAGTCACATGCTCTACCGGCTAAGCCAGCCAGGTCCCCTGGTGATGTTAGTTTTGATCACCCAGTCAAGGTACTATCCAGTTTCTCGATTATACAGGTACTAATTTTCCCCCCTGCAATAAGCAATCTGTGGAAAGGCACTACACGGCCATTAAAATATTGTGTTCCTCACCAAACTCCCACATCCACATTTAGCATTCATTGATTATTCTTGTGTAAAGCAATCTTTACTATATGGTTACAAAATAATAAAATCTTTAACAAATAACAACAATAATAATTTTTTTAATAATAATTTTCCACCTCTTCTACCCCTTCTGTGTTTTTCAGTTAGCACTGTACTTTAAGAGTCCTCCCTTCTTCCTTCCTATCTACCTACCTATCTATTATCAGAGTATTCATGGATTACCATTTTTTCAGTGGCTTAAAATTCATTCCTGTCCTTAATATTTTCCTGTAAAACTGACCCAGATTTGGCCTGTGGAAGCATCTTCAAGCTGGCTTCTGTGTCCTGACATGACCTCTTCATTTATTTTTCTTCTTTCCTTCCTTTTTAGCATTTATTTGCTTCCTCTTACAAGAAGCTGTGATTCCTTTTAAGGGTAAATGGTCTTAGGAGCCAAGATCCTGGTGCCACATGTGCTCACTGCTATTGGGAGATCTTGCCTTCTAGGCCTTTCCATGAACAGAGCTAGGAAATGCATATTTATGCCATTTTATATATACTTATGTCCTCTGTACATATATGCTTATGTTGTGTATGGACTTATGTTGTACTTGGACTTATACTGTATATATATGTAGTATGTGTGTTTCAAAATACTCTAAGAGATGCTTCATTCAATTGGTGTAAACTATTTGCTTACAATTTTCTAATGTAGAAAACTATTT
This sequence comes from Procyon lotor, assembly GCA_028646535.1. NCBI lineage: Eukaryota > Metazoa > Chordata > Mammalia > Carnivora > Procyonidae > Procyon > Procyon lotor. The sequence continues at coordinate 111,035,624 of CM053609.1, forward strand.
GTATATGAAATTATTTGACCTTAAACTTATTTACTGGTTTAAGTCATATGAAATGAACCAAAAAGCATATAGCCGATTCACCCAAAAAAATAAGATCATGATGAGTGTAAGAGATCTAACTCTGAATGATGAAACCCAAATATTCTAAGATTGAACCAATGGAATGTGAAATACACCAATAATGTCCATGTCTCCAGACAGACTGCCAGGCCATCACTAAGCCACTTCTCATCAAACAAAAGGCAGTAATCTTTCTAAGAAATACCAGAATTCAGCAAGTAGAGGATACTTGGTGGGGAAGCTGAAGCAGAAAAAGAGGCCTGAGCAATCTGGGGAGGCAGGTCCTAACACCCCTTTCCCACCACCTTTTTAGCCTGGAAATAAATGCTTAAATTTGAGAATGTTTACATGGTTTGCATGGTTTCTTAGTTCTGCTTCTGGATGTTTCATCGTGAAAAGCTAGATTTTTGCTGTGACCTCAAGTAAAATTGAAATCGAATCTAAAATTGGGAACAAACATGTACACATACTTATGCTCCAAGTGTTCTTATGCAACACAAATTACAAATAGTTATATACACAATGTAATTTAAGGTTTACATGCTGTTCTTCTATGTGCGGCCCCATCTTGCTTTAGTCCCAGCTCTATAAATAAATATTACTGGCTCATCAACAGTCCTTTTCCCCTCTCTTCTCTCTATTCTTTTTTAAAGACTCTCTTAAAACTTCCCTTTCCCACACTATGCCCCACAGGGCTGCTATAGCAAGAGCTCTGCCAGAATTTGGTGTGGTTTTTCCTTCCCTTCTTAGATGTAATCTGAAGAGTATGGTATTCCCTAACTCCCAGCAAAGCTGATGATATGGGTCATAAGTGGTTTTATCTGAGCTTCTAATTAATATCATGGGGTTTGGGGGAGCGTATATGGAAGACTTGGAATCAGGCAAATGTCATCATCCTCCAAATCTAAAAGACCTATCCTTGCTCATGGTTAAAGTGTCGTTTCTGAAGTCCTCTCCTTTCCCATCCCCAACCCCCCAAATGTTCAAGGCAACTAGGAAGTTTCCAGCTTGGTCTGGGAGTCTCTTAGAGGTGTTCCAAAAGTTAAAAACCTTCCAAAACATCCCCACCTGACCCTCAATGGAAAGCTAAATGTTAGTATCCTTTTTCTGTTTAAAAAAAAATGATGGAGTTTTTCTTTGTGTATGGTATAAGAGAAAATGAATTTTTAGGACTTCATCGAGATAAAAAGCTCCTGTACAGCAAAGGAAACAGTCAACAAAACAAACAGGCAACCCACACAATGGGAGAAGATATTCACAAATGACACTACAGACAAAGGTCTGATATCTAAGATCTATAAAGAATTCCTTAAACTCAACACTCAAAAAACAGATAATCACGTCAAAAAATGGGCAGAAGACATGAACAGACACTTCTCCAAATTAGACATACAAATGGCTAACAGACACATGAAAAATGTTCATCATCATTAACTATCAGGGAGATTCAAATCAAAACTACATTGAGATACCACCATACACCAGTTAGAAAGGCCAAAATCAACAAGACAGGAAACAACAAGTATTGGAGAGGATGTGGAAAAAGGGCAACCCTCTTACACTGTTGGTGGGAATGCAAGTTAGTGCAGCCACTTTGGAAAACAGTGGGGAGATTCCTGAAGAAATTAAAAATAGAGCTACCATATGACCCTACAATTGTACTACTGGGTATTTACCCCAAAGATACAGATGCAGTGAAAAGAAGGGCCATATGTACCCCAGTGTTCATAGCAGCAATGGCCACAATTGCCAAACTGTGGGAAAAGTCAAGCCTCCCTACAACAGAAGAATGGATAAAAAATATATGGTCCATATATACAATGGAATATTATGCCTCTATCAGAAAGGATGAATACCCAACTTTTGTATCAATATGGATGGGACTGGAGGAGATTATGCTGAGTGAAATAAGTCAAGTGGAGAAAGTCAATTATCATATGGTTTCGCTTACTTGTGGAGCACAAGGAAAAACATGGAGGACATTGGGAAAAGGAAAGGAAGGGTGAATTGGGGGAAATTGGAGGGGGAGGTGATCCATGACAGACCGTGGACTCTGAGAAACAAACTGAGGGTTTGGGAAGGGAGGGATGGGGGAGGTTATTTTGGGTAATAAGGGGGGCACATATTGCATGGAGCACTGGATGTGGTGCATAAACAATGAATCTTGGAACACTGAAAAAATGAAATTTTTTTTAAAAAAGGTGGATTCTTTGCAGCATTACAGTCTTAAACCATTCTGAATGCCTTCATACAAGATTTTCCCTATAGGAGGTTTTATCACTCAGAATCATCTAAATTATATTATGGTAACATATTACCCCAAAATTTCAGTGGCTCAAAACAAGTTTACTTCTCATTCATTCTTCATGTGCACTTGTTTTACCTAGGGGTTCTGTTCCATGTCTTCTTTACTCTGGTACTTAGGATCACAGAGAAGCCACCATCTAGAATACTGTCAGTTGCCAAAGCAGTGGGAATAAAAAAGCTTTGAAAGGTATCATACTGGAAATTTTTTTTTCAAATTTTTATTTAAATTCTAGTTAATTAACATATAATATAATATTGGTTTCAGAATTAGAATTTAGTGATTCATCACTTACATACAATACCCAGGGCTCATCCCAACAAGAGCCCTCCTTAATCCCCATCACCCATCTAGCCCATCCTCCACCCACCACCCCTCCAGTAACCCTTGTATGTTCTCTATAGTTAAGAGTCTTTCATGGTTTGTTGTCCTCTTTCTCTTTTGTTTTGGCCCTTTACCCCATATTCATCTATTTTTTTCCCTTAAATTCCACATATGAGTGAAATCATACGGTATTTGTCTTTCTCTGACTCATTTCACTTAGAATAATACACTCTTAGCTCCATCCACATTGTTGCAAATGGCAAGATTTAATTCTATTTGATACTTTCTGACAGTATTCCACTGTGTGTGTGTGTGTATATGTGTGTACATCTTCTTTATTCATTCATCAGCCAATGGACACTTGGGCTCTCTCCAAAGTTTGGCTATTGCTGATAATGCTGCTATGTAAACATCAGGGTACATATACCCCTTTGAATCTGTATTTTTGTATCCTTTGGGTAAATATCTCATAGTGCAATTGTTAGGTCATAAGGTAGTTCTATTTTTTTATTTAAATTCAATTAGCCAAAATATAGTACATCATTAGGTTCAGATGTAGAGTTCACGTATTCAACAGCTGCATATAACACCCAGTGCTCATTATATCACATGCATTCATATTGGCAAAGAAGAAGTCAAATTCTCTCTTTGCAGGTGACATGATACTTTATGTGGAAAACCCAGAAGACTCCAGCCAAAAATTGCCAGAATTCATAAAGGAATTCAGCAACATGGCAGGATATAAAATCAACACATAGAAATCAGTTCCATTTCTATGCACTATCGATGAGACAGAAGAACAAGAAATTAAAGAATCGACTCCATTTACAATTGCACCAAAAACCATAAGATACCTAGGAATAAACTTAACCAAAGAAGCAAAGGATCTATACCTTAAAAACTACAGAAAATTTATGAAAGAAATTGAGGAAGACACAAAGAAATGGAAAAACATTCCACGCTAATGGAATGAGAACAACAGAACAAATATTGTTAAAATGTCTATACTGCTGTACCAGCTTGCATTCCCACCAACAGTGTAGGAGGGTTCCCCTTTCTCCGCATCCTCGCCAACATCTGTCATTTCCTGACTTGCTAATTTTAGCCATTCTGACTGGTGTGAGGTGGTATCTCACTGTAGTTTTGATTTGTATTTCTCTGATGATGAGTGATGTTGAGCATTTTTTCATGTGTCTGTTGGCCATTTGGATGTCCTCTTTGGAGAAATGTCTGTTCATATCTTCTGCCCATTTCTTGATTGGGTTATTTGTTCTTTGGGTGTTGAGTTTGAGAAGTTCTTTATAGGTTTTAGATACTAGCCCTTTATCTAATACGTCATTTGCTAATATCTTCTCCCATTCTGTCAGCTGTCTTTTGGTTTTGTTGACTGTTTCCTTTGCTGTGCCAAAGTTTTTGATCTTGATGAAGTCCCAATAGTTCATTTTGGCCCTTGCTTCCCTTGCCTTTGGAGATGTTTCTAGGAAGAAGTTGCTGCGGCTGAGGTCGAAGAGGTTGCTGCCTGTGTTCTCCTCCAGGATTTTGATGGAGGGAATGCAAGCTGGTACAGCCACTCTGGAAAACAGTATGGAGGTTCCTCAAAAAGTTGAAAATAGAGCTATCCTACGACCCAGCAACCGCACTACTGGGTATTTACCCTAAAGATACAAATATTGT
>CM053609.1:111040486-111054056 GCA_028646535.1 Procyon lotor
AAAAGAAAAGAAAGGAAGAAAGAGAAAGGAAGGAAGAAAGAGAAAGGAAGGAAGAAAGAGAAAGGAAGGAAGAAAACAAGAATAGTAAATGACTCAGGAGAAGGGAGAAAGGTCAAGTCAAAATGCCTGCAGAGGGAGCTATTACATGAGCAAGCTAAATTATCCCCAGGGGACCCCAACAAAGCTTGGGATTTGGAGGCATAGGTTAACCATGGACAGCAGAGGACCGAAGGAAGGACTGGAAGGAAGGAAATGAAACATGAAAACAAGGAAAATGGCTGAAAGCCTTTCAACAAGTTTGACTCTGTAGGTCCCCACACTCACATGACACAGGATTAATAATTTGAGGATGAAAAGAACCAGATTTGGGGTTATCAGATACAGCAAGGGGCAAGGATGAGGCAGGAGACCAAAACCAAAAAATTTTAAAAAGTCCACATATCCCCTGCTCGCTCCAAAAACCAGAGGGCCAGGCTAATGCTCCCCAAATATTAGTCCAAAAGATCCTTCTTGGGAGAAATGGGACAGTCTTGAGTAAAAGTCGTATTGACATTGACAGCTGGGGTTCCCAATACAAAAGCTCTACTGTACAAGCCTCCAACTAGAAAGGGAAGTATCCCTCACACAAAGTTTCTAACCAGTGTTTTAGTGTCTTACTCAGGTTAACAGTCAAGGTTCACAAAGTAATTGAGAAAAATACCTAACATACAAGACATCAAAATAAACAAGAAAGGGGCACCTGGGTGGCTCAGTGGGTTAAAGCCTCTGCCTTCGGCTCAGGTCATGATCCCAGAGTCCTGGGATCGAGCCCCACATCAGGCTCTTTGCTCAGCAAGGAGCCTGCTTCCCCTTCTCTCTCTCTGCCTGCCTCTCTGCCTACTTGTGATCTCTCTGTGTCAAATAAATAAATAAAATCTTTTAAAATAAATAAACAAGAAAAAAAAGAAATCAGAAGTAAGAGTGCTAGCTCAAAGTAGAAGAAAAATAAAGTTTTATAGAAAGTATAATTCATATCCTTAAATATATTTTAACCATAAAACACAAATGGGGTACAATTAAAAAGGAATAAACTGATGAGGGTGACTGGCTGGCTCAGTCCATCGAGTGTGCAATTCCTGATCATGGGATTGTAAGTTCGAGTCCCATGGGTGTAGAGCCTTCCATGGGTGTATGGCCTTCCAAAAGGGTGTCCCATGAGTCCCATGGGCGTAGAGAGCACTTAAAAATAAAAGTATTAAAAAAAAAATAAAGTAGGAGCCCTTGGGTGGCTCGGTTGGTTAGGCAGCTGACTCTTGATCTCAACTCAGGTCTTGATCTCACAGTTGTGAGTTCAAGCCCCGCCTGGTCTTTGTGCTGGGCATGGAGCCTACTTTAAAAAAAAGGAATAAATTCAAAAGTAAGTGTTTAGAAATTTTTAATATCTGAAAAAAAATGTCTTGAAGATCTGGATGATAAACTGAAAGAAAAAGGCCAAAAGTAAAGTAAAAAATGGAAAGAGATGAACAGTAGGAGAGAAAAATAAGAATGTTACAAAACAATCTAACAAAATTCTAGAAAGTATAAATAAAAGAACCAAAAGGAAGAAATTATCAAATCTATAATTCAATAAATACTCAGAGAACTGAAAGAGTTTTAAGGGGTGCACTCAGTGCTTAGCATAACAAATAAAATAATATAGTATCCACACAGAAATGTGAAATTCATATTTCTATGAAACATGAATTGTGAAATTCCAAAATTCCAAACCAAGGATAAAGTTAAGATCTTAAAAAAAAAAAAATCATATACAAAGCACTGGGAATCAGAATGCATCAAACTTACATCAGCATCCTTAGAAACTAGAAGATAATGGGACATGCCTCAAACTCCTGAGTGACAATTCAATCTAGAATTCTGTACCAAGCCAACCTTTCACACATGTGAGAAAATCGTGAAGACATTTTCAGATCTGAGAAATATTTAAGGGAAAAAAGCCACAATATTCAGAAAACAAGAATAAGTGCATCATTCCCAAGATGATAATGAAGTAAAGGCCCATGATGACAATTATGAAGTTGCAGAGAGGGTAACAAATCCTGATAGAAAAAGACAGAAGGTTCCAGAAGGAATGTCATCAGGAAAAAAGTAGAGCTTATGGGTTATCATATCTACAGAAAATCATATTGAAAAGTATTTTACAGAGCTGTTAAAAACATGTGGTAACACTCAAGAGTTTCAAAGAAAATTAAATAAATGAAAAGACTGGGGTATTTAACTCTAGGAAAAAAAATTTTATATAATGAAAGAAACAAAACATGAAACATTCAGCTCAGCAATAAATATTTAGCTATCTGCTAAGGGTTGAATATGGATTCAACCAAAATTATAATGTAACTCCATTACTGTAGATGGACAAAGAAATAAATGTCTACATTTGAAGACTCAAGAGCTTTTTTTTTTTTTTTTTTTAAAGATTTTATTTATTTGACAGCGAGAAACACAGCGAGAGAGGGAACACAAGCAGAGGGAATGGAAGCGGGAGAAGCAGGCTTCTGGCCGAGCAGAAAGCCCGATGCGGGGCTCGATCCCAGGACGCTGGGATCATGACCTGAGCCGAAGGCAGACGCTTAACGACTGAGCCACCCAGGCGCCCCTTAAATGTCATTTATAATTAGTAGACAATATTAGAAGAGAGTACAAACTGAGAATGGAAGGCCAGGAGGCCTTTTGGAAGGCCAAAATTAGGGACTGATTTTGCTTTGGTGTAAGCCTGTTAGTGCTATTTGACTAAGTATCTACACGGATTATTTTGTTGAGTGCTCTTTATGGCGGACATGACACACTGGTCCACCTAACAACACAGGTCACCACCACCTCCTTCCTTGTCTAGAGAGGTCAGGAAGCTAAATACTCCCATTTCACAGGCTCCCTTGCAGAAGGATGGCCATACGACACCATGTGGCCCAAAACAAAACATACAGAAAAAGTCTGTTGAACATAAAAATTCAACAAGCATTGTTAAGCTGAGGCGGAAGTTCCCAGCCAAATGCAGAAAATTAGAGAGATTTCTTTGCTGATGCAGCAATACAACATTCAGAAACCCAAAAGAAAAAAGTGACTTTGGAAAGTTGTAATTTAGAATTTTTAGAGATAACTTTTATGTTGGTTTATAATAGTATATGCCAGTCTCACTACTGATAGGGTAGCAATGTTCACACTGATCTGGAGGTTCAGCAAATTTAACACCCAGAGTTCAAATACAAGCCACCAACTGAGAAAGACAGGCCTCTAAGATTTGAGGAAAAGTGGCTCATCACGGCACATTCACTTCACCAAAGACAACATTAATCCTTAGAGCCTCTCCCAGATAATTTATATCTAAAATCAGACAGCAGAGAGGCAGCAATGAAATACAGGGCAAACATCGAGGATGGAAACAAGAAACAAAGGAAGAAAATAGGAAATACTATAAAAAGTAAACAAAATTAAAAAAAAAAGTAAACAAAATAGCTCTAAAAAGCACAGCAGTCTAGGACCACCTGAGTATGGGAACACCAATAGTCTCACACATCTTCAGCACTGCTATCAAAACACACAGCACAATAAATGTTTTTCATAGTCATTTTTAAAAAAGAAAAGGTTAAATTATATCCAGAAAACTGTTAAGAAAGTTAGGTATATCAGTTTCATTGTAGGATTTACTGATTCATCACTTACATATAATACCAAGTGTTCATCAGAACTAATACTACATTGTATGCTAACTAACTGGAATTTAGGGGCACCTGGGTGGCTCAGTTGGTTAAGTATCTGCCTTCGGCTCAGGTCATGATCCCAGGGTCCTGGGATGGAGTCCTGCATTGGACTCCTTGCTCAGCAAGGAGCCTGTTTCTCCCTCTGCCGGCTGCTCCCCCTGCTTGTGCTCTCTCTCTCTTTCTCTCTGACAAATAAATAAATAAAGTCTTTAAAACAAAACAAAACAAAACTAACTGGAATTTAAATAAAAACATGGAAGGAAAAAAAAAAGGGATACAAGGCATGTAATCGTAAGGCATGCAACATAAAAAACTACTTTTACATAAAGACAAATAATCCAACAGAAAACCCAGTTTTTAAGGGGGCAAATGACAACAACCAACAATTTCACAAAAGAGGAAAACCAAATGGTCAATAAACCTATTAAACCTATCCATTTCAGGGAATTGCTAATTCAAAAAGAGATTACCTTACTTCCATCAAATTGATAAAAATTAAAAACCCGATAATATCAAGAGTTGGCAAATAAAGTAAAATTAATTTCTATGTCATACTGGTAGAGATATGAACTGGGAGCATCAATTTCAAAGGCAATTTGGCAATACTGAATAAAGTTGAAGGTCTGCATACCTACAACTCAGTGATTCCATTCAAAGGTATATGTCATAGATAAACTCTTGCACATATGTATGTGAAGACATATACAATAGCCAATATTCATGATAGCAAAAATATAAAAATCTAAATGTCCATCAGCAGGACAACAGATAAAGAAATTATTATAGAATCATACAGTTGCATACCATACAGCAGTGAAAATAAATTTTTTAAAAGTTATAAAATGTCCATACAAACAACTCTCGCTTAAAATGTTAGCAAGGAAGGATGTGGATAATATAGATAATGAGGACATGCCTACGGGTAAGAAACATGTATATATAACATAATGTCATTTATGTAAAGAGAAAGACATGTAAAACATCATTATGTACTGTAATTTATGGACACACACCTATGCTATAGAAGTATAAAAACATAATGGGGATGACAAAAACTAAATTCAGGATAGTGATTACTTATGGAAAAGAAGACAAAGAGGAGAATGGGATCAAGGAGGGGTACAGAGGCGTCAATTCAATTAGCAGTGCTTTGTTTCCTGAAAAATAGATATTAGCTCAACATCACAAAATATTAAGATTAGAAATGCTAGCTGGCAGGCTTATGGGTATTCACTCTTTTAGCTATCAGAAAAGACTCATGATTTTAAAAGTGATCTCTTGGGGTGCCTGGGAGGCTCAGTGGATTAAGCCCCTGCCTTCAGCTCAGGTCATGGTCTCAGGGCCCTGGGATCGAGCCCCGCATTGGGCTCTCTGCTTAGCAAGGAGCCTGCTTGCTCCCCTCTCTCTCTGCCTGCCTCTCTGCCTTCTTGTGACCTCTCTCTCTGTGTCAAATAAATAAATAAAATCTTTAAAAAAAATAAAATAAAAATGAAAAAAATAGAAGTGACCCCTTAAAACAAAAAACTAAAGTAATGAGGATCAGCAAATTTCTAGAGATAAAAACAGCTTTTCTTCCTTGGCTCGCCCCCCTCACTCCTCACCACCACAGACCTTGCACCACCTCCAACTTGAAAATAAATAAATGAATCAATCAAGGTATGTACTTCTCCAGCAGGGTGAAAAATCAGTCATGGAAAAAAACGTTAGGTAGAGCTGTTTCTGGAGTCCAAACACCTGTATTCACGCCCAGTTTTGCCACGTGGAACATGTATAACTCAAGCAAAGAAAGCCCTTAACCTTTGTCTCACCTTCTGTACCACAAAGACAGGAACAGCACTCATTGCACAGGGTACTTGAGGATTTAATAAGAAGGCATAGGTAAAGCACCTGCCTGAGTGATACTACTAAAAACAGCAATCACAGTTGATTAGTGGTACAGTAAATCTCACGCACTGCCTCAAAAGAAGAGTGATTTGTTCCAATCTTTCGTATGGCTCACCAGTGACAGTGATAAAAACAGTAGGGGCAAATGTCTTCTTGTCATGTCCACCTGAAATTAAAGTGTTTCCAAAGAAATTACTCCACAATTCTAGTTTCATGTGGCTTACTTAGTATTTCTTTTGAGTAAAGCAAAAATAGTCAAAATACAGAACGGTAGAGTTCAAAATTTTTCCTGCAAATAGTAAAACTTAGAAAATGATCTATCAATAAAAAAATATTGAAAAGAATGCCTATTACTTATGGCACACAAATATCAGACAACTGCCCCTTCTGTTTCCTTTTGTCTTTTTCCTTATTAATTTTAGAATATGGGAAACTAACAAATCTATTTTCTGAACAAATTCATTACAGAAACAAATTTCCTTTCTGACCTGTACATTAGTAAATCAAGGCAGTACAACGTTGACTAATGCCTGCTATTTATAACAATGTCTTTCTGCAGGGAATTCTGGATGAAGTCAGTCTTTTTCATCCCATGAACTACAATAAAGTTTTATATAAAACAAAATTTTGTCTAATTTTTGTGTCTAATAATCATGGCCTACAATACCAAATGGAATAGTCTAAGTAACAAATGGCTTACATGGATCCCTTCATCTGAGAAGAAATTGCTCTCTTTTAAAAAAAGTTTATATTTTGAAAAGTTGGATGAAAAAAAAACAAATTTCTATCAATAGAATATTTAATAATCACTATGTAAAGGGCCTGATTTTTCGCATATCCAGTTTCCTTAAATTATTTATCATGAAATTCTTTATTTCAAAACCAGTTATAGAAAAAGCACAGGCCAGATGTTGGCAAGGTGCTAAAAAGTAGCAGTTACTGACCACAAGATGGAATTCTGGCATACTTACACCCAAAGTTAATCAGACAAACTGAGCGTTGTATATTTAAGAACCTAACTTTGTCTTTTGTGTAAGCATGGAATTTTAGCCATGTAGCACAGAAAACATGTCTTATATAGAAAGTGGTAGAAAGACACATACACATTAAAACAATCCATTAAAAACATTAATTCTGCAGAACCTTTTCACAAAGGGTTAAAAAAAGAACTATGAATCATTTTAGATTCTAGAGTCTTAACTCTAGAATAAATATGCATATGAAAGATAAGATGTATATGAAAGATATATTTGGAAATCATTGCAATTTTTTTTATAATTCATCAAACATTAGAAGCTCTATGGAAGAAAGTGGCACTTTTGTTATCTTAAACTTTAGTATTGTAATACAAAGCTGATCATTATTCAGATTTCCTACTTAAAATGGTACAGTTCAAAAATTTTAAGTGGTACATTCAAATTTTAAAACTGAAGATCAATATGATTTGTAAATATTCACATCATTCACAGCTGATAGAGGTAGCATTCACGAACTGTTTCTATTCTGCTTTAAGTAAGTTAATCTATTTAGTGGGTAGGTGCTACGGTAACAACAAAGAAATGTGGTTTGCTAGTTTAAAAACATTCACAATTTGATGGAGGGGAGGGGCAACACAAATATATAATTACAATGCAATATAAAACTACAATTATTAGAAGTAAAAGTAGTTAGGTACAAAGAAGTAGCAAATATCTGAGCATGGAAACTGGAAAACTATAGGGAAGACTTCAAAGAAGAGAAGAATGTAGAGGCTGAGTTGGGTGTTTCAAAGTACAGAGAAACTTTGGGTAAGTGGGATGACAAAGGTTGCCTGATTTCAAATCTTCCTGTTCGCTCTCCAAAAATAAATACAAAAACAAAACACAAAACAAAACAAAAACAAACAAAACCACCATAAAACCAACAAAGAGAGGAAATAAAGCCACATATGACCCGTGCCTTTGGCAGGACTAAGGAATACCGCAACCTAGGGTCCCTGGGTGGCTCAGTCGGTCAAGCATTTGCCTTTGGCTCAGGTCCTGATCCCAGGGTCCTGAAATCGAGCCCATATCAGGCTCCCTGCTCAGTGGAGAGCGGGCTTCTCCCTCTCCCTCTACTTGTGCTCTCTCTCGCTCTCGCTCACTCACTCTCCCTCTAACTCAAATAAAATCTTAAAAAAAAAAAAGGGAGGGTGAGGGGCGGAATACAACAACCTTCAGATGACCTGTAATAGAAAAACGGACTAAATTCCAACCAAGCTCCCACCACCCCCGCAGCCAAGTCTGGAGGTTTGGAGACACGGACAGACATCTAAGAGACACTGGAAAGAACAGAGGAGCACCGAGGACTTAGACAAAGCAAGAAAAAGATCATATTCCAAAATTTCCAAAATAAAAGCCAAAAGACTACACGTAGGCCGGGACTTGTACTTTAAAGCACTAGCTGGGAAAGAAGGGATTGGACAGAAATGGTAGCCTCGGAGAAGCACCCCTTCTGAGGGCAAACCAGACAGAAGGAGATGCACCCTTGGGAACAGGGAAGTGAAGAGAAAGAAGGGACTAAGAAAAGAATTAAGAATGCCACAGAAACAAAAGAGAAACAAGACATGCCCCACCCCCAACACCATCCATAAAAGAAAGTGCATAGAGCAGGGTACTACAGAACTCTTCAAGAAGAGAATGAACAGATACACCAAAAAAAAGCAGGTCACAGACACAGAAAAACAACTGTGAAAATCAGAAAACGCTAATAAAAACACTTCAGCTGATAAATCCCTCCCCCTCCTTTTGCTGAAGAAAATGGTAGCACAGCATTCCAAACTCAATTTAAAATCTTCAAATAAGCATTTTGTGATATGAAAAAAAAAATCCTGAAACAGAAATACAAAAAACTAAGAACAGAAATGAACAAATAAACAACCGAAAAAAGAAACACAAGAAGAGTTGAATTTAGAAAAGAAACAGAAAAAGTATGTTTTTTCCAAATAGACTGTGAGGGGTGCATCTCCCCACAATAAAACACAGGGAAAGGAAAGAAATTGATTCGCAAAGGAAGGAGCACATTCGCATGATAACTTGCAGACCGGTGAACTATGAACAACCCCTGTGGACAGGCCTGTAGGGCCAGATCACAAAGGACTTCAAAGGACAAGCTAAGGTCTACTGATTTCATCTTCAAAAGTGGGGAGGTAGTATAATCAAGGAAGGAGAGCACGTGTTTTGGCTTCAGATGAACTCAATCTCCACCAGTTACTAAGACTGTGCTGAGCAATTATTTCTACCATGCTAAGCCTTTTATTTATAATCTGTGATTGAAGAGATGGATGGATGGATGAATGGATGGATGAATGGATGGATGGATGGGTAGGTGGACAGACACACGTGTGCTTCCATGCACACACACACACACACAAATAAGAACTGTACTTGTCTAAACCGGGGTCCCTCCCAAAAGCAGAGTATCACAAAAGGACTTGTATAGAGACAATTTAATTGGCAGGAGAAGTAAAGGACCACGGACGGTGAAACTGGAAAGGAGTGTGAACCAATAGGAGGGCACCTTACTGAATGATGCTCATTGCTGGGGGCAAATGGAACTCAGTCTTGCCAGACTCTGAACATGACTAGAACACTGTTAGAATAGTCTGTGCAAAGACAAGGAGAGCATTTCTCCATTGGCTCCTGCTCACTCTAGTTAAGGGTTGCCCTGGGAGGTGCATTCACTTGCAGGCACTTCCAGGCTGAACAAGCCTGTGAGCCCTCCTACCTGTATCTCCTGCTAGGTGGCCTTGGAGAAGCCCTGGAGCAGAAAGGAAAAGATGGGCAGTAAGCATACTTGAGATAAGCCACTGTCAGGGCAAAGTGAGTCAAAGCCTGCAGGAAAGAGCTGGAAGATGACATGAGGCAGTGCTTCAGAGGCGATAAGAGTATAGCTCAAATTCCCTTCCCTCTGGGTCACTGAGTACATGTGTATCAAGTCACCCCATTGTGCACCTTAAATTTATACAGTGTTATATGTCAATTAAATCTCAAATAAACCTGGAAAAAAATTAATTGGTCACAGAGTCTTTCATGGAGGCGCTACCGTCGCTATTACATAATGGTGACAGGGAGGAGCTTATTTTGAACTCAAGGGATCCATGAGGGTGTTTGTTGTTGCTTCGTGCCTGATAAATAATGCTGAAGATATACTTGGAGCAACTGCAGTCCAAGGGCAAGGCAACTGAAGGCTCAGATCCCTAGAGGTGAAGGTCGCAATCAAGTTAACACCCTGGTTTGTTGTCCATCTTTGGTGGTCCCATGGTCTATTAGTCATTGCCACAGATGTCTGTGGGTCAGAGCACCCTCAGTGCCATATGGGCCCTTTATGATAATTACATCCACCTTGCCCCTGATCGAGGACTACCCTCTGGCCTCTGGTATTCCAGAATCCTATCATTTCTATGGACACTAGGGAACCTAGTTCCATGGAAGCATCTCTTATCAAGCCCAGCCTGTTTCCCCTTACAGGGCATCCTGTATTACCTTGTTAAGTGTTTTCTTTGGACCTGCCTAAGGAACATGATCAGATAGTATGTTCCCTAGTCTCATAAAATAAATCCTTTCTAATATTCTTTCTTCTCTAAGACTTCTCACCTTGATATTTTGCCAAAGCCATTCTTGCATATTTATCTAATTTACTATAGGTCATATTCATGTCCAAGCTTCAAGAAAATATCCCCGCAGTGTATTAGGACCAGGTTACTAAGGTATTAAATCCTGAGTTATGAACAGTGCTCCCATGTTAATAAAATCTCCCCCATCCAGCCTCTTTATTCTACCACTCCTGGCCCCATACCTTCAAGATCCACTCTCCAACACACTCCTCTGTTCCTACTGGTATATATTAACCAGGTACTGGGATTACTGGTCTGAGTATTTCCTCCCAGAACAAGAATACCCTTGATTAGATTATGCTAGGACTGCGTCTAGTTGTTCTAGAGACAATAGGTGTAGAGGGCGGGGCAGATTCTAGACAGGACAAGCATCATTTGGGGAGGCGTGAACCTCAGCCAGATCTCTGCATGGTCTCCAAACAAGGGAAGCCTGTTCTGCTCTAACAAGGCAATAGTTCTGTCTGTCTGGAGGATCAGGGAAATTCAGGGGCCTAAAACTGTCAGGCTCATCCATTTAGATTGTCCCACAGATCTCAGGGTCCTATTCCTTCCACATGAGGGTGCTGACTTTGGCCCTAAACACCTGTTGAGGGCGTACGGAAGAAGAACTACCTTGAACGATATAGAATGAGGGACTCGTACAGAGGTTTGGCCTCACACAGGTATGGGAGTTAAACCATCTATGCAATACTGCTGCTTCTGCATCCAGGGCTGAGTCTGAAGACAGCAGGGCCACCAAGTGGGAAGGAAAGGTGGCCGTGAAGTGGGAAGGAGCAGGGATAAACCACAGCCCCAAAGACAAGCTGCAACCCATGAAGACAAATAAGAACCTGTCTGTCTCTCGCTATCCTCCAACTGTGACGAGACAGGTAACCTGGGGAAAAGCCGCACACCCTGACCACAGATTCTAAGAAGCTGATGGAGGTCCAACAGGAGGTGATCCAAGAGGAGCCGGCCTGGGTAAAGCCGCATGCCATGCCAACAATATGACACAGCAGATTGGCAGTGACGTGTGGGAGCTGCGACAGGGCCTCGGATCAACCTTCACATGTAAAAGAAATACGGCTGCTGCCTCACTTCTGCCCTTAAATCCTGCTCAAAATCTCTCTTGCGGCCTGTGCTAATCCAGAACCCAGAGGGCAGCTCCGAGAAACGTCATTCTCAGTCTCACTCGGCTGGCACAGTACAATCCCACCAAAAAAGACGCACGGCTCTACCACCCTTAAGATTAAATCCCAGGCCTGCTTCTTTAGGATCATCTGTCCAATCGTTGCAGGCATCAACAATCTTTTCAAATGTTGCCACAGAGGACCTTTTCACGGTTTACCCTCCCTGATACCTGGCTGGCCTATGCCCATCATTCTCTTGTTTTCAAAGGTTCCAAAGGTAGAAGAGGTCAGTCAACTTCAGAGTCGTTTTATAATTACCACCGTCCCCATACCACTCAAGTTGCAGTTGGCATCACCCAACACTTCACCTTCCACTCAGTGCCAGTTCCGATGCCTTGCAGGTCAGAGCCTCGGGAACTGTTCTGTCACACACATGAAGGATTACCACCGATGATGTCCCTGCTGCCATCTCACCAGTGAGTGACCCACCCCAGCGCCCCATATCTGAGGTATGCTTCCTAGAGCCACTGTAGGTACTGTCTTCTCTAGGGCTCCTGGGGCTCATGTGCACATGACTGATCTGGAAGGTAACCCCAGGGAGAAGGAGTGAGGAAAAACTCAGGACATGGAAAGAGGGAAGAAGGAAAAGCCCATACAAGGATGCATTATCAACTCAATCTAATCTGGACCTTTTGAGGAATGTATGGAATGCCCTTCAGAATTTTCCACCCTCAGATCAATACAGAGAAGCATTTCTTCTCAGCTTCCATTCGCTGAAGGCTGCCCCAGTGGGACGTTCACTCTGTACACGTCTGGGATGTGCCCTCGTGCTGGCTGAGCCGGCTCCCCCTAGGATCCTAAACCTTAGAGCAGGAGTCCAGGTCCTGGGGCAGAAAGTGAAAAATGTGCAGCATCTGTATCTGAAATCAGACACCACCAGACTGAAGTGAGTCAGTGAACTGAAGCCCACATGGCATCGTCGGCCCAACAGGATTCCAGAGTGAGACCGACAGGACAGGAGCTTGCACACTACAGCTGTCAGACAGACCTCATCACATAGGTGTGTGTGAGTGAGAATTCAATGAGATGCCCAAAATGCTGGGCAGATCTCCTAACACAGAAAGCTCAATAAATGATAGGTATTGCCACTAGGTTAGACACTGATCTAAGACTGTGGCAGGGGCAACGGGTAAGCTAGAAACAAAGGACATATTTCAGAGTTATAAACTGATAGAATGGGGAGAGCGAATGGGTAGGCAGGGAGAATGGGAGGTAGAGGAGGAAGTCCAGGATGTTTCCAGCTAGGGTCCTGGCAGGATGGAGAATGACAGTACCACTAAATATAATAAGAAAAGCTGGAGGAAGAAGCATTACTCAACTTGAGTGTAAGGGACCTGTGGGCTACCAGCATGTTCTATGCTCAGCAGGCAGTTGGAAGTAACTCATCAGAAACTCAACGAAGAGAGCTAAGCTGAAAAAAGACTTGGATAGTAGTAGTTCAAGCCATGATGCTGGGAATTCCCAGGAAGAGCATGTACATTTACAAGAAAAGAGGGCTGACAGTGGATTATCAACATTTACAAGACACGCAAAAACAAACATGGAGGCCAGGGAAAGAGGAAGATGGGAATTCCAGCGAAAAGAAGAACCAGGAGGAAAAGCACAGTGTTCCTGGGTAAAGGGAAGACAGTACCAACACTTGAGCACCAACCACTCTGAAAGAGGTTAAGTCAGAGACGTTTCCACTGGATCAGGAAAATAGGGAGACCATAGGACTTGAGAGGGAGCCGTTATGCCGGACAGACTAAGATGGGAGCCTGATGTTCCAGCACATCGAAGAGTGAACAGGAGATAAAGAAGTAGAAACAGCTGCATAAACTGCTCTCTCAAAAATGGGTGGAAAAGAGAATGACAGCAAAAACTAGAGGGCCACCAAAGATTTTTTTTTTTAACAAGACGATTCAAATGTGTTCGTAGGAAGGAGAGTTTGAGGATGAGGGAAAGGGGAGGGGGAAGAAACGGAGTAAGCTCTCTGAGGAAGTGGAAGATTGCAAGAAGAGGTGTGAGAGCACAATCTGACTCAATCCTCTTTATTTAATATGCTTTGATTTATTTTTAATACACCAACTAGGAAATATGTATTTAGCATCTAATTTGCTGAGACCAACCTAATAAAGTTATAAAATAACTTTTCTTATGAAATCTTGTCT
>CM053609.1:111054156-111142118 GCA_028646535.1 Procyon lotor
CCCCCACTATGTGTACCAAATAAATTTAACTTAGAAGAACTGAACTAAATATAAAACACTTCAAAAAGAAGAAAAAGAACATTATGCTTACTAAGAATTTTGGCATGATCCAGAGAACATGTTCAGAGAAGTGACCTCTGTGAAAGCACAGAAGCATTTCCATGGCTCTGCCTGAAAATCTCTTTTCTGTAAGCTGTTCTACAACATTCCGTAAACTCTCATCATAGAGCCTGTACATCGTGTCAATTTTTTATGTGTTTTCCTACACCTATGAATTTTTAGAAAACCAGAATAACAATTTTTTAGAACAATGAAGTGATTTTTCTCTTCTTGAATAAAGAATTGCCTTTGCTTCACAATTCATGGAGGAGAAAAAAAATACACGAGCTCAAAATTCCCATATCTTCCGGCCACCAAATCTACAAACGCACCTGCATCCTCTCCCTCTTCCCTTTCATTATACTAGAAGCAGTGGCATTCTCTTATCAGAGGCCAATCCCTGTGCCCATTTCATGTCCCCCTTCCTCCGGGGACCTTGCTGCCGTCGGCTATCTCATCTTGCTGGTACAGTTTCAATCTCTCTATGTAGTAGATCCACACTAGTGGTCTCTAGCATGTTCTAGCACCACTCATCTTAAAACAACAAAAAATACCCACCTCAAACCCCCCATTTCTCTCTGGCCAAGTCTCTTTCTTTAATCTCCCCCAGGACCAAGTCTCTCAAAGTTGTTTTCACTTGGACCCAATTCCTGTTCCATTTTGGCTTATCCCACCAACTCGCACCACAGTTGCTCCAGATAAGGCGCTCAGCTGACCGGTCGGATCTGGCACATGTCTGGAAACCCAGTTTCTCCCGGGCTTCCACAAGCCACAGCACTCCTGGGTTCTCTCCTGCTTTTTCTTCTAGGTCTTCCCCTTCAGTGTCCCTTCACAGCAACTCCTTTTCTACACATCCTCTAAATTTTAGAGTTCTTCAGGGCTCAGTTCTGAGTCCTCTTCCTCTCTACATTCTACAGGCTCTCCTAAGATCATCTCACTTCCACCTGGGCTTTCAAGGTCAGCTAAATGCCAGCGATGCTCGGATCATGACCTGCAGCACAGACACCTTTTCCAAGCTCCAGACCCATACTACCCACTTATGAATTAAAGCATGGTGGTTTAGATGGGCCTTGGGCCAGGCTGCCTGCATTTCAAAACTAGTTCTTGTACTTATTTCCTGGGTAACCCTGAACAAGTCGGGGAATCTTTCTAAGACTCAGTCTCCCTGTCTGTAAAACTGGAATAATAATAATAGTCACTTTATAAAGTTGTTGTCTGGATTCAGTGAGTTGGTGAAAGCATCTACCAGGTGGCCCATGACAAACTGTCATTATCCCTGATTACCATTACCATATATGTTCATTAGAATACATCAAAGGCATCTCAGACTTGCTCTGATCCACGTAAAACTGGATCCTATCTTTTCTGCCCACCCCATATGCATCATCCCTGGTTCACCATCGGTGAGTTCTCAGGTAGAATTCTAAGCCCCCCATGACCCTTTACATGATCTCCTTCCCCTAAGTGAAGGAATAGATCACTCTTGCAATCAAGGGATTTTTGTAGATGTAACTAAGGTCCCAAATCATTGACCTAATGATAAGATTATCTGGGTAGGCCTGACCTAATGACACAGCCTAGAGAAGAGGATCTAGGAGTCAGAGAGCCCAAGGATGGAAGCCCTTGAATTTCCATTGCCTAAAGATGGAAGGGCCAAATGAGAAAGAATGCAGATGGCTTCTAGAAGCTGACAGAGGCCCCCGGCTGCCAGCCAGCAAGGAAACTGGGACCTCAGGCCAACAACTACAGGAACTAAAATCTGCCAACTACAAGAATGAGCTTGGAAGTGGATTTTTACCCCGAGCCTCCAGATAAGAACAGTGTGTCTACCCCCTTGATTTCAGCCACGTTGGGAGGACTTTTAACACACCAAACTGTGAGCTAATAAACGGGTGCTATTACAACCCTTAAATTTGTGGTGATTTGTTATGCAGCAAGAGAAAATTAATATACCAGGTGAACAAAAAGCACCTTCAAACATTCATTCGTTCCAGCCAGAAAAGCCCCATCAATACCACACCAAGTTCTGCTGATTCTGCCCCCTAAGCCTATCTCAAACATGTTCACAATCCTTAGTACGTTCCCCACCCCAAACCGTATGTTCCACCTGAACCTCTGCACCGGCTCTTAACTGGTTTCCCTTCTTGCAATCCTCTCGCCTATTCTCCTCATAGCAGGGGGAGCTATTCCTTACAGCGCAAAACTAGTCTTGGAAAAATCCTTCATGGCCTCACACTGCACTCGGGATAATTCCTTATCATATGAACACCTTATCATAACCTTCAAACCTGCCCAAAGTGGCCCTGGCTACCTTCTCGGCCTCATTTCCCGTGACTCACCTGCTTGGATATGATGCCCGAGCTACAGAGGCTTGTCCCCCAGTGACCCCAGTGTGCCAAGCCGTTTCCCACGTTAGGACCATCTGTGTCACATCCCCCCACTCACCACCCAGTGAGAGCCAAGGCCTCAGCCTGAACGCTACTGTTTCACGGAAGCCTTTCCTCACCCCAAACATGATGCCGGTCCAGCCAGTTAGACTCTCTCACAGAGCCCTGTATTTCCTCAGAGTTTTTCAGAACTGCAAACATATAGTTGGTTGTATGATTATGTATTTGAGGTCTTTCTCTGAGATATAGCACAATGACGGTATGTGCCATGCCGAATTTGTTCCTTGCTAAAACCCAGCCTCTGGTACAGTGCCAGACACTCAGCAGGAATCCAACAGTCCTTAATGGATGAATAAACCTGCCCAACTTATACGTGGCAAAATTAGGTCAAGATTATGAGGCTGAGTTGTGTGTGCTCCATTAGATTTATCTTAATCTACCCATAATTATGATGCTTCCTTACAAAACAGATGATGTAAATATAAAGGACAAATGGGGGCAAGTTCATGGGAAAGTGTTACTGCAAATCTGCTAGGATTCGGCGTCCGTGCCCTCTTAAGGCAACAAATTTAAGATATGAGTGCAACATTATCCTTATTGCATATTTTGAATAGTTTTTCCTGTAGGAAAAACATATAATTCCACTCCAGCATTGATGTGGCTAGAGGAGAGAGCGGTTCAGTTGACTGATTTTCCAGTTAGCGAAGGGATATTCCACTAATGTAGAAAACCACCTGGTACAAAGACGGCCCTGTGTATGCTCTCCGCCCTTCTCCACCCTTCTGTTTTTAAAAGTATGCCTCTATTTTATTGATTTCTCATTATTTCTATCATTTATCATTTTTTTTAAAAATCAAAAGTGCTATTAATTAAAGGTCTCACTTTTTTTCTTTTAGGAGAAATATAAAAATAGCAAGAACACCGTATGACAAAGATTTTACTTAAGAGGCAAACACTGAATAGAAAGTCAAATATCTTCCCGTATTGTCCATATGATCTGTGCTCTGTATATGGGTGTATAAAACTGTATTTAACTCTTCCCGTGGTCCAGAAAAGGTTCAAGGCAAATTATCTGGATTAACTAAAGCAAAAGAACGAATAAAGAAAAAGAAAAAAGATCAGGGATACAAAATGATATTAGAAAGAGGCTCAAGATGCGTGCCAGACCAAAATCTTTTGTGATACAGGCCTGAGCTGTGAAGCTTTCTAGCACCAATTTGATAAAAGAGGGACCCACTTCACAGCATTCCTATGGAAAACAGAACAGCTGGTCAAAAGCAGCTCAGCTGAGGTTGGTACCAAGATCAGAAAGGAATGTCTTCCTGGGGATTCCTCAGAGAGGACACCATTCTACTTCTAGTAAGAACACTTGTTACCAGTTTCTACTAAAATAGTTGCTTAAATATAACTGACTACTTCGCATTGTTATCATACCCAGTTACCCAGGCCTGGGGCAAAATGATCTCTTGGCTCCACCAATCTGAAGCACGATTTATTATTTTCCTATTATTGCTATAGAAAAAAAAATTAAAGTAAACTGCATGGTTTGTGAAGTAAATTATTTAATTTGTCTTCTTGCAGCTCTGGAGAGCAGAAGTCTGAAAGCGGATCTTACAGAACTAAAATCAAGGTGAGAGCCGAGCTGCACTCTTTGTGGACACAAGAGGAATATCTAATCCGCGACTTCTAGAGGCGGCCCGCACCCTCCTGGCTCCTGGCCCCCTTCCAGCAGTGGCATCGCTCCACACTCTGTTTCCACTGCCACATCCCCTTCTCTCCCTCCACTTCCATCCTCACATGGCCCTCTCTAAGACTGACCCTCCTGTCTCCCTCTTATAGGGACCCTGGGATCACACGGGGCCCACTGGGATCATCTAGGATAATCTCAAGAGCCTTAACTCAATCACATCCGCAAGGTCTCTCTGCCAGGCAAGGAATCATAGTCATAGGTTTCAGATTAGGACGTGGACATCTTGAGGGGCGTGGGTATCTTCATTCAGCTGACCACACAAGACTCCATCATTTATCTATTTGCAGCTACCTAAATGGCAAGGATGGGGTCAGAAAACATCGTGCAAGGCCAAACCTACATGGTAACAGTAAAGCTACCAACAGGGAACTTAAAGAAGTTTTAATTCAAGAGTTAATAAGAGAATCCTTTTAAGTAGCAAGTTCACCTTCCATATTCCAAATAATCTGATATACAAAGATATTATTTACACAATTTTTTTTGTCAGTAACACACTGGTTATAAAAAAAGCAGCACACCTACACAAAAACTTGAGTGTGAAATAAAGTAACTGCAATACCAAGTACTGTACTAAAAATTGGGAACTTTACCTCCCTTCTCTCTCTGCAGTCACAGTATTAAATGCCCACTGAATATTTAAAAAAAAAAAAAAAAAAGTGAGACAGCCAGCTTACTCAGTACTTTAGAAAGGTATAAAGTCCAGGCAGCTTACTTGATTTTTGGAGGATCAGTGAGAGCTGAACCCAAAGGGACATTGCTAGGGACAAACATAATGAGGGCAAGGTTCTATTTTAGACCCTATTCATCTTCTCTGACAAACCAGAGGAATGTAGGAGTGCTCACACCTTTGAGGTGCATAAAGAGATCCTTAAATCATTAAGAGAGCTCAAAGGAAGTAACTGTGACAACCCCTCCCTCCCACTGCATTCTGGGACTGACATCTCTCAACAGTGTATTTAATTTTGAAGTTTCAGTCAACACTTGATGTTATTATGTCAGATTTTTCCCTAGAGGAGTTTTCACCAAGCATCAGCTTCTTTTTTACAGGAAGAATTCAATCCTGCCCACCAAATCACTCATGTCTCCAGGAAGCTGAGGTTTCAAGATTCTTTTTTGCTTTGGAGTAGAGATTAACGTTGGGTCTGATACGACAGGAGACTGGCCACCTGAGAAGGTTTTTCTCCCCAGCAGATGGCAAATACAAAATATACTTGTATCCCTCCTGACTTAAGGACTGAGGACTATGACTTAAGGACTGAGGACTAAGATTTATCCCAGGAATGCAAGATTGGCTTAACATCTCCAAATTAATTAATGTAACAGACCACATCAATAAACAAAAAACAAACATCACATGATCATCTGTATTGATGCAAAGCATTTGACAAAACCCAATGCCTTTTCATGATAAAATATACCTAAATAGACTAGGAAAAGGAGAGAAATTCCTCAACTTGATACAGGGCGTCTATGAAAAACCCACAGCTAACCTCATACTTAACGGTAAAAGACTAAATCCTCCCCCCTAAGATCAGGAACAAGGCAAGGATGTGTGCTCTCACCAATTCTATTGAACACTGTACTAAATAAAGGTTCTAGCCAGGGCAATCAAGCAAAAAAATTAAAGACATGCACGTTAAAAAGGAAGAAGTAAAACCATCTCTATTTGCAGATCTTATAAGTAAAAAACTTCTAAGTTTCCTGTAAGTAGAAAATCCCAAGACAGCAACTAAAAAACGATTGGAATTAATAAACTAATTCAGCAAGGTTGCAGGACACAAGATCAACATACGGAAATAAATTGTGTCTCTATATATTTACAATGAACAATCCAGAAATTAAAGTTAAAAAAATCCTTTTACAGGATTACAAATAAAATATTTAGGAATAAAGTTAACAAGAGAAATACAAACTTATACTTTGAAAACTACAAAATGTTAGGCACCTGAGTGGATCAGTCTCTTAAGCATATGTCTTCGCTCAGGTTATGATCCTCGGGTCCTGGGATGGAGCCCGTGAGCTCCCTGTAAGGTTGGGCTCCCTTCCCATCGCAGAGTCTGCTTCTCCCTCTGTGCCTCCCCCTGCTTGTCTATGCTCTCTCTCTCAAATAAGTAAATAAAATCTTAAAAAAAAAAAAAAAAGCTACAGAATGTTGTTAACAGAAATGAAAAAAGACCTAAATAAACGAAAAACATTTCATGTTCCTGGATCAGAAGACTTAATATGCTAAAAGGGCAATCCTCCCAAAACTGACCTACAGGTTCAATGTGATCCGTACCAGAATGCCAGTTGGCTTCTTTGCAGAAACTGACAAGCTAGCTTAAAATTCCTATGGTAATTCAAGAGACCAGAATAGCCAAAACCATTTGGAAAAAAGAAAAACAAGATTGGAGGACTCACACTTCCAAATTTCAAAACTTAACTAAAAGGTTACAGTAGTCAACACAGTGTGGTGCTGGCATAAGGATAGAGAATCTAGAAATAAATCCATATATCTACGGTCAATTGATTTCTGACAAAGGTGCCAAGACAATAAAATGGGGAAAGAATAGTCTTTCAACAAATGGAGTAAAAACCTAAATGTAACAGCTCAGACCATAAAACTCTTAGAAGAAAATAGGCATAAATCTTCTTAACGTTGGGTTAGTCAATGATTTCTTAGCTACAACACCAAAAGCACAAAAAAATGAAAGAAAACAGATAAATTGGACTTCATCAAAATTAAAGACTTATGTGCCTATAAGGATATCACCAAAAAAAAAAAAAAAGGAAAAAGACAGCTCATTTTATGGGAGAAAATATTTGCAAGTCACGTAGAGACTTTTATGTAGAATACATAAAGATTAACATTTCAATAATAAAAAGACAAACTAACCAATTGAAAAATGGGCAAAGGATGTGAATAGACATTTCTCCAAACATAGAGAAATGGCTAATAAGCACATGAAAAAACGCTGAACATCATTAGTCATTAGGGGAACACAAATCAAAATCACAGTAAGATACCACCTCATACTCACTAGGATGGCTACAAGCAAAAAAGATAATAACCAATGTTAAAAAGGATGTAGAGAAACGGGAGCTCTTGTACATTGCTACTGGGACCCGAAAGTGGTACAGCCACTTTGGAAAAGTTACAAAGTTAAACACAGACTTACCACGTGATCCAGTAATTTTACTCTTGGAATGCACCCAAAAGAAACAAAAACATAGATCCACACAAGAAACCTCTACACCAATGTACACAGCAGCATTATTCACAATAGCCAAAGGGTGAAAACAACCCAGATGTCAGTCAACTAATGAAGAGATAATCAAAATATGGGATATCCATACAATGGAATTGTATCTGTCAATTAAAAAAAAAAAACAACGAAGTGAAAATTCATGCTGTAACATGGATGAATCTTGAAAACACTATGTTCAGTGAAAGAAGGCAATCATAAAAGGGTACATACTGTAAAATTCTATTATATGAAATGTCCCCAGGCAAATGTACAGAGACAGAAAGTAGAATTAGCAGTTGCCTCAGGCTGGGGATGGGTGGTGAAAATGTGGAGTGGCTGATATAAATGGGCAAGACGTTTCTTTTTAGGGTGATGGAAACGTTCTAAAATTAGATTGTGGTGATGGTTGTATAACTCTATAAATATACTAAAATTCACTAAATTGTACAACTAAAACAAGTGGACTTCATGTAAATTATATCTCAAAAACTGCTTAATAAACATTGCTGCAGGGTGCCTGCTCAGTTGGTTAAGCGAGTGCCTTCAGCTCAGGTCATGATCCTAGAGTCCCAGGATCAAGTCCCGCATCCTGCTCTCTGCTCAGCGGGGAGTCCGCTTCTCCCTCTGACCCTCCCTCCTCTCATGCTCTCTTTCTCTCTCATTCTCTTTCTCTCTCAAGTATATAAATAAAATCTTTTTAAAAAATTAAAATTAAAAAACAACAACATTGCTGCATCCACCTTGCTCTTTCACTCCAATTATTTGTTCTGGGGGAGCCAGCCATCATGTCACTAGGACATTCAAGCAGCGGTTTGAGAGGTCCCCACAGCAAGGAAATGAAGCATCCTGCCAACAACATGAGAGTGAGCTGTCTCAGAAGGGGATTCTCCAGACCCAGACAAGTAAGTCTGCAGGCGACTGCAATTCTAGCCAACAGCTTGACTACAATCTCATGAGAGACCCTGAGTCAGAACCATCAAGCTAAGCAACTCCTGAATTCCTGACCCACAGAAATCATGTTGCTTAAGCCACTAAGTTTTGGGGTAATTTGCTACACAGCAATATATAATTAATACCCTTTCCTTGACCCTCTTGTCAGTGTTAGGCTCTCTCTCCTGATGAAGGACATTTAAGGAAATGTCCTCCCAGCAACCCTTCCTCTCCTAAGAGTTTGGTTTCACTCCCATCCGCACGTTCACTGTAGTAACTGTCACGTTAGTAAATCGTGATCCCATTCCCTGGCCTTACCTGAATGATCTGAAAGTAGGCATCTGACCAAAGCCAGATCAATAAGGTCCTGCCCTGAAATTTCTATATCTGAAGTTGTGGAAAAGGCAGTATCTCTCCAACACCTAAAGCTGTAAGATGTAAAACTTGGGGTCTGTCAGCAGCTATTTTCTTTCCCATGTGGGAAAAGGTAGGTGGCAGTGGAAAAGGCTGCAGCCCATCACATGGCAATAAGGAAAGATTCAAGATGGAGGGAGTATAGACAACATTTGTCTCTGGTTCCAAGGATTCCTGATGCGACCTTGCCCTTCCAATGGGAAGAATGTATCTGTCTTGTGATCTCAACATCTAAAACAGCACCCAGTACATGAGAGGTAATGAAATATTTATGAAATAAATGAATGGGTAAGACAATCCAACATTCTTCCAATAATACCTCTCTCTCTCTCTTTTTTTGTTGTTGTTCAACAGAGAGATTTGATTATTTGAAACCTAAAAGTCCTAATCTCTTTTTTGTTACCTTTATTCTCTATATATCTATTATTGTATTTATGGCAATATATCCTAATTACTGGCTCACACGGCCTCCTCCCCTACTATTAGAGGGCAAGATATCTGCTTAGTCATTTTTGGTATCATCAGTACCATTTAGTCGAGAAAACAAAAAGTGTTAAGAAATGTATGTTTAACTGATGTAATCAATCCTTTACTCTTCACTCTTCAGTTTTTATAATTAACGTCCCCAATTTACCAACTACCTAACATCTACAAGATACTGGAAAATACAATAAACCGTTGCTTGTTGTTTGATCCTGCATTTTCATCTATTCAGTGAATTCATTCAACAAATATCTTTGTACCTACCTTCCCTAGAGGAGTTTTGCCAGGGGCTGAAAATGGACAAAGGACATTGCGTCTGCCCTCAAGAACCCTACAGTCTAGCACAGACAAGTACATTGGTTATTACGGTACTGTGTGTTAGATGTTATTGAAGATACACATACAGGCTGCTAAGCAGTAGCAGGGATCATGGGGAGTTCTACTTCAGAAGGCAAGACATACACAGAAAAAGATGTGACATAGGCTAAGCACCAAATGAGTGATTTCTTTTTGAAGTTCCACGGGGTTAATCGGCACACTTTAAGAAAAGGTACCATCATGGAGTGACCTTCAGACTTTAATGCAACCAACATCTGCGTGCCCCATGTGTGCAAGCAAACTGCTTTGCGCTCTTCCAGCAGGTTCGCAGTCAACGCTCACACTTTGTAGTTGAGAGATGTGAGTCTGAAAGAGGCAAGTGACTTGCCCAAGTCTACACAGCAAGTAAGTGGCAGAGCTAGGATTGAGAAGTAAGTCTTCCAGTTTCATGTCTGGGTATGCCATGCTACTCAATCTACACAACTGGAAGACTTCCCATGGGACTTCCGTTGACTTTGCATTCATCCTAGAGCATGCAATACAGTGTTGGGCACATATGGGCAATCACCAGCTGCTGACTTGATGCAGCTATAACGTTTTGTCCACATTTTGAGAAGCAAAGGACCACATCAGATCAAATTACTTTGGTGCCTATTATGGTGTCATGTGCTGACAACAGTGCAGTTGGCTGAAGATGAGCAAATCTTGCAAGTTATATTTTAACAGTACTTTTGACCACTATTTCCGGTCAGTTGTTCCAATGTTCAGCAATAAATCATAATGACTGTTCATTTCCTTTGACAGTTAACAGTACTAATGAATTCAGTATAATCTCACCATCATCAGAAAAATTTCTAAAACGCAAACTTGAAGGTGATGATTCACATGGTTAGCAGGGAAGAAGTAAAGCAGTACTCACTGCTTTCTACAAAACTAGCATTGTTTGCAAAACCAGAAACTGAGCAGTTGGTTGACTACTAATAACAAGTATGTTGCTCTTTGGTCATTTAGCAAAAGCTGCTTGTTGCACCATGGTCAGTGGCTGAGCAGCATATGACTTCAAGTAGCTCTTGTGATACAGCATAATTCTACATATATAAATCAGTGAATTGTTACATAAGATTTTTGAAAAAGAAATTAAAAATCTCCACTTCAAGGAGCACCTCACACTAAGCCTGACACAAATGAGATATTAATACCCAATAAATGTTTACTGAAAAAATGACTTTGTCTATTAAATGAAGAGAGAAAAATCAAACCAACCAAACCCACACAGGCTACGTTAGGAACTCAAAAACATTATGGGGTAACTAGCTCAAGATACATAAGAAATTCACAAGGACCAAAAAAAAAAAAATGTTGAAATGAGTAAACATGCATTTGACATCCTTCTTAAATTAAGTCACCACACTGGCACTCAGTGGAATGTCAACAGCCATCTCATTAGAAATAAAAATTAAAAGAACAGGTGACAGATCTAACTTCACAATCTGTTCAAAATGGTAACAAGGTGTACTTGGCCGTACACCTGAAATCCGCTGCTTAAGATCTGTGTCTACATAATAAAAAAGTATCTCTATATGCCAAACAAGCTGAATCATAGACCTTAATAAATGCTCACAAGAACACTGAATAGTAATAATGCACTCTTTAAATGTATTAAAATGTACTGTCCAGAAATGAAAAAGTATCTCTAATTCCAGACTGGGCTTCACAATCTCAATCCAAAATGTACTGGTTAGTCCAAATAAACACTTTCCAAAACGAACAACGAATAAAGTAATCTAAAATCTAACAAGTATAAAGCTTGGGACAACTCTAGTGATTTGAAACCTTAGAACATTAGAACGTGAGCGCTTGGGCGGACTGGTTTAGTCTCTTTTACTTGGAGCTTTACATTTACAGAGCCTTCTTCTCGAGAGACCTCTGAAAGAATTCAAGGCCAAGTATAGTATTTCATGATAATTGCAAATAAAAGCGCTCAGACCCTGGAGCCCGCGATCTGGGGCTGCCTCACTAGAGACGGAACTCATGAAAAGCCCTGGGGACAGCCACCCTCTGAGCTCGTTCGTACAGAACCCCGGCACCTTAGGGGAGGGTTCCACAAAACCCCACCGGGACCACCTCTAGGGAAGCAGAGGAGTGGAGGAGAAGCCACTCAGGCTCCAAACCAAAGCGTCGTTCACCCCACACTGAGGAAGGCGCACCTTTCGCCCCGGACAGGATGCAGTGACAGATCTGTCACCTGTGCGGGAAGGGGGCGCGAAGACATCCTCAGAGACTAGTGCCAACGGGCAGCTGTCCGCCGCTCCGCGGGCCCCAACGCCCCGCGCCCGCCGCGCATTCCCGGGCTCAGGAAAACTTTCGGCCCGCGACCCCCAACCCGCCCGGGGGTGGCCCCCATCTCCAGAGACCCCCGGGCTCCTGCCCCGCCCTCGAGGCCCCGCCCCGGGCCCGCCCCCTGCGCCCACTTCCCGGCCCCGCGCCCCCGGCCCGCGCGGGCACCCGCGTGCCCTCGGGGCGCGCCCCCGCGCCGGGCCCGGCCGCCAGAGGGCGGGGTCGCTCACCCGTCCGCAGCTCGTGCTTGACAGTGAGGAGCTGCTCTCCCCCGGCGCCGCCGTCCCCGCTGGTCCCCGCGGCGCCACCGCCGCCGCCGCCGCCGCTGCCGCCCTCCTCCATCTTCTCCCTTTTCCGATCCCGCGTGGTCCTACGCGGGGAACCGGGAGACAGCGGACGCCCGGCCCCTCAGAGCTCCCGCTGCAGCCCCAGGAGCCGGGGTGCGGCGGCTCCAGAACTCGGACGCAGCGACGAGTCTCTTTCCCGCTCTGGCCACACAGCTCGCTCCTCCGCCTCCTCCCCCTCGGCGGGCACCGCTAGTACCGCGCAACCAAACCGCCCCCTGCTCCGCCGCCTCCTCCTTCGGGCCGCTCCGCCCACAGCAAGGTAGAGGAGCCATTCTAGCCGCTATCGCTTATTGGGCACAGGGCGCGCGCATCTGTCAACGCCGGCTCTCATTGGGCAACCTTCTCTGACGCTTCAGGGGCCGCCCCGCCCCGCTCCTCGAATTGTTGTTGCTTGGCGGGGAGGCAGGAGAGGGAGAAACGCTACCACTCCGATTGGTGAAAACTGAGATTCTGCCCCGCCCATTTCCGCTGTTGCGCACGCGCAGTCAGGACCTTCCCTTCCCTGACCTCCCCAGAACGGTCACACCCCTTATTCCCCAGCTTCTGTTAGTAAACAGTGTCTAGTAGTCAGGAGGCGCTCGGAGTCTGTGATTGGCTATTGCTGAAAGAGGCGGGGAGGGCTTGATTGGAAGGTTTGGTCCGCCAATCACTGTGGACAGAGGAGGAGCCTGAAGGGAAGCGCTTCTCACACACGTGTTTGCCGACGTCTGAGGGTCCCTGCGGGCGATCCACAGAGGTGTGCCCAGCTGGAAAACGGCGAGTCTTAGAAAGGTGTTACCGGCGCTAGTGTGCTCTGTACTAGGTAAGTGGAATTTGTGCGTAAGTGCAAGTAGTTCTTAGATATTGCAAAAATTCACAATCCCAGCTCGCCAAGAGGACATTTGTAAAGAATAGACTTTTCCATTTTGTTCAAGATATATCCAAAGGCACCAAATGGATACAAAGATTAGTAAAATACAATGAAATCCCTGACCCTGAACAGCTTTCAGTACAAACGTGAGAAACAATTTGTGTATACACAGGAAATATAAAGCAGAATTTGAAACAAAATGGTCAAACAGAATCGCACAGATGGCAATGATTATTCAACGTAGGGAAGCTGGGGAAGGCTGTTAGGGCAAGGAGGAATTTGAGATAACCAAGTTAAAGGATGGGTAAGATAGAAATAGCATCAGCAGACATTTCATGCAGAAATGGTAACTGTGAGCATCAGCCTAGAGGTAGAGACGGCAAGGGTGGGTTAAGTGATTGTTGACTGGATGGAGGTACGACCTATGAGAGAGAGCTAAATAGTTAGGGTGCTGTCAGACAATGGAGAACATTGACTGCCACGCTAAACAGTGCAGGTTCTATTTAGTACAGGTTGGGGAGTCCCAAAGCGTAGGTGCAATATCAAAGCTATTCTTTTGGAAGTCAGCTTCGGTTACAGTGGGAAGGATGGACTGAGGAGAGGAGAAAGATAACAGGGCAAAAATACTGTTGCAAAGATAGAACTGTTAACCTGAAAACTAAAATAGCCATTTATTTTACCAGCAAAAGAAGTTTATTCAGGAATAGCAGAGAATTACAACTTGGGATGCATAAACTGGGCTAAAACCAGAGGCAAACCCAATAAACAAAGGAAAGGGATTTTTTTTTTTTAAGATTTTATTTATTTATTTGACAGAGAGAGAGAGAGTTCACAAGTAGGCAGAGAGGCAGGCAGAGAGAGAGGAGGAAGCAGGCTCCCTGCCGAGCAGAGAGCCCTATGTGGGGCTCGATCCCAGGACCCTGAGATCATGACCAGAGCTGAAGGCAGAGGCTTTAACCCACTGAGCCACCCAAGTGCCCCTTTAATGGAGAAGGAGGAAATTGGCGGGGTTGTTTTGAAGGAAAGTTCATAGGAGAAAAGCAAGAGTTTCAGGGAGTCAATTTCATGTAAGAGAGGCAATGTACATCTTTCTCTGTTGGACCTGTAGCTGAGGATTCTTTCCTCTTGTGTATTCACCTGTTGGAGTCTGTAATTGACAATTTCCCCCTAATTGCTGTGAAATAGTAGGCTCCCCCTTATCATCTCCTGACTCCACTTTGGTGAGGTTTCCTTTTTTTGATTTTCACAGAATTTATGGGGGCCTAATTTCTGGCAGTGGACCTGAGAATGGGAAAGGAGGAAGAGTAAAGATGGGCATTTGGATGTGTTTCAGGTAGAAGCTACCTTTTCAGCGAAGCGTGGATTAGGTCAAAGATCAGCAAGCACTTTCTGTAAAGGACCAAGCAATAAATATTTTAGGCTTTGCAGGCCAAGTGGTCTCTTTCACAGCTACTCAACTCTGCCTTTGTAGTGTGAAAGCAGCCATAAACAATAAGTAAACTAATGGGCATGGCTATGTTCCAATAAAGCTTTATTTATGGACAGGGCAGTTAAATTTCACGTAATTTTCATATGACAAAAGTATAATCTTCTCCTTTTAATTCTTTTCAACCACTTAAAAATATAAAAGCCATTCTTAGCTCTTGGCCTATAAAAAAGCAGGCAGTAATCAGATTTGGCTTGCAGGCCATAGTTTGCAGACTCCTAGATTAGACTGCCGTGGAAGAGAAAGCAGAGAAGCCTTGACAGCCCCTCCAGGTTGCCTGAGCAACCTGGGCTTACCTGCCTGGAACATTTATCTCACTAAACCGTGACTGCCTACTCATTTGCCTTCCTCCTGCACAAGTAGTGTGCTCTCTGGAACCAGGGAAAGACTGCATGCAGTTGTTCATTTGTTCACTCAACAACTCTTGTATTGTGAAAGACACAAGAAACACAGTGGAAGCAAAACAGATGTAATCCTTGCTCTCGTAGAGCCTGCGTTCTAGAAATGGAAATAAATATTAAGTAATAGCAAAAAGAAATGTAAACTTGTCATTGTGATTATACTGTAAAGGAAAATAAAAGGCTGTTACAATAAAATATAATGGGAGGGGGCGCAAGATTTAGGTTGGAGGAACTTGAAGGCCTTAATAAGGAAGTATTATTTAAGCTGATTCTTTAAAGATGAGTAGGTTTTAACCAGGATGTGGCAAAAACTGGCCTGGTGCTCACCAATCTCATTTCCTCTTCCTGGACACACAGGAAAACACTTTTTTCCCCCTTTGCAGTTAAGCAAGGGTCATGTGACTGTGATCTGGCCAATGGGGTATGGTCAGACATGATGTGTGCCATTTCCAGGCGCGGCCAGAGAACCCTCTGCATAACCCCTCATGCTTTCTTCTCTTCCCACGGCAATTACAAAGGCAATGTTTTGAATATGAGGGTACCACCTGAAGAAGAGCCCCCCTGACCTACATCAGACTGTGATGTGAATAATAAATAAACCTCAGGCATAAGCT
This sequence comes from Procyon lotor, assembly GCA_028646535.1. Taxonomy (NCBI): domain Eukaryota; kingdom Metazoa; phylum Chordata; class Mammalia; order Carnivora; family Procyonidae; genus Procyon; species Procyon lotor. The sequence goes on from CM053609.1 coordinate 111,069,800, forward strand.
ACCAAGCTGCTGGGGTTGTTTGCTACCAAAGCAAAATCTCGCCTATCCTGACTATTTCCCAAGGGAATTGTTGGAGGGGGAAGAGTGGGGGAGAAAATTTTAGGACAGTGCAGATGCCAAGTGCCGAGGCAGGCAAAGAATCTACGTTATGTTAGGGATTGAGAAAAGCCAGTGGGCCCATAATGCAGTGAGTAAGAGATGCAATCATGAAGTGTTTGGAAGGCCTTATTAATATTTTTGGAGTTTTTCCTGTGTGAAGTCCAAAGCAATGGAAGGAATATTAACAAGAGAATGATACAATGGAATATTATTTTCAAAAGGCCTCTGTGATTAGATTTGGATCCTAGGATGGAGGAAGCAAGAGGGCGTACAGGGAGACCAGTTGGGAGGTTATTGCTGTAGTATGGGCAAAAGATGACAGTGGGTCCAGTAGATAGAGTAAGGAATGGAATGTTCTGGATATGTATTTTGGACATCATAAGGGATTGGATTTTCTGGATGAGGAAGAGGGGGCGCCTGAAATGACACTGAGGTTTTTTTAGCATGAGCGACTAGGTGATAGAAGAGGATGGTGGTATCATTTAATGAGAGGAGTGAGTTAGATGAAGAGCACATTATCAGAGGGAAGATTTTGAGACATCCGAGCCAATATTAAGTAGCTATATGGATATAAGAGTCTGGAGTTCTCAGAGAGGTCTAGGATAGAAATATGTATTTAGGAATCGCTGGTAGATAGTTGATATTTGAGGCCAGATATATGAATAAGATTGCCTGGGGCAAAAATGTGTAGAAGGAAGAAAAGAAGAGCCAAGGACTGACGTCTGAGGAATTTTAACACTGAGATACTAGAAGAAGATAGAACTGCAAGTATAGGAAGAAGACCCATAGGGTTTTGTATCTTGGAAACTGAAGTGTCTCAAGAAGGAGGGAGGGGTCAGCTGAGGCACAGGCCCAGAGAGGTCACATAAGATAAGGTCTGGAAAGATCCTGTGAGTTTGCCAACTTGGATGTCATTGATGACAATATCCAGAGTGGTTTTTGTAGAGCACAGGGGAGGCAAAGGGGTAGAAATAGTGTGTGCGGGCATATTCTTCACGGAGTTTTCCTCTGACAGAATAGAGAAGGAAGGCCCTAGCTGGAGGGACCCAGGGAGGTTTTTTGGGTTTGTTTTTAACTTTTTATTTTCAATTTTTTTTAATTGCAGAAGAGTTGCAAAAACAATACAGAGTTTCCACATATCCTTCACTTAGCTTCCTCTAATGTTAATATGTTATATACCACAGTTCAATCAATAACACTGAGAAATTAACATTTGTAAAATATTACTAAATTATATAGACTCTACCAATTTCACCAGTCTTTCCATGAAAATGATTTAATTTTTTAATGGTTGGAAAAGAATTAAAAGAAGAATATTCTGTGACACATGAAAATTACATGCAATTTAGATTTCAGTGTCCATAAAGTTTTATTGGAACACAACCATGTCCTTTCTCTGTGCCCGAATCCCATTCAGGATCCTACATTACATGTAGTTGTCATGGCTCCTTAGTTTCCTCCAGTGCTTGTCAGTTCCTTAGTCTTTCCTTGTCTTTCATGACCTTGACTCTTGAAATGTAGTGGTCAAGTATTTCGAAGAATGCCCTTTGATTTGTGTTTGTTTGATGTTTTATGATTAAATTTGAGGTAATACATTTTTGGCAAGAATAACAAAGGTGATGTGCTTGTTGTCAATTATCCATATCAGGGGTAAAAGAAGTTTATATTCTTATTACTTGCGATGTTAACCTCAAACATTTGGTTAAGGTGGCATTTGCCAGATTACTCTCAAGGTGTTATTTTTCTCATTGTAATTCAAAAGTATTGGGAAAGTGTGTGAGATACTTGGAGCCTGTGCAAATACCTGGTTTCTGATTAAACTCTTGCCCACTAATTTTAGCACCCATTAGTGGATCTGGGCTTTGGCAATTACATGACTGGGATAATCTATAGATGGTAATTTTCTATTCGACTGTCCTTTAAAATGAGAAATACTAGAACGTGTTTGAGTGGTTATGAGATAGGTGAACGGGGAGAGGTAGGAGAACCAAGGAAGACAATCTCTGAAAAAGTGGGTGGGGCTGGGGAATCTGAGCTTACTGAGAAGTTTGCCTTTGAGCCTTTGATGGAAGGAGGTTCTTCACTGTGGCCAGAGATGGGAGGAGGGACTGGAATTGGGCAGGGATAACCTTGTAGACTTGGGGATAACTTGGTCATCTCATCTCAGTATCCCCAGCTTCTAGAATACGGCCTGAACTTTGGGATGTTTTTTAAAGTTCCTCAAGTGATTATTAGATAGAAACAATTTTGTAGTGTACAACTCTAACACACAACCATTAGAGTAGAGGAAGGTAAATAAGAGCACACTGGAGTTTTGAAATAACAGCAACTATTCAGAGGTAGTGATGGTGCTAGATAGGGTAGGAAGAAAAATGACAAATCAGTGGTTGAACACACCAAATAAAATGGGTGAGAGGGACTTAGCTGGGAGTGGTAGTGTGGATAGTTTGGGATCCAAAGAGGAAAAGCTGTTGAAGGCACATGAGACCGTGGATGATGGTCTGGATATAGCTGCTGGAATTAAGGAACACATCACTGTTCTCTCCAGCCCCGAGAGATGGAGAGGTATCGGGGCAGACCTGTCTGTGAAGAGACTAGGAAAGGGAGGGTGTCCAGGAGAGCGTCAGTTTCTAATAAGGCCCAAAGAGAAAAAGCTTGAAAATATGTTTGTTCCCCTTAGAAACTGCCTTTCGCCAGGCTTGCTAGTTCCTGGTGCCAGAATGCCGCCTCCCCCCCAACCCCCTGCTCAGCTCTTTATCTTGTGGCCTATGTCTACAGCACCATGCTCTGACCTCCCTTGTCCTTAGCATAGGGGGAAGGGTCCAAGCAAATTTGGGAAGGACCTTACTTGGTATGAGCCATTAGGGCTTCATGATCTCATTATTCATGCAGTGTGAGCAGGAAGCCCCTCACCTTTGTATTTATAAGATTCAGGGAACACCAGAGGCTTACCCCGCCTTGCCCCCCACTAACTGACTCTATCAAAAACTCAGATGAACACTCAGAGAAGAAAGAACTTCTTTCAGAGAAGTCAGATGTGATGTAATCAACATTTTGAGTCTGTTTTTGACCTGGCCAGAACCTTCTCTGTGATAGCGATCCAGTAAATGTAAGGGACTCACTGCAGGATATAGAGATAATAGTTAGGGGGTATAAGGTTCATACTCCTGGAAGACACCCCTCCCCCCCCGAAGTTGACATATGGCCCCTGTGTTCAGAAAGGATGCTGGGAAGGTGCACACACACCTGGAGTCTGCAAATGGGAAGAAAATTCTATGAGGGGGCAGTGGCATCAAGGCAGTTTCACACTCCACCTCCTGGTATCCCAGATACGAGCTTAGAAATCCTGGAATGTGGCAGATGCAGAGTGCTGGGCTGAACTGGAAGATCTGGTCTGAGCTCTAGCTGTGTGGACCTGTGCCAACCAGTGCACAGCGGGACAAACTTCAGAGACATGCATCTCACAGGTGTATCCAGTGAAAGATAGTAAAGATATTTTTACCCCCTACTTCTCCAGCAAACCCCTTGCATCCTCAAAACCTGCTAGAAGCCATGAAAAACAAAACAAAGCAAAAACACAGAAAAAGCCCCGTTTTTAATGAAACAAGGAAACTCTTGAAACCTCAGACCACAAACCATGAAGTTTGCCTGCCAAACACTGTAAAATCGGTACTGAAATTGGTGAAATGCTGAGAGCCCCAACCTACACTGCCTCCAGCCTTGAGCAGGAAACACCTTTTCTTAGATGCTAGTGTCACAGTCTCAAGGGACTGAGTCACTGATCCTTGAATTAACAGCAACTCAAAGGCCAGGGGGCCTTCTATTACTTGGAGAACAGGAAACAAGTTTAGGTGGTACACGGAGAGTCATTTAATTACATCAAATAACATAATGAAAAAGTGATTCACTCAGAGTTCTCTTTCTCTTGTGATTACATCGAGAAGAAAGTCTTGGTTTGGTGCCAAGAGTCTTTAACTTATTTCTAGTTCATAGTAATTTCTCTTTCTAACCAGGAGTATGTGGCCCTCGGACTCCGCTTCCAGCAGACAACCATATCTAGCTAAAACATACTATCATTGTTTTGGTTTTGTTGCCTTTTGTAGTTACTTCCTATTTATCACAAAAGGCTTTTCATTTCTGATAGTAATATGCTCTCTTTTTAAATAAGTAAAAATTAGGAATTGATTCAAAGAAGAACGTTGATTATAACAGAGATGATATGAAGATGAAGCAAAATTGTAGAAGGGGCACCCAGATAACTGAAATTGAGATCTGCATAATAAGATCCAAGGACCTCAGAGGAGAAACAGGTAGTGTTGTAGAGAAGAACCAGGATGATAACAAGGAAAGTTAATGCCAAGGAGAAACCAGGTGGTTGCTTATTTTTTTCTATTGCCTGTGACATGGTCTCTATGCCAAAGGAGTCTTCTCGAGGTGATAGGGTAAGGGATGGAGAGGCAATTGCTAGATTATAACCCAGAGAGCCTTAGACTGAGAGGGCTTTGATGGCAGCCTTAGTAACCTCTTCAGTGCCCAAACCTCAGAATCCAAGAGACATTCTCTCATGGACAAGAAATTAACAGATTTGGAAACAATACCAAAGAAAGCTGCCAAGTGCCTTAACATTCTTCTTCCACCCCTTTCATGTAATTTTTTTTTTACACCCCTTCCATGTGGTTCTTTAACAGAGAATGCCCTGGGGCACCTAGGTGGCTGTCAGATAAGCCTCCAACTCTTGGTTTCAGCTTGAGTCATGATCTCAGAGTCATGAGATGGAGCACCGTGTCGGGCTCCACTCTCAGCATGCAGTCTGCTTGAGATTCTCTCTCTCTCCCTCTCCCTCTGCCTCATCCCTCTCTAAAGTAAATTTAAAAATCTTAAGAAGAAGAAGGAGAAGGAGAAGAAGGAGAAGACTCCTCCATCTCAGTGAGGAAATTACAAAATTACAGCAAAAAAAATCTCAAAGAGAAGGTTCAGGGGTACAAACAAAGAATTATATAGCAACAAAAGACGATGAAACTGAGTGGCTGAGCTCAAGAAAGTAAAGAGAGGAAAGCCCTTCACAATCAACCAAATATGGGAGATCCTGGATGGTTCAGTCGGGTTGAACCATCTGACTCTTGATTCTGGCTTGGGTCATGATCTCAGGATCATGGAATCAAGCCCCATGTTGGGCTCTGTGCTCAGCTCAGAATCTGTTTGGGATTCTCTCTCTCCCTCACTCTCTGTCCCTCCCTCGCTTATGCATATTCTAAATAAATAAATAAATAAATAAATAAATAAATAAATAAATATCTTTAAAAAAGAAAAAGAATCAACCAAAAATAGAATGATCACAAGTAAAAAGCATAATGAAACAATATGGAAAATAATAAGAAATATTAAAAATATAAAAATGCAATAGTTATGGAAAATAAACAATGGAGACCCAGTACATGAGTAACTGGTATGCCTGAAAAAGCACCCAGAACACAGGGAACAGAAGGAACTTAACTGAAATGAAGATTGAGTCAGCAGATAGAAAGCATACACTGTGTCAAGGTAAAATTTGTTCAGAGTGATCAATAACAAAATATACCGAATAAAAAAAAATGAAAAGCCACACCTAATATTAAATGACAATAAAGCAAGCTCTACAAATGTTAGGAGCATGAAGATGATATGATTCATGAATTTTATATTCTGCCAAGTTGTCCATTAAGTATAAAGGCTATTGGCAGTCATTCTTGAACATGAAAGATCTCAGGGTAGCCACATTTTTGAAAAAAGTCCTTTATACTGAAATGCAGTCAACCAAGGGATGAACCAAAAGAAATCAAGAGGAGAATTAAGGATTTTTTAAAGACATCAAAGATGAGTTTTGAGTCATTTTAAATATGGAAGTAAGACTAAACAGCCATGGAATTTATCATTAAAGGAAAAAATGTAAATACTGAAAAGGCTTACACTTTAAAAATAACTATATACCTAATAAAAATTGGAAAGTGAGGGAAAAACTGCAGTGGGAGGACCTGGAAAGATGTACATTTACTCATCTTTAATGGCAGGGAAATAATCATGGCAGCTTTTTTAAGCAAGGATGATTCCAAGTTCTTGATGATTTTTATATTAGCTTTTCTTATCGTCAAAGGGGATCTTGTAAGGTTTTTTGTGGTATAGAAACATTTAGCTCAAGTTCAGCAACGCCTGTCTTAACTTCTGTTTCTTTTTCTATAAGAGTAATTGTACTCATTTTACTTAAAAGTAATTTGCAGAGGAGCGCCTGGGTGGCTCAGTTGGTAGAGTGTGTGACTCTTGATCTCAGGGCTATGGGTTCGAGATTACCCACACTGAGTGTAGAGATTACTTAAAAATAAAATCTGTAAAAAAAATAAATAAATAAAAGTCATTTGCAAAGTAAAATCCCACTGTTGTCTAGCGATCTTTTTGTTGGGGTTGGTTGAATGCACAAGGGCCTGTGGAGATGATACATTCCAAATGTTGATGGCTGTTTCTGGTGAGATTTGGGGCATGTATTTTAAGACTTCCTCTTTGTACTTTTCTATGTTATTTTTATCATAAAACATATCACATATAAAAATAACAGTCATGTTCTGAGCAGTGTGATAGAACGATAAAAATGGCCCCCATGACCTTTGTCCTCGGGTGTTGCTCCTACAATTATGTCCTATAGCAAAAGGATTTTACAGATGTCATTAAGGTTACTAATTAGTTGACTTTAAGATCAGGATGATCTGGGTGTGCCCAACCTAATCATATGAGTGCTTAAAAAGCTGAGAGTTCTCCAGCTGGCAGCCAAAGTCAGAGATTAGAAGCTTAAAAAGGCTCCCATTCAAGAGAGATATGCTAGTGCTGGCTTTAAAATGGAGGGGGTCCTCAGCCTCTAGGAGCTAAGAGCAACCCTTTGTCAAAAACCAACAAGAAAACAAGGCCTTCGGGCCTTCTGCAAGGACCTAAATTCAGCCAACACTCTGAATGAACTAGGACGTAGATTCTTTGCCAACGTCCCCAGATAGGAGTCCCGCCTGGCCAAGACCTCAGTTTCAACTTTGTGAAACCCTAAGCAGCGATCCCATTTGATCTGGCAGGTTCTGACCTACAGAACTGTGAGATACTAAATGAATGTTGTTTTAAGCTGCCTAAGTTTGCGGTCGGTCATTTGTTACCCAGTGATAGAAAACTAAAAAAAAAGGTAGTAACCCGTTTCTTCTCCATGCTAGACACACAGCATCAGAATCATCATCATCAACGTCCTCCTGCCCATGCCATCCCCACCCCGTTGAATGTCCTTATTACTCTCTCTGCAGAGCTCAGAAACATCCCTCATGTTTCTGTTCCCACACACTCTGTGAGAAAATGGACAATTTTGTGTAACAGTTAGAAGACTCTAGTTTGGGATCAGACGTTGGTGGAGGCTTGGGGTCAGATTATGCCTTTTGTACTAGTTGACTTTTTTTTTTTAAAGATTTATTTATTTGACAGAGAGAGAGAGAGATCACAAGTAGGCGGAGAGTCAGGCGGGGGGGGGGGGAGCAGACTCCCCACTGAGCAGAGAGCCCAATGCGGGGCTCGATCCAGGACCCTGAGATCATGACCTGAGTCGAAGGCAGAGGCTTTAACCCACTGAGCCACCCAGGCGCCCCTGTACTAGTTGACTTTTTAAACCAACCAAACAAACAAACAAACAAGCTAACTAACAAAGGTTCTAAGTGAATAAAGAGATAAGCGAAGGCTAGAGAGCCAGAGATGAAGGAGATGGGGCGGGATCGGGGGAGTCATGAAGAGGACAGCAACTTGGTGCAGGCTGACACAAGCAGAATGAAAATATTTCTGCCCCACTTCCTCTTTCTCCCCATCCGCCCTTGGAAACAATCACTTTTATCTCTTTTAGGTTTTTGTTGTTGTTGTTTTTTTCCTGGTGTGACCTCTATAGCTTTAAGTAATTTGCTTTTATCACTATTGATTGATTTGTTTTATACCTTATCTAGTGTCCTCCTTATAGGATAATTGAGGATTTAATGCATTTTCTCCAACACCAGTCTCCCTTTATAAGGTTACATAACTTTATTTTTCTATAGGTTTCCTGTGTTAATATACCTTGATTTCTTTTTCCATCAACTAAGGGCAGTTATCTCCTGACTGCTCACAAAAAAAGATGAAGGTAACAGCATCCCTACACTTCTTGTTTGTGTCTGCCTCTCCACCTCTGCCATGTACAATTTTAAGGATAAAGAATATTTACATTCTCTTCTTGATAACTAACTCTCCCATGGACTGATCACAAAAAATGACAATCATTACCACATTTACATTGTTGTGGCTTTTTAGATATTGTACTCTGAGGAGGCAAAATGTATGAAGATTGCTCTTCTTTTCGTGGCACAACTTTTTGTGCCTTTGGATTTTCCACTTGCCTTTCCTTTATCTTGGGACATTTCTCTTTATTTCTGCTCCTTTTTTCCCCAGATTCTCCATCTAGTCAGGTTTCTGTGGAGTTTTTAAACCCTCCCCTCTGAGGCCCACCATCCTCCTACTGTATAGCAGACATGCTGGGATTTCCCTTGATGATTTTCCTGGGTCAGTTCTAGACTTTCCAAGATCCACATCTTCCTACTTCTTAGATTATGCCTTTGTTTTCCTGCAGCACATTTTCACGTATCTTCCTAAGAAATGGTGGGCGAGAAGTCAATTTTTTGAGCCCTGTTTGTCCCAAAAGATCTTTATTCTGAACTCATACTTGGATGATAGTTTGGCTGAGTATGACATTATAGATTGAAAATCATTTTCCTATAGAATACTGAAGGCATTACACTTTGCCTTCTAGTATCTGGCATTGCCCGTGAGATATCTTTTATTTTCATTCCTTTGTAGATGAACTTTCGTTTTGGGAAGTTTTCCAATTGTTCTCTTTAACTTTGATGTTTCAAATCAGATTATGTGAGTAACTGGATCTTTTTTTCAAACTCTGTGTTTACGACTCAGTGTGCCCTTTTTGTCTAAAGATGTATGGGCTTCAGTCCTGGAACATTCCCCTGACGTATTTCTTTGCTACTGCCCTCTTCCTTTGTTTTCTCTGCTCTCTCTTTCTGAATCTGCTATTAATTGGATATTGGACCTCTTGTACTTATTTTATATGTCTTCTTATTAACCTTTTTTATAATTTTTTAAAGATTTATTTAAGAGAGAGAGAGAGAGAGAGAAAGCACAAGCAGGGAGGAGGGGCTCAAGGAGAGGGAGAAGAAGACTCCCTGCTGAATAGGGAGCCTGAGGGATGCAGGGCTCGATCCCAGGACCCTGAGATCATAACCTGGGCCAAAGCAGGTACTCCTTTTACCTTTTTTTTTTTTTTAAAGATTTTATTTATTTGACAGAGAGAAACACAGCGAGAGAGGGAACACAAGCAGAGGGAATGGAAGCGGGAGAAGCAGGCTTCCTGCCGAGCAGGGAGCCCCATGCGGGGCTCGATCCCAGGATGCCGGGATCATGACCTGGGCCGAAGGCAGACGCTCAACGACTAAGCCACCCAGGCACCCCACTCCTTGTACCTTTTTAAAAAATCTCTGTCTTTTGGTTCTACATTCAGAGAAAGTAACATAATTTAATGTTCACACTTCTACTGATTCTTTTATGAGTTTAACAGGCATATTTTCAATTTATAGGAATTCATCCTGTTTTTTCTTTGTCACCACATTCTGTTCTTCTTTTATGGATGAAATAGCTTCATGAGCCTTTCTAAATCTATTAATTGGAGCTTTTTAGTTCCATCTGCCTTGATTTGGGTTCTCTTCCTCAAATAATTGTTTCTTCCAAGGCTGGTGTGTTTCTCCTGTTTACTTTTACTTTTGTTCCAGTTTTTTGAGAAATAATTGATGTACATAACTGTATAAGTTTAAGACGTACAGTGTGATGGTTTGGTTTACATATCCTGTGAAAAGATGACCACAGTAGTTTCGGCTAACATCCATTTTTTTCCTGATTATTTTAGTTTCTCTCTTCTATTATAGTCTTTTCCTCAAGTACCTGGAGATTCTTCATTCTCCCTTCTTAATTAAGAGTGAAGCTCCAGGGCACCCGGGTGGCACATCAGTTGAGCACACCAGTTGAGCATCTAGGCTTCAGCTCAGGTTGTGATGTTGGGGTCTTGAGATCAAGCCCCATGTTGGGCTCCATATTCAGTGTGGAGTCTGCTTGAGGTTCTCTCTCCCTCTGCCTGTTGGCCTGCTTGCATTCTCTCTCTAAACAAATAAATAGGAAGAAAGAAAGAAAGAAAGAAAGAAAGAAAGAAAGAAAGAAAGAAAGAAAGAAAGAAAGAAAGAAAGAAAGAAAGAAAGAAAGAAAGAAATTAAAAAGCAAAAATCAATCAATCATCAATCAATGTGAGGAGTGATTTGGTGCACGCATACCTTCTCCGCTTGGTTTGCAGACTCCAGTGACAAGAGGCAGTTTTTAGCCAGAGGCCTGCCTGAAAACTGGGAAATGGACCAGAAACCATTTAACATCGTTGAGCCTGAGCTTCTGCCTCTATTAAACTGAGATAATAAAAATAGCTGTTTGTACTTCAGAGTATTGTTCCGAGAATCAAATGAGATAATGTGCAAAGTGGTGGTATTGTGATTGCAAACACACTCTCACCTCTGCTGGAGAAATTAAGCATACATTTGGATTGTACCAGGTGGGGGCAGGAAACAAACCTCAGAAATATCCCAAGGTTACTCTGTGATGAAATTTCCAGTCATTTCAGGGTTGATGTCATCCCGTCTGATGCAATGGACTGCAGTTTATTTTATTTAATGAAACTTCTTTAAATAACAAGACACCTGAAATAACAAGATACTTTGGAAAAGAAAGTGAGCCTGTCATCAGAAGTCCTTGGAACACACTGACTTCCCACATCCAAATGACGACGTGCGAAGAGCATTTCTAGGACACATGCATCCTCCTTAAGTTTTCAAGAGCTCTGTTTATGTGCTGGTCTCCTTCCTCCCAAAGAATCCCTTTTACAATTTACAGTCTTTTCGGGAAACAGACAGAGAATCATGGTGTCATGGCCACACTGAGTTCTATGTCAACCCAGCAATCAAGAGAGCAGGGACTTCTAAATTTCTTTTGGTTGGGAGATATGTCTGCCCTTGTCTGCTGTGTCATTCAGTTTCATCCTTACTGTGTACATTTCATATTGAATGACACAAAGATTCAGGCACCAATATGTTCACCGAAGCAATTTTTACAAGCACAAACCATTTGAAAATGACATATTTGCTTAACAATAAGATAATGGTTAAATAAAACATATTTTTATGATGAAGGATTAGGCAGCTATTCAAAGTATATTTGCACAGTGGTTCCTCCGGGGGGATGGTAGCAATACAGATGTAGGTCTGCAGGACCGGTCTGAGGCAGGCTGGGAACATCCACTTCTCACCAGTACAAACTAGCTGAGACCACACGGAACCATGACTTTAAGTAATGTAGAACAGCTGTGCAGTGCTCGTAAGTATCCGTCAGCCTGTACAGACAGGTGAGGGCTGCATCTGTCAGAGGTGAGGCTGTTCCCCCACACACAGACACATCTGGAGCCTTCCAGGGGAAATGGATGCTACAAACCCTGCATAATCTGTGTGCACTCACATCTGGGAAACACCCCAGAAGCCATGAGTAGACATTTTCTGAGAAGGCTTGCATGTGAGGACACTGCTGCCATCAGCGATGTCCTCTGGAGTGAGAGGGGCCAGGTCACCAGGACATGGACCGAAAGATCTAAGAGGAACTCAGCAGTGTGTATCAGTGGAAGCGGAGATCTGTTTGTTTATTCTAAGCTGTTGTCGAATGCAAAAGAAAGTTGCAATTAAGTCATTGCTGTTATTCTTGACCCTGGGACATGTAATGGTTGAGGGAAGGGGTGTTACCTCAAGTCCAAGTGAATGGGTTGGATAAGCTCAACAGAAGACTGTTTTCAGAGGAGCTAGAAAGCCTTCGAGAGTTAACATCCCGGGAGAAAAAGCAGCCCCGCCAGGCACAGAGAGCTTTCTCTGATAAGAATGTCTTGGCCTTTGGAGAAATAGGGTAGTCCTGACATTAGTCTCTAGGCTGGGCCTTTGAGGCTTCTCCTGGCTCAGGCTCCAGTGATCTTCTCTTTGAATTCTGCAGAGTGGGGCTGACTTGGAAGAATTATTTTGCCAGAAACTCTTAAATATTGGGCAATAAGTAGATTGCTCTGGTGCCCCTTTAACAGTGAACTCTAGACAGGACAAGGGAACCTCCCTCCCAAGTCATCCCAGATGACCCACCATATCGCCCTGGTATCGTGGGTTCATGGGGTCTTGCCCCAGGGCACCAACAGAGTCCATCATGCCTTGGTTGGACAATGGTGGTGCCCAGCAGGCCTGGCCTTGTAGGGGTGGGACTCCTAGAAGTCATGAGGGAGGCTTCAACAGAAACAAAGGGCCCTAAACAAGAAGGTGGGGACGAATACCAGGAAAGGTGGTAACGCCATCTTTGCTCACAATATGTTGTGGCACTGAGAGGGTCAAATCACCTGCTCAAAGGCATAGAGCTCTCAAGGGACAGAATTTGGATTTGAACTCAAATCTTCTTGACTTCTGCGTGTTCCCCTGGACCATGAAGCCTTCCAGGAGAAACCAGAGAATGTCCGAAGAACACCAGTAATCCAGTTGGATGGAAAAAAAATCCCCAGGGAAACAGCAATGGTCAAAGCTGGAAAGATCCTTGGGACAGTATTGTGGAGGAGCTTGTGCTAATTTGGGCAAAAGTGGCACAGGGGTGGGCCACGTGTGGCCTGTGGACAGAATCTGCTCCCTGTTTGGGGGCCACGAGTTAAGAACGGTTTCTAATGGGTGAACATTCACCATTGATCTGGTGACCTTTGAACCCCACTTAGGCAAAATATTACCCCACAGGAAATAATTCCATTCTTCTCATTGGTAGACCGATATGATAAAATATTCAATTATTATTATATTTTGACTTCAATAAAAATGTGTGAAACTTTGTTATCTGATTCTCCATATAATATTCTTGATTTTGCCTCTTGGCCTACAGACAAAAACATTTACTATCTGGTGCTTTAGAGAAAAATGTTGTCAACCTCTGGCATAACCAGTGACTGAAAAAAGTCACAGAGTAGAATTATCTGATTGCATACTCTCACCAATAAAAAGTGGGGGCGTGCATGTCCTGTATGTACATAGTATTTCATATTTATTGCATACTACATTACTAATGTCTACAAACAGCACAGTCAGGGCTATGAAAATAGTAAGAGCTGGGAAGTCAAATTGCCTGAGTTCAAATCCCAGACCTGCCCCTTACTAGCTCTATGACATTAGACAAATTTCTAGCCTTTGTGCTTCAGTTTCCTCCTCCGAAAAATGGGGATTAAAATAGTATCCATTTTATTGGACTGTTGGAAGAATTAAATTAGTGAACATATGTAAAGTGCTTAGAACATCCCTGAAACATAGTACATGCTAAATGAGAATTATTAATAATGTCACAAACATCATATTATCATTTGTGCACAATAAATAAGAATTTAAAACAAGGGAATGATGATAAAAGTCCTAAACTGTTCCAAGGGGAATCAGACATGGGAACGAGTGTGTGTGATAGTGTCTTGGGGGTTCTGGTAAAAACCTAGGGGAGGTGAAAAGGGGTAAAAGGCTCAAGCCCATGGGGGGGTGGGGTGCAGAGGGGAAACCTCACAGGGATGGCTATGGTAGGGTTAAGTACTGAAAAATGCATGGGTGCAGCCAAGGGATGGAGAAGGCATGCCAGGCAGACAGAGCAGTAAGAACAACAACAACAAAAAGACACAACAGGGGTCCAGGAAGTCCTGGGGACCGCAAATGCCCAGAGTCATGAGGCTACACGCTGGGAGGGGCTCCCATGCCGAGCCATGGGGGCCACAGCAACTCCGTAAAAGCTGGGAAATCATTGCTGGTCGAGTAACATAAATTTCTTTTGAACAACGTCCTGCAAGAGACCCTGCTTATCGCGTCTTTCTGGTGCAGTCCACATTGGCGGGCTTAAAAAAAAAAAAAAAGCTATTCTGTTTTAATTTTTTTTTTTAAGTTTTTATTTATTTGACGAAGAGAGATCACAAGTAGGCAGAGAGGCAGGCAGAGGGAGAGGAGGAAGCAGGCTCCCTGCTGAGCAGAGAGCCCTATGTGGGGCTTGATCCCAGGACCCTGAGATCATGACCTGAGCCGAAGGCAGAGGCTTTAACGCACTGAGCCACCCCGGTGCCCTATGCTTTTGCTTTTTTATGAAAACGCTAGACTGAGCTCAACAACTAGGATTAAAGCAACAGTTGTCTGAGAAAAAGACAGTCTTGTACCCAGGAGGATGTGGCAGTCCTAAATGAGCAACAACTATGCCACACGGAAGATTTCAGGTTGGGGACATTTTTTGGGTTTGGGCTTTTGGTCTTTAAAATAATATATGTTGGGGCACCTGTGTGGTTCAGTGGGTTAAAGCCTTTGCTTTCGGCTCAGGTCATGATCTCAGGGTCCTGGGATCGAGTCCCACATCGGGCTCTCTGCTCAGTGGGGAGCTTGCTTCCCCCTCTCCCTCTGCCTGCCTCTCTGCCTACTTGTGATATCTCTCTCTGTCAAATAAATAAATAAAATCTTTTAAAAAATAAAATAAAATAATACATGTTTTCTGAAGAAAACTGGGAGCACAGGGAAATAATAAAGAAATGGGGAAAAGTAACTATCTCCCCAAACATGGAGGGGCAAACTCAGCCACTGTTTTGGGAAACTTTCTCCTAATAATTTTATACTAGGTTTTTAATTTTTTTTTTAAAGATTTTTTTTTTAAGTGGTCTCTACACCCAAGGGGCTCAAACTCACAACCCTGAGATCAAGAGTCACACACTCCACCATCTGAGCCAGCCAGACACCTAGGTTTTTTTATTTTTAACATACCTGGAAATCATACTCTGCCTTTTTTAATTGTAACATTATATTATAATATAATATTAGTAAAACTAACATGTCTGTAAAAATCTCACGTCAGTAAAATCTCTTCGTGAACATGACTTTTAATGACTGTTTGTACTGTGGATATATATTAATAGCCTAACAAATCACCAGTTAGTAAACTTTTAAGTTCTGTAGAATTTTATAACTAAAAACAACATTGTGGTGAAGAGGCTTCTGCAAAAAAATAAAAGGAAAAAAGAAAAAATGCTCGCATTTCATATTATTGCACTAGAATAGATTCAGAGAAGAGGTTTGAATGTCTTCTACAACTTTTAAAAGTTGTGGTAAAATATATAAAACAATATGTATCACTGTAACCATTTGTAAGCATGCCGTTCAGTGGCTTAACTCCACTCACCACCATGTTGGAATAACATCAACACTATCTGTACCCAAAACATCTCATCATCTCCAATGTAAACTCCATACCCATGTACCCATTCTGCAGTAACCCTCCACGTCCCCCTCTCGGGCCACTGGTAACATCTACTCTACTTTTGGTCTTTATGAATTTGTCTCTTCAAAAGGATAATCTCCTTTCTCTGACTGGCTTATTTCCCTTTAGCATGGTGTTTTCAAGGCCCATCCAACAGATTTTCATGCTCTTTTTTTCACCAAGTGGTGTTCCATTGCGTGAATATACCACACATTTTGTTTATCCATTTATCTGTTGATAAACACTTGGCTTGTTCCCCCCACCTTTTTTTTAAGATTTTATTTATTTGAGAGAGAGAGAGAGAAAGTGAGAGAGAGCATGAGAGGGGAGAAGGTCAGAGGGAGAAGCAGACTCCCCATGGAGTTGGGAGCCCAATGTGGGACTCGATCCCTGAACTCCAGGATCATGACCTGAGCCGAAGGCAGTTGCTTAACCAACTGAGCCACCCAGGCACCCTTGATTCCCCCTTTTGACTATCATGAACAATGCCGTTATGTACATTGGCGTACAGGTGGCTTAGTCCCTGTTTGCAATTCTCTCATATACCTGGAAATAGCTGATTTTATGTTTAACTTTTTAAGGAACCTCATACCATTTTATAAAGACCAAAACTGGAAATTACAAATGAGATTTATATGTTATTTAGACAAAAGTGACTAGAAGGAACTCCTATTAGCATACACTCCAAGTCTTGGTCAATCCATCAAAATTTAGTGAATGTTTACCTGTTTATATGTTTTAAGTTAAAAGAAACATTTAGAGAAGTTGTTGTCATTTTTAATGGTTTCCCCATTTTATCCAAGCAGTCTCAAATGCATACAAAAAAGCCTTCAATGATAAATGTGACACCAGTACAAAAGGGAGGGAGTCTTGGTGAAAATGTAGACATGCTTTAAACTTTCAGAAAAGAATCAACAGATATATGAGTACCTTTTGTGTACTTTGTGCAGTGTTCATTCTTCTGAGAAATATAAAGAAGTCCAAGGAAAAGATCGTTTAGTTTTCACTCACTTATTCAAAAGCATTTGCTTAGAAAGGTCCATGATGGGTAAAGGCCTGCTCTCTGTTCTTCAAATGCCACGTCTGCTAAGCCAAGGGAAATGTTCAAGAAGAAAACAGGAGGCATATCCCATAGTGATCTAGTATTAACTTTCAAATGACTAAATAGCAAGAAAGAGGCATTCATAAATTACAGCAGTCCTTGAGAGCCTCAGGTCTGGGCCTACATAACTTTTCCAAAGGTTGGAGGATTTTAGCTGGTGTGCTACTTTCCTTTTGCTGTTGTAATACATTGCCACATATTTTGTGGCTTAAAATGACACACTTTTATTATCTTGTAGTTGCGGAAGTCGGAAGTCTGAAATGGGGCTTCTGGGCTCCAGTCGAGACGTTGGCAAAGCTCTGTTCCTTTTGGACACTCTAAGGGCACTTCTGTTTCCTTGTCCTTTCCAGATGCTAATGGCCATCTGCATTCTTGGCCCACGGTCCCTTCCTCTAGTGTTCAAAGACTATCCATTCAAGCTTTATTCCCGTTGTCACCTCTCCCCTCTTCTCTCTGACCGTCCTGCCTCTTTCTTATAAGGACCCTATGATTACACTGGGCCCACCCAGAAAATCGGGGTTAATCTCCCCATATCAAGATTCTTAATCTCATCTTCAAGGTCCCCTTTAGGTGAGGGAATGATGTAGTCACAGTTTACAGCAATTAGATCGTGGACATCTTTGGGGTTCCTTATTCAGCCTACCACAGCTGGATAGGATTTAGAAAAGCAGAGAAGAGGGAAATTGTGCTAGAAAAAGCGTGCTAAGGGTAAAGGGGTATTTGTCCATTTAACTGCCAGCATACAAAGACCCTTTCGTATTTGAGAGTAATTCCAGGGTGAAATGTGAGACAGGCAACCCTCTTCCCATGAAAGAGGTACATGACCCAGGTGTGACCCCATGCGACGATCCCAGCCACGATTCTGACCAAACTGCTTTGCTTCTACAAGTTGCTCTTGGCCTGGTACTTTAGAGACCTTCTAAGAAACAGCCACATAGAACTTGTTGTGGTCACTTGAGAACCAAGTATACCTCATCACGCCCTTTAGGAGGGGAAATGTTTCTTAGGTCTCAGAGGCAGGGAGACCAGCAATCCTTTTGAGCACATGGCTACATTTGACCTATTGAGTTGTGATTCCTGTAATTCAACATTTCCCAGTCCTCAACGTGGAACTCTGGTATTCTGTAAGATTGAGGCCAGATCTTAAAGGTTTGATAGTGCCCGTTAATCACCCATCTTCCCTTGCATGTTGGAAACCAACATGGCAGACTTAAGGACTCCAGTGAAGCTCATGCTTGGTATAGACTCCATCATCCCCAACAAAGGCTTTTGGTTAACTTTGTTGGAGATACAGCTGTGCATCATTTGTTCAGAAAGATCAGCAGCCACTGTGTGCCCTGCCCCTACTTTCAACCCTAAATCTGAACGTTGGGAACAGCACAGGGGAGTCTCGTTTGTGGGCCTGCTTGAGCACATTTACACCTCCGCCACATGGGGTTGTGGTCTGCCTCGCTCTTAGAAAACAAAGAGAGAAAGACCCAGCAAAGAGTGAGTCTCCAGACATCCAGCCATGCTTACGCAAGAACAGAAGGAGAAGGGGAATATGCTCCATGGAGTTCCTTCCACGGAATGGAGATGTCTCCTTGCTTTCATGTCAACTTAAGAACAGGATACTGCAGGGGCACCTGGGTGGTTCAGTGGGTTAAAGCCTCTGCCTTCGGCTCAGGTCATGATCTCAGGGTCCTGGGATCAAGCCCTGCATCGGGCTCTCTGCTCAGCAGGGAGCCTGCTTCCCCCTCTCCCTCTGCCTGCCTCTCCGCCTTCTTGTGATCTCTCTCTGTCAAATAAATAAATGAAATAAAATAAAACAACAACAACAAACCAGGATATTGCAATGTGCATTCTTTTAAAAAAATTGTTATAATATATAAGAAATAGGTGTTCCTGCCCTGGAACCCTCAATGCTCTGCCCCCAGATCTTCCCACAGCTCTCTGCTAAAGAGTTGGCTTACCTCCATCTCTCCACCCTGCCGTATTGTCTTCCCAGCATCGACCGCTGATCAGATGGTCTTGTCCATGTATTTTCTTGTCTGTTTGCTGCCCATCTTCCCCCTCCTAGAATGCAAGTGCCACGGAAATTCGGGGATTCCTTCTGCTGGACTTGGCTGAATGGCCAGCATTCAGCACTGTCTCGGGCACACAGTAGGACTCATAGTGCATATTGTCAAATGCGTGAGTCCTACGCTCTCGATTGAGGCCCTCAGCTCCTGCTTGCCCCATATCTACTCAATTCCACGTTTGAATGGTTCTTTCCTCCATCACCCATCGTGAGCCCCTCTCTTCTCTGTCCTCCCTAACACCAGCAGTGATGTTCAGCCCATAGGACACCAGCAGTGATGTTCAGCCCGTAGGACAACAGTAGGGGTCCTAACTGCTCTCTCTGCCTCAGTCTCTATCCTGCCCACCCTGTCCCACCCTGCCACCAAGTGTACCTTGGGCTTCCCCATTTACAAGCCCGACCTTCACCACCATTCCATGCAAATCACTGTGTTGTCTGGTGACAGAGAGGAGCAACCCAGGTGGTTACGTTGGAATGGGAGCAGGGGAGGAAGGACAGGGATGTGCAAACCGAAGGCAAAACTATGCTTTCTTACCCTAGCTTTGCCTTGTTTTTTTTTTTTTTTAATATTTTATTTATTTATTTGACAAAGAGAGAGAGAGATCACAGAGTAGGCAGAGAGGCAGGTGGAGAGAGAGGAGAAAGCAGGCTCCCCGCTGAGCAGAGAGCCCGATGCAGGGGCTCGATCCCAGGACCCTGAGATCATGACCTGAGCCGAAGGCAGAGGCTTTAACCCACTGAGCCACCCAGGCGCCCCTGCTTTGCCTTGTTTTATACTCACAATATTTACTTTTTTTTTTTTCCTTTAGTAAATGTTGTTAGAGGAGGGACCGAGATTTTTGTGTTTATCGAGAAAGCCAGGGTGTGGTTTTTCAAGTTACGGGAGCTGCTGATTGCTCTGCCTCCTGACGAGGTTGTGAAATGTCAGCCCTCTGCCCTGCCTTCACCCACTGGGGTGCTCCCTCCGGATCTGTGCTAAGGAAACTCGTGCTTCTCTTCCTGGACCAGTTCAAAGGGCACTTCTGTGATGCCTGCCCACATATTTTTCTTCTTCCTCAGCAGAACTAACTGCCCACTCCCTAAGCTCCACAGCACTGTGTCCACAGCTCTGATGGGTAATTATTTTGTACTTGCTCAGTTTCCTCTCAGGTTGGGTTGCCCTTGAGGGCCGGGCAGTCGGTAGCTTACTCAGTCAGCTCAGGCTGCCATAACAAAATGCCACGGACCCAGGGGCTTCAACAACAGGATTTTATGTTCTCATAGTTCTGGAGGCTAGAAGTCTGAGATCAGGGTGTCAGCACGGTCAGGTTTGGGTAGGAACTCTTTTTCTGGCTTGTGGTGTCCACTTGCTGTGTCCTTATATGGGAGAGAGATCTTGAAAGCTCTGTGGTGTCTCTTCAAAGGACACTAATCCCGTCAGACTGGGGTTCTACCCACCTCAGCTCATCTAAACCTACTCCCAAAGCCCCATCTTCAGTGTATGCGGTGGGAGTGGGAAGGCAAGGGAGTTTGTGCAAACATTCGGTCCATAACACTCAGTAAACATATTTAAATAAAGAAAGAACCTATGCTTCCTTAAATTCCCCTTGACTGAGGACTGGACTGATTCCAGGGTCCAAATCAGGGGTGGTTCTTCGGATCCACCTTTGAAAATCAGAGACACAGATGGAGTCTAGCAATCTGTTACAGTGTTGATGTCAACTGATCTTGTCCCCCGGTTTCCTTGCCACAGATTGAGAAAGCCAATCCCCGAAGAACTTCCAGGGACTCCGTCAATGTCTCATTCATCTGGCCTGTGCCTAGAATCGAACATCCTTGCAAAATCATTTTGTCCATTCAGAAAAGATGTATCAGTCACCTACTGTGCGCTAGGAATTGTGTTGCCCTCCAAAGCCCACTGTCCGGTGGGGGTGACAATAAGGCAGTATGGCGGCTGTGCCGGGAGAGGCCCACGGGAGGAGGCACTAGCCCAGCCTGGGAATTGGAGGAGATGTCTTAGAGAGGGGACATCTGAATGGGGTCTCTGGAGACAAGGAAGGGTTAGGTGGGCAAAGGGCCAGGAGAAGATGTTCTGGGCAGAGAAGGAAGCCGGAAGCCAGGCAGAACAGAGCCCCATTGGGAACTGCAAGTAATTACTGAAATTACTGAGAAGTCCATGTGTGCCAACTAGTGCTGTTTCCAGCTTCTGGGGTGACAAAACAAAGTAGAAAACAGAGACCCTGCCCTCAAGGAATTTACCGTAAGAGATACGTGAAGGGGCGCCTAGGGGGCTCAGTCAGTTAAGCGTCTGTCTTTTGCTCCAGTCATGGTCTTGGGGTCCTGGGCTCATGCTCTGCATCAAGCTCTCTGCTCAGGGGGGAGTCTGCTTCTCCCTCTCCCTCCGCTCATGCTGTCTCTCTTTCTCTCTCTCTCAAATAAATAAATAAAATCTTTAAAAGAAAATCTTAAAAAAAAAAAGTTACGTGAAAAGGGAAATAAGTAAAAATTCACAGCATTATGTTCAGCCTCACCTCTCTGGAGGGTGCTTTTTTTTTTAAGTAAGCTGTATGCCCGTATGGGGCTCGAACTCCCAACCCTGAGATCAAGAGTCACAGGCTCTCCCATCTGAGCTAGCCAGGTGCTCCAACAAAATGATAGTTTGAATGTGCTTCTGAGCCCCCATGCCATTGTTTTGAGGATGCATTCTTCCCTTCTTGGGGGCACCTCTATAAATCCCACAATCCCAGGGCCCTCCTCAGGCCGTTAGGACATCCTAGTGACTCTGCCTCTTGCAGAGAAAATCAGAAAAGCCGAGGAGCCCCTGGGAGGGTTGTTTTCTACACTGTTGTTGCTGCTGCCACCAACGGTGGGTCTGCTGACTGGTGGGGGCCTGGGGCGGGGCTCATCCTGGGCAGGATGTGCTTCCAGGAGGGGGATATGGCTGGTAGTCAGGCAGAGGGGAAGGGAAGAGGTCTCCTTTCCATAGGGTCACTCTCAGCTGGGGATGCTATGGGCCACCGTGAACCTTAATCCCCACTCGGGTCCTGTGAAGACGGCAGACAGACAGACAGACACACGCACATACATGGACACACACACACACATGCACACACACATGCGCAACCTCAGGAGTGGGGAACTCCCAACCAAAAGCCACATGCATTCTGGGAACCAGCATCTTTCCCTTGGAGTCCCACCCCCGAGCAGGGAAGCCACACCCTCTCCTGCTCCCAGAGGCTCTGTGGGGACCACGAAAGAAGAGGACCCTCTTTGGTATGTCGATAACAGCCAAGTGATCAGAGAAATGCCACAGGGGTCACCCAGTAACTACTTGATGTTGACTGTGCTGGACACTAAGGGATCGTCCATTCTACACCCCTCTCCCTTCTAAAGACTGCCTCTTCCTCCATTGTCTCTTGGTTCCCTGGGGAGCCATGACCTTGTGCAGCCCCCCCCCCCCCCGGCCCTCCTGCCCACAATGCGACCCTAAGTCCCTTCCTTGGGACAGTTGTGCACTTGCAGCCGAGAAAGGCAATGTCTCTAGGATGACGGAAGCTGTCAAATGCACAACTCAAGAGCTGGAGGCAGTGGACAAGGATGGGGCTGTGGAGAGAAAAGACACCAAAGCCGCAGAGTGGAGGAAAGCAGAAAGGTTGGACACCAAGGAGTCACGTGGGATGCAAGTCCCTGGTTCCCACTGTATCTGACTGTCCTATGGAGGGGACCACAGAACCTCCCTTTGCCTAAGCTACTTTGGGTGCGTTATGTAAGTCTGTCCCTCCTAACTAGAATCACCAAGTAATGTGTTGTCCAAACCAGGACACCGAGAATGAAAGCGGTCACTAGTAATGATTACTCTGAGTCAGTAGTTGTAATCGGGGGCAGTCCCAGGCAGACCCTCCCTCTAACCCACTAACGCAGGGATGGGGGAGATCAATCTGTCCAGCATCGGGGTGTGGTGGGCGGGGCCGGGAACATGGAGGGGATACCGGACCCGGTAGGTATGGAACTGGCAGCTGCCAGACTGTGCCCCCCTAGCTTTTCCTCCCTCCCCTCTGCCCGGCCACACTGTCACTACAGCACATAGAGGAAAGCACCGGGTCCCAGCCTTGTTCCAAAACTGCATGGGGTTCTTGTGGGGAGAACTCCACAGATCAGGAACTGGACTGGTCCCCTCAGTAAAGATCATATACTCTCCTCTGTGCACCCCAGTTTCCTCAACCCAGAAAAGGAGAGGGGAAGGGAACCTGTTGAATGGCAGCTATGCTGTCCCCAAGGGCTCTACTCTCCTGCTGCAGACGTCACTGCCTTCTGAGATATCACCTGCCTGTGACTTTCTCAGACCTCTCCTCCCAGGTTTCTTTGACCGTGAGCAGCCCTCCTCATCTGAAGCTGAGTGAGGATGACAAGGAGGCAGTCTCTCCTGCCTAGGCTCTGGGGAAAGTGAGTCCTAGTTAGGAAACTAGGAGCCACAGGCAGGAGCTTGTTGGTAGTAAGAAAGAGAGTCCACTGATGGCCATGGGGTGCATGACCCAGCCCCCCCACTCCGGTCCCCCAATTCCTCTGGTACCATTTGAGGAATCACACAGCTCAGCTCTTAGGACAAGGAGGAAGAGGGAGATGCCCACGGCTTCCCGCGGAGCCAGGCTATTTCTTCTATGCTGTTCTGGTCCGAATGCCAGGAAATGTACACCCTGAGGGTAGTGACGGCCCTGTCCCCCAAGGTCGCTTAGGGTGAGCCGTCAGGGACTATCAAAGGTCAGCCCCAGAGGCTGCCTCCCCGGGTGTAAATCCACCAGTACTCTGGCTTCTCGAAACATCCCTCCCTCTGAGTCTTCCACTCTTTGCCCTCAGCAAGAGTGGGAGAAAGGTGTGGCCCGCGGGGACTTTGCCACATGAAGGGTTGTTGCTTCTAGGAGTGTCAGGATGGGAAGATATCTATAAAACCAGCATGGCAAATTGCCAGACCAGTTGACAATTCCCCGGGGGGCATAGGCCTTTCCCTGAACCTTGAAATAATATAAAAAGTTGTGGCAACTAAGCAAAAGTCCATAGCCTGG
Source organism: Procyon lotor (assembly GCA_028646535.1). Classification (NCBI taxonomy): domain Eukaryota; kingdom Metazoa; phylum Chordata; class Mammalia; order Carnivora; family Procyonidae; genus Procyon; species Procyon lotor. The sequence continues at coordinate 111,093,540 of CM053609.1, forward strand.
ACTTTTCAAATTCCAGCCTGGACCCAAATTCAAATTTGCAGGTTCAGAGCAGAAGAGGGTTCGCACAGAGGGCAAACAACCCCGTTGCTGCCATAGGGGACCCCTATGAGTACAGACCCCTGTTTCACCCCTGGTGGAGTGTCTGTAATAATCGCAGTCTGGAGATAAAGGTCCCTGAGTCCCCCAAACCCACCCCGGCTCCAGGCCGTCCTGCCCCTGAGCTGCCGGGGACACACCTTTCATTCAACTACCTACTGCACTAAAACATTAGGGCTTTTGGCTGCCCTTCCCTCACCCTTGCGACTTGGCGCTATGACCTCTGACCTCCTCATCGTGGGGACTGATCATGTCTCCCGAATCAGACCCTGGACCCCAGGCAAGCCAATACCTAGCATCCCATGCTCCTTACTCACTCCCTTCTCTCCCCAGCATAGAGCTCCCTGCCCATTCAAACTCTGCCTGTCCTTCAAACCAGACTTTTCCTTAAAGCCTTTCCTGAGCCTTTCAGCCCCCACTGATCTTGTATATTATCCATGTGGCTATTGTAACAGTTGATTTTAATGGGGTTCAGGGCAGGTGGCCCCAAGGTGTGCCTCTCTTACATAATAATTATTTTGAATTAAAGTTACTTAGGAAACAGCCAGTGTAAAAAGGACACTCTGACCTTCCTCTGTCCCCCTAAAAGCAGAAAATAAATTCCCCAGGCGAAGTGTACTCTCTCTGCCCCTGGAAGGTAGAAGGCATCCTTATCGCCAGAGATAGGGAACTCAGGGCCGAGAAGGTTGTACAAACACATTGGTTACTTCTTCGTTAACTTATGCACCAAACCCAAACTTGTCGTCTTGTCAACTCTTCACAAATTTATTGTTTGTCTAAAAGGTATGGAAGCATCTGCTTGGGTCACTTTTTGGGGTCTCTTATCTTTGGGGCCCCAGTACTTACAAGTTAAATTAAATTTGGTTTGTTGGTTTTTTCCCTGTTAATTTCTCTCTCGTTGCAGGAGGTGTCTTGGCCAAGAACCTTGAAAGGTAGAGGGAAATGTCTTTTTCCATCCCTGCAATCTGGTGCAGACACATTTTCTAGTACACCGGCCTGTGGATCTGGTCGTCTCAGTTTCAGAGCATGCAGGACAGAAACTACTCTCGACTCATTCACATCCCTACTCCCCCGCCATGGTGCTTAGGAGAGTACCAAACTCATCCTTGATGTTCCATCAACTCCTGGGAATGGTTTGCTCCCCAGACGGAGCAGAACTATTTCAGTTTCTTCCAGTGTCATCATGTGCTGGTGGCTTCTAACCTTTTCAAAGTTGAAGCTCTCCGCCTGAGATGATTGGTAGTCTGAGTATTTGCTGGACTGAGGAAGTGATGGTGGTGAAGACTTTGGATGACTTAACTTTTATTCATCCCAACAGTGACCACCCACATGTGAGAAAGAGTCATGCCTGTGTGTGCAGGAGACTAAGAGCGGCCACTGGGCACCGGAGAATGTTTACTGCAGATGTGGTTCAGGAACTCCTCGCTATAACTATGCAGCAGAGACCCAGTGGCTTCGTGGTCCCCAGACTGGGGGACTGCTGGGGGATGCATTCAACACGATGTCAGCAAGTATCTAATCCACGCATCTTCCCTCGCTGCTGTCAAACCCTGATGGCATTTAAGTTATTTTGTAAAACAAATGGATGGATACAACAGAAAAGGGGGTTAGGAGGAACTCATATACTCCTAATGATAGCATTAATGGTATTATTGAGCACTGTTTGCTGGGTACTTTAGGTCACTTTGTTATGCATGATTTAACCCTCCTAGGATGCTATGAGGCAATATTCCTTCTTATTCCCAGGAGAAAACTGTGAATGGGGGTAATTGTGGAAATGGAGAAAGGAGTCGAGCTTTGTGTTTGGGTAGAAGGTGCAGAATAGCGACAATAGATACACAGAGTGTGGTCTATCCACACAATAGAATATTATTTAGCCATAAAAAAGGAATGAAGGGGCTGATGCACACTACAGCATGGGCAAACCTTGAAGTAGTATGCTAAAGGGAGGAAGACAGACACAAATGGTCACATACTGTATGACTCTGTTTATGTGAAATGTTCAGAATAGGTAAATCCATAGGGAGAGAAAGCAGATTAGCCGTTGCCGGGAGCTGTGAGGAGACAGGGAAGTGGGGAGTGACTGCTCAATAGGTATGGAGCTTCTGTTTGGAGTGATGAAACATTCTGGAAGTAGCTAGAGCCAGTTAGTGGTTTCACAACACTGTGAATGCCTCGGAAGTGTACACTTTAAAAGTGGCAAGTTTTATGTTATGTACATTTTACCACAATTTACAGCAGCAACATCAAAACACACAGAAATAGCAACAACAGCCCACGTGGAGATGGGATCCCAGACACAGGGTGACTTTGTAGAAAGAGCGCTTAAGAAGCCTGTAGACACGGGTGGGAGCGCTTTGAGGTCACAAAAAAAGTCACTCTTGCTAAGAGATGAACCCACCATTGCCCAGAGAGCAACCAAGAGCCGTGGCTGGCAAATGCTGTTTCCTGCTGAGCAGAGGAGGGAGTGGGGCTGGTTCTCAGGATCCTCACAGGGTGCCGCTCTCCTTCAAGCCTGATCTTGTTGCTCTCACCGCCCACCACAACAAGGCAAGTGACCAGGAAAAGTGTGCTCCCTGCTATATCTCTCCACGTGAAGGAAAGGGAACGTTCGCTGCACTCCATGTTCTTTCTTTTCCAAGGGAGTGTTTTCCTCTTAATGCAGTCCATCCTCTTACAAAAAAAATACACATCATTAAATCAATTTCTTCTGTGGATTTCAAGAGAGATGCTTTATTCAGTTCAGATATGTGGCAACAGCTGGAGAACAGAGGCAAAGAACAAAGACTTGTGATTATTTGTCATATGGAATGGGAGGAGAGGAAGAAGACTGCAAAGAGCAGAGAGAAGATGGCGGCCGGAGGAACCAGATGGGATGGAGCAAACACCCCAGATCCCCAGATTTTTAACCCCAAATTTGGGGACTCTCTTCTTCCTATATCACTTCAGTGGCCCACCCCACCCCTTGCAGTTTCTCATGTGGTCCACTTCCTCCCAAATACACCCTCTTTATAGTCTAGAGTGATCACTACTGCTCACCACCTCAATCCAAACCTCATATCTCAATGTCCCATTGCACGTAGGATCCAGTCTCTGCTCCCCAAAATAGCATCTTGCTGGCCTGAACCACCTGACCCAAGTCCACGTCACAAGAATCTTACCTGTAGCCTCTGGGGACCATGGCGCAACTCAGAGGAATGTCAGGGACTTCAGGCACTACTGTTGGCTGGAGATGGGCATTTGTTTTGAGATAGGGGAAGTCTTCATTATGCCCTCAAGTTATGCCGCACAAGTGGCCACATGAACCAGTGGAGTGAGGCACTGTTGAAATTTGGGGTGTGCAACCCTCTTTCCAATCCTCCTGGGGCCACCAAGTCAATGATGGAGCAGTTCGTACCCTCCTGGGGCCACCAAGTCAATAGTGGAGCCCAAATGCTCTGAGCTTTCTCAGAAATGCCTAAAGACTGACCATATCACAGTTCTCCAGAGAGGCAATTGTCCTTGGACAATTGTCTGAGTCTATAGTCACGTTGGGCCACTGCTGCAGCGCGCAGCCCCCCGGCTCGCTTCTCCAAATTCCTCAGCTGTCATGATTGCAGCTCACACGTTCAGCCTGGGGCCAGCTCAGCTCACCTCTTCAGCTTTTCCTCCTTGCTCTATTCCCGGGGAAGCCAGTTGGCCCACGGGGAGGGGGTGGGTCAGCCATAGTGAGGAGGCCGTTTGGTCAAGCTCACATAGGGGAAACTGGGGAAAATACTGGCTGGCCCAGGGCAGGCAGCCCATGACATACGCTCCAAGATGAACTCATATAATTTATGGTTTCTGTGTCAGCTTTTTTTTAAAAAGCCGCCTTAAATCTCTAAAGGCAGAAAGTAGATTAGTGGTTGCCTAAGACTGTGGGTGGGGAGGGGAGTTGGGGCGAAATGGGGAGTGTCTCCTAATAGGTACCAGGGTTTCTCTCGAGGGTGTTGAAAACGTTCTAAAGTTAATTGTGGTGATAGTTGCACAACCCTGAATATCCAAAAAAAAATCACTGAGCCGTGCACCTCGAATAGGCAACTTATATAAGTATATGAATTCCATGTCCATAAAACTACTGTTGAAACAAGTAGCCTCATCGTTCCCTCCAAAGACAATTCAACACTGACAATCCCCTCTATGTAGACAGATTTATCCACCACTACCCTCACCCGATCTCTCTCTGCCTAGCATTCCAGGACCAATTAGAGCTGCTTCCTGCAAAGAGTCTTAGTTACTCATTTGGTTCTTCTACCTTCTACTGTCACTGGCGGGCCCCAGTGTGCTACCACATGGCTAATAACCAAATCTGTAGGGGGGAAAACTATCCCTTGGCCAATGTCAAGCTGCCCGCCTGATGGATGGCTGAAGTGGACTTGGGAAGTGCCTGGCAGGGCGCCGTTAGGTAACCCTTCTACCATATAGATGTAAATAACTTTGGGATCATAGTAAAATGTCAAAAAATGGTCAGGAAGGGGTGACTTACCACCCAAGTGCATAGCACCTTGGAGTGTGCTTCCATCATCTTTGTGATGAGTTTTGAGCGTGCACCTTTAACTTACTTAGTTGTACATTTAAATAACTTAATTTTAAATAATGGCTGCATTTAACCGCGGCTCACAAAATCCCTGAATATTGAACAATCGGCTCTTTCAAGCTTATATGAGCCAGTTCCAGCATCCCACCTTTCCTCCCATCCAGCCCATGCTTGCCGTTTTGCTGGAAAGACATCATTTCCTAGAAGGCAGCCTGGACACTCTCAAGAGCAGGGACAGTGCCTATGTTGTTGATCATCGAATCATCTGTGGGGCTCGGTGGCTAGCGGGCACGAGACAGGCTCAGCACATGCTTGCTGGCCGACAGCAAGGGGCTGTCTTTGAACCACCGCGGCAGTTAAAGAGTGCTTGCCAAACAAGAGGCTTCTGTACAGTGGAAAATAATGGAGTAAGAGTAAAATTAATGCAAATGGGTCTTAAACCTATTCATTTTTCTATAAGGTAAATCAAAGTGAAAGATGTCTATTCTGCCCTGGGCACCAAGTAAGGTCTCTCTGCATTTGGGGGCTAATGTTAGAGGAAGATGAGGGAAGATGAAGAGCAGAAGGAATCTGTATGCAGGAAGTAGTTTTAAAAGAATTAAGGCAAAGAAACTGGCCTGCCTTCTGACCTATTAAAGAGAATGAAAAATTAAGCAGGGAGGTGACATGGCAGAGGGTCAGTGTTTCCAAACTCATTTTAACACCTGCCTCTTTTTCCCTGAGGTTGTGATCTATCCGCCTAGGAAATATAACCATTGCCTTTGGATGACAACCTCACATACTCAGGACTCCTGGGTCTCCCCCAGCCTGGGGGATTTGCAATTGTATTTATGAAAGCGGAACATTTTTGGTCGCATGAGCTGTTTTTTTCAATGACCCCCTCAGCATGCTCACCACCACCCGCCCCCCACCCAGGCCAAGAATCGGGAGGTGATAGACAGCCCAGGGCTGGCAGGGGGCACACCTGGCTTCGCGGGCTGCACCTGCCCTGGGACTTGCTGCGCCGCCTTCACAGGTCCCCGTCCCGCCAAGCCAACCCCCTGCCCCCACCCCTGGGCGCCATGCCCACCCCGCCCAACTCCAGGTCTCAGTTTCCTGGCCTCTAGCTCTCCCCTTTAACAAGAAAATTAGATGGTTCTAAAGTTTCTTCTCAGCTCTAACATTTCATGAGCCCAAGTTCAGTTTTCATCCTGACCTAGATTTTAAAGATAATGTACTTAAAATATTACAAAATGTGAAAGTGATCAGTTATCTCCTCCGCTTGGCAGTGTCATCGCTGGAAGTGCATTGGTGGGCGTGGGGGGCGCTATTTTGGTGCCTGGATGCTCAGAAGAGGAGGAAGAGAGGGTGGAGAGATTACCAATTCAGTAACCTCCTCACGACTTCTGAGGCCAAGTCGATGCTTGTCTTGAATGCCTAATCCAAAGAGCTAGGAGTTGTGCAGGTGTGTTACAAGAGTGATTAAAAATAGTCTCCCACTTTCCTTTATTGACTGCCTACTGAGGGCCATGGACCTGACGCGATTCTTTCTCTCTTGCAAAACAAGATCTCAAAGTGGGCAGTATGATCCCCATTTTATATAAGTGAGCAGTGAAGTAACTTGCCCAGGCTTCCATAGTTTGATGGAACCAGGGTTCAGACTTGAATCTGATGCCAACCAACACCTCTCTTCTTCCACTAGGCCAGTGGTTATAAAGTACAGTCCCTGGAGGAGCCGAGGAGGGCAGCAGCATCCCCTGGGAGCTTAGGTATGCAAATTCCTTAGGTCTGCTGAATCCAGAGTGTGGGGGTGGGGTCCAGAAAGCCCTCCATGGGATTCTGATAGATGTTCGTCACATTTGAGAACTCCTGTATGATGTTAGGCTGACCCTGGCCAGTAGCTCGGTTCAGCAGTCACACCACGGAGATCCTCAGAAAGCCAACATTTTTGATGCCCTTGCAATGATATGACTGGGATATTTGCAAACCATCCACTCCCTGGATAGGGGGTAACATCCTAACTCTTTAGGGGTGTTCCAAATGCCACAGAAATCCTAAAGTTGGCTTATTGAAGCATTCTTGAGTCAAGTCAAATAAGCTGCCAAAGATTGTTTTTTCTAATTTGACTTCCTGGCTCCAAAAAAAGTGATCAGCGCTACAGAATTCTGGGTGCTCTCTGAGAGAAGATGGACGGATTCCAGAAGGAGGTGTTGGGGTGGACTGAAATTTCTCTCATTGGAATTAACTTTTGCCTCATGTCTAGGAGAGGACTTGCCTCATTTAAGATGAGCAGATCATAAGGTATAGAATTTTGCATATTGATGCCCACATGGAATCATTGCTCAGACTTGCTGTCCCTCTCTCTGAAACTGGGAGCAGTAGGCGAAAGGAAGGTGTCCTTGGAAGTGGGAGACAGACATGACTTCCAGAGGAGCAGGGACATCATTGGCAGAATGAGGAGGGTCAGTGGACTTTGGGTACGGCTTAGTGGGCTCACAGGTGCGCACACAGAGGATAGAGTTGGAGGATGCAGGATGGGCTGGGAGATTTGTGCACCTGCTCCTGAGGTTGAGAGGATGCTTGTGGCCCCTCTCTTGGAGGTGCATGTTTCCCTCCTGCTAAAGGAAGAACCACCAAATGTTGGGGCTGGGCTCCTGCAGGCTGCCTGGGGGGAGCTGTGGCCCACCACTAGAGACTTCATCCACCTGCCCCTTGCTGACACGAGCACAGATGGACTTACTGGGAAAATCCTCGCACCACATAGGCTGGCTTCATTTCAGATTCCTGGTCGCAGACTGCAAATGGGCCATCAACACTACCTCTTCTCCTGTTGGCTTGCTTGGCTTTGCTCCCATATGAGTATTGTGCCTTTTCCTCCCTCCTCCTCCCCACTCTCCATCCCAGCGTCTGCTGCTGACCGAGGCCGCATGTTTGGTCGGGAAAATAGAAACCAACAGATGGAAACTCCCTCCTTTTGCCACCATCAAGTGTACACATCTTCCTACATCTCCTTCGGCAGCACACTTCTCTTTCTTCTCTTACACTGGAGAGTGTTTCCACTCGTCCCAAAGGCAAATCCCTCAACCCGTGGTCTGTATCCTACTCCTTAATTATCCCAGAAAATCACATCTCTCTCTCTCTTTCTCTCTCTCTCTCCTTCCTCAGCAAATTTTCACTCTCCCCTGGATCGTTGCCATCGACCTATAGATTTTCTCTATAGTCTCGTATGTATACAAAGAGGTTTTAAACTTGTATATAAGAATAATAATATACATGTGTGAAAATAAAACTCATATGTATATGTGTGTGTGTGTGTATGTATAGATACATACACGCATACACACAAAACTGTATATAACTTATAGGTATATATGAGTCTTAAAGACAACAAAGGTTATTTTCCTTGTCCCCACCTCCCACCCCATTTCTGGCTCTCCCCCCGCACCTCCCATTCTCTCCTCTCCTCCGTCTAGTCTAGCTTCTGTTCCCATCACTCCACAGAACAGTAGTTCTCAACCTGGTGCATTTTTGTCCCCCAGGAGACATTTCGCAATGTCTGGAAATATTTTTGGTCCTCACGACTCAGGGGAGAGGGGTCCTCTGGACCCTAGCAGGTACAGTCGGGGGATGGGGCTTAACAATCTACAGTGCACAGGAGAGCCCGCCACAGCAGAGGATTATCTGGCCGTGAGTGTCAATAGGGCAGCCGCTGAGACCCCTGCTTCCGAGACTGGTCTTGTCAATGTTCCCAAGAGCTCCCATGATGCCAAGTCTGACTATTTTCCATGCTCGACACACCCAACCCTTCCCTCTTGGATTCTGTGACGCTTCTTTCTCTTGTTTTTTTTCCACCTATGATTTGGGCCATCCCTTTGTACATTCTTCTTTGGCCTGACTCAGTCCTGAGCTTTTTGCTCATATTTCTCTTTCCCCCTCTCTTCCTCATTGGCCCATCAGTGGCTTTCTATTATTCGCATGCAGGCTCTGGGGCCCGCCAGTCTGGTTTGGCTGCCAGCTCTCAGCTTCCCAGCTGTATGACCATAGTAACAATTTCTTCTCCATCACTGGGCAACCTTAGTCTCTTAAGTAAAATGGGGATAATGATAGCACTTATTGCAATGAGCTGTAATCGCTGGAAGAGGAAAACCAAATAAAACTCAAGAGTTGAAATGCGCGCTAATTGTTACCATTGGTGTTCCTGACTCTGTGACATGAAAATTGCAAGTCTTTTTTTCCTTTTGACCAGACAGCTCAAAGATACATAGCTACTGAGGACTCACCAGATCAAATCAACACAGGGGTCAAGTTCGATCTAATTCCAAACAAAACAGAAACACAGTTTGAGCGTGAGATGTGTGCCAGGCATAGTACTTGGGCTAGGAATTCCTGCCCTGGAGAGCTTACTTGCGGTGTGGACGCAGGAAACAGTCACAGAAAAGTACAAGGAAGTGATAGCATGCGTAGGATGGGTGCCTAATTACCAGAAGACCACGGTTGTTGAACAGGATTCCATGAAACCGATTCTGTCCAAGATGCTTCACGTAGGTCCTTAAGCTCTTGAATTCCAATGTCTGTATTTTTTCCTATTTCTACTGACACATAACATTTTAGTTTGAAGTGTACACTGTCATGATTCCATATTCAAATTCCTATTCCGAGATATACTTTAAACGATTTTTTAAAAATTGAGATGTTTTAGGGTATTTATTAATTAATTTATTTAATATAATCTCTACACCCAACATGGGGCTTAAACTCATGACCCTGAGATCAAGAGTCGCACGCTCCGCTGACTGAGCCAGCCAGGCACCCCTCTTTCAAACTATTTTAAAATTGTAAAAAGAAGAACACACTTATGAACGGGTTGTGGGGTAAATTTCAAGATGGTAGAGAGCATCAACACATTGAGTTTTGTTTCAGTTTGACAGATTTTCGTCTCGACTGAGGAAGTAAGTGTCTCCTCCCGTCTCTGTCTCATAAAAGAAAATCTTCATTCACTTAGAGAAGAGTTCCAAGAGGAACTATTTTGCTTAACGGTGTTTTGGAGTTATAGATCATATACCGTCCAATTCGCTCATTTAAAGTTTGAGTTGTTGTTGTTTTAATAGTTATACTTTGCAACTGCTTATCTTGGTGCGTCAGATTCTGTTGAGATTGTACAAAGAAAATGCAATAAAGGTACCTGGGTGATGCAGTTAGGTGAGCATCTGACTCTTGGTTTAGGCTCAGGTTGTGATCTCAGGGTCATGAGTCGGGAGCCCCACGTCGGGCTCCACACTGAGCATGGAGTCCACTTGAGCTTCACTCTCCCTCTCCTTCTGTCCCTCCCACTTATGCTCTCTCTCTCTAAAATAAATAAATCTTTTTTAAAAAAAAAAATACAATAACAAAGTAAAACGAGGGTGCTGTGGGGTGATGTCCACAAGTGTCCATAATACCAATTTTCAGATTTTTTTGTTCAGGTGAACCCAAATATTCCCTGAAGCTGTCTTTCTAAGTAATTATATAAAGTTGAACATAGAAAATTATTTCGTACTACCTAAAAACCTTCTTTGACCTGCTTTACATGTTGAGGTTGCCCACAGGAGTTAGATTGAAGAGATTTAATTTGACAAATATGAATCCAGTATGGGCCACACGCCGGGTCTCATTACAGGTTTTGGGATTCGGCCACAAACACACAGACATCAGGCTCTGCTCTCACAAAACTTAGATTCTAGTGCAGTAACCGGAGAGAAATAAATGGGAGAATGAATCAGATGGTGAGAAGGGCTAGGAAAAACCAAAGCTGGCCTCAAGGGGTCAGGAGCTGGGTGGGGAGGGTGGGAGACAGGGAACAGGCCAGCGAGGGGTCACCCCCCCCCGGCCGAGATGGTCACCGACCATCTTTATGTGAAATTTTGGTATTCTGCTCATCATGGATTTTTTTGCATTAATGTTGATTTTTTATTTTTAATCAGTACTTTCGGTTACTGAGTTCTTTGGTGCCCTCTTAAATTTCACACCCTGGTTTCGGCCCCGGAAGCAGGGTCTGTGTAAATGTGATCACAGTCACCAGACGAAGGCCAAGATGGCTGGATAGGTCTTCAGACTTGACTCTGCAGTCTTTGGAAAGGGCACTGGAGGGTCTGGAACAAACAGACGATGTGACCAAAAATACCAGCTGGGGGCTATTGGTCTGCGAGCCATGTGGAGAATGAACGGAAATGACCGGAGCACCAGGACCAGTCAGGAGAAATGTGTTATGAATTATTTGGGGATGCTGGAAGAGCAGGCCGTGGAAAGGAAGGCTGGTGGCCCCATGCCCTTCATGTGTCCTTGCCTGCCCCTAACGCACCCCCAGAAGTCAAGCAACTGAGCAGGCACCATGGATGCCTGCCTCTTGCCTCTTTCTGTTTTAAATATGGTTGATTTGTGCAAAACAGGAAATTCTGCTGTGACAATGGCATTATTTGTGGCTGAGAAACGCACTGTCGAGAACTCTAAGAACCAGCGGTCCCTTGTGCCGGTCCCTTGTGCTGCAGGTCAGCTGTGGTTTTGGAACTCGGCAGGCCGAGTGGGCCCCTTTCCAACAGGGGCCATGATTTCCCCCTGCTCTGCCAGCGAAATGAACTCAAGAGCTGCTCTGTCCCTAAGACACAGGCCCAGGCGGCTTAGCCTTTCGGGAACTCCCAGCTGCGTGGGGCCCTGGCACCACAGAGGAGAGGGGCTGGCGGAGGGCCAGACGGGCCCTGTGAAGGCAGGGAGGTTTACAGGGAGGTCACAGGAAACCCTCCCCCACCCCCAGGCTTTGGTCCTACATAAACGGTTCAATCAGAGGTAGTGGCTGCTGGCTGGGGAAACTCAGAGGTAAGGTAATTCTTGGAGACCGAGGCAGACAGGAATGTGCCGTGGGCCTCAAGCTGAGGTCGGGCCTCCAGACCCTTCAGCAGCAACTTCTTGTCCCTGTTTAGTGGACTTGGAATTTCTGCTCTGATTCACTCCCTGAGATTTCTCTGGTCATTGTCTAAAATGAGATTTGATGTTCTTTTGCAGACTAGTCTTTTGGAATCAAAGTCTAGTTTGCATCTTGACTCTGTGGCTTCCTAGCTGTGTAACCTTGTACAGGTTGCTTGACCTCTCTGAGCCTCAGTTCCTTCATGGAGGTTACATGACAAAACCCAGCAAGAGTCAAGTCCCTGCTCAGCCCCTTGATGTGTCCCTAGGACCTTGGGCCAGACCCTTAGTCCTTCGGAGCTTTGGTGTTCTTGTCGTTGACAGGGGCATAATCATAGTGGCTACTCCACTTGTCCAGATCAAAGGAGATGAACCCCTAAATAAGATAAAACATGAACATGGCAAATAGTAAGAACTCAGTAAGAGGTTACCATGATTACTGCTACGGTTGGAAATGGTTGCTATTATAATGTAACTTTGGAATAAAGTGCAACAAACACGGGAGCAAGTTGAATTTCAGGGCCCCAGTGAAATCCTTCAGAAGTTTCCTCTGTCTCCCCTTGACTGATGCAGTCAAGCTTTGACAGAGCACCTACTATGTGCCAGTCCCTTTGTTAGGAACAGGAGACCTGGCAGCCAGAAAAACAGGCAGGCTTCCTGCTCTAGTGAAGCTTAATGTCTAGTGGGGAAATCAAACAACCAAATAATTTTATGAATTTAGAGTTCCCTAAAGTGATTTGAAGGAAAAAGTCTAACAGTTATGAGAACTTAGAATAGAAGGTGCCAGCTTGGTCTAGGGGGCCAGGGACGCTTTTGGAGGAAGTAAAGTATGATTTGAGATTTGCTAATGAAGGAAGTGGTGAAGTCCGCCCTATCCATGTCGCTCCCTGACCTGCGGGGCTGTGACGCCTGGAGGTCTTCACCCCTGGGCTTCCCTGTACTCTGGGGGCCTCCTCCACCGGGTGTAAGGTGCGGTTTGTAATACAAACAGGGATCTCCGTCCCTGCTTTCCCTTCCAGAGGTCGAGCAGACCGGCGATCAGAGCAACAGGTGCACTTTGCAGAAAAGGAAATTTGTATGATTCCTGAGAAGGCAGAAAGGCGGCTGGAGAGAGTGGGCAACCAAGTGGGCGATCCAAGTCCTTGCCGGCTACCTCTGCAGACTCAGCAGATGGGGATTTGCATGCTCCCTGCCTAACCCATGTTCCCCAGGCTGATGTAAAATGAGTGAAACGAGCCCAAGGGGTGCTGGCTACGGGCCGATGGCGTGCATTTTCTCCTCGAGGTCTCCGTGGAGCCAGAGCAAGACATGGCCTTTGATCTCTCTTCAGCAGTTGGCAGAAAGCTCAGATCTAACCAGAGGCCAGACCCACTTTTGAGGACTGATCCCTCAGCCCCACCACTGTCAAGGGGCGGCCACTCCTGGGAGCTTCCCATCGAATTCAGGCTGGGCAAAGCATCTCAAATTCCTATTTCTATCACCCATTCAATCCCTTCCATGGTCTACCCTCTTTTTAACTTTGGAATAGTTTCAGTTATCTGGCATACGATAGTCACCTCGGTTTAATTTTTTTGGGGGGCGGGGGCTCGTGTTAGCTAAGCAATTACCAACAATAGCTTGATTATACTCCTAAATTCTTTGGACACAAGCAACTGCTCCTTCCCCCAAGCACGCTCAGACGCTATCGGAACATAGTACTGGTTCCCTCCCCCAGCAGTTTTGCTGGATCACACCCCCTGAAGAAACCGACTGTAAATATTTGACATTCCTCGTACCTCTGGTAGTCCCCGCAGTCTAACCTTCTGCGGCTCTCCATTTCAGCTTTACCCTTCAAGGGAAAAAACGGAAAGAAAAGGCCAGGGTGTGTTCCAGACCCTGAAGATCTGTCTCTTTATAAACAGTCACCGCTTGAGGGATGGGCGTTCATTAGGGTGTCCCCCTGCTTTAGGATTCTAAAAAAGCCTTTTGTGTGTGTCTGGTCAAATATAGATACAGAGAATTTACCATTTTCACCATCTTTAAGTGTCCAGTTCTGTGGCGTCAAGTACCTTCCCAGTGCCGTGCATCCATTTCCAGAACTTTGTCATCATCCCCAACGAAGCTCAGTACCCCATAAACAGAAGCTCCCCATTCTCTGCTCTCCCAGCCCCTGATAACCACTCATCTAATCCCTGGCTCTATGAATCTGACTCTTCTAAGTACCTCATATAAGTAGAATCAGATAATATTTGTCCTTTGGTGTCTGACCTTTTTTCACTTAGCAGAATGTGATTCAAGGTTTCAAGGTTCAACCGTGTTGTGGTGCGTACAGATTTCCATCCTTTTCTAGGGATCCCATTGTGTGTATACAGGCCACCTGTTGTTTATCCATTCATCTGTTGGTGGACACTTGGGTTATTTCCATCTTTGGGCTAGTGTCCAATAAGGTTTAACATAATACATGGGCTCTGGCTCCTCTGTGACTTAAGATCAATGTGACAACTACCTTTTATTTTAGTTCATCTTCTAGAAACAGGACGTCCATCAGAGCAACTTCCCGCACCGGGGTCCTACACGCAAAGCTGGGGCTGTGGTCACTGGGGACCTCGGCCGAGCTACATGGGAGGGTCTGGCTGGTCAGAGATAGCAGCCTGGTTGGGTGGGATTGTGCAACCTGGGGCTCCTGGGTCTCTAATACAAGAGAATTTTCATTCCTTCAATTAATTAAATCCAATCATTCCATCGTTCTCTCACTCATTCATTCCAATATTATTTAACACAGTCGCGAGCTCAGACTTCCCCCAGGGGGCAGAGAGACAAGCGAATGGGTACTGACGAAGCCTGGGGGTAAGGGCTTTGGGAGGAGAATCACGGTGTGCTGTGGGGACCCAGACGAGGCACCTGGCCTGGGCTGGGGAGCCAGGAAATGCTGTCTGGAGGGAGCTCACACCTGCACCAAGTCATCGGGGAGGGAAGAAGTTGGCCAGAGGAGCAGAGGACAGAAAGGGGGAACCAGGTCCAGGAGGGGCCCACGAGAGTCCAGAGATGAAACGGAGGACCAGCAGCTGGCTTACACGGGTGTGACCCATGTTTTGAGGTGGGGGTGCAGAGACTCATGAAAGGCGGGAGGGGGAGCCACGGGTGTGAGCGGGGACCATTGGGTGGTGTTCAGGCTTGCTCCCGGGGCAAAAGAGAAGTTGGACGGCTTTGAAGCAGGAGAAGAAAGCAGATCCTGTTCTGCCCTTGAGGGAGCCAACATCCACTTTCTGAGGGCTCCGTGCCTCCCTCAGTTAACCCTCCCAACAGCTCCCCAGGTGAGTGAGGAGGTCCAGGCCTCCCACTGGGGACGGCAGGGGGCTGACACCACCATCCCCTCTGCTATCCAGCCTGGTCTGCGGAGCAGAGGCCGTTGCATCTCCCGGGAGCTGGTTGGAAACGCAGAGCCCTGGCCCCGTACCTTCTGGATCGGAATCTGCCTTTGAACGGGCTCCGCAAGACCCCTGAGCACACTGAGGTCTGAAAAGCGCAGGGTGATTCTCAAGACCCAGTGCCTATTAGAATCTCCGGGACAGTGCTCCGGCCCCACTCCCGGATGAATCACATCACAACTTCTGGGGCTGCAACTCAGGCATCAGGACCCTTCAAAGTCCCCCGCTCCCCGCCAAGCCCCTAGCGTTCTGCATCCCCTTTTGCAGGGAGGACAGGCCGATTCTCGCAGGAAGGAGCGGGCGCCCAGCCAGTGGAGGCTCTGCCGCTTTAAGAACCGGAGCTGGCTGCGGGCCCAGAAGGCCACGGCCACCCCCCATCCCCCACCCCCCACCCGGCTGCCTCTGCAGGGGGCGTGAGCACGAGCACTGGCTGCGGGCTGCCACAGGCCGCGCGGGGCTGGCCTGGGCTCGCGGACCTGAGCCCCACGAACAGCCCCTGCGGCGGCGGCGGTGGCGCGCGGGCGAGCCGAAGAAAGGGAAGCTTTATGCCTTTTTGGGGGAAGCACACATTCTGCGAGGCCGTGGAAACAAAGAGAGGAACTGTTTGTAGCCCTAGTCCCGACGTCCCAAACCAACTGTAAGTGAGGGCGCAGAACAGGCACAGCCCCTCCCCTACCCCAGGACGGCGCGCACACAGCTCTCCGCCCCCTCCCCCCCTCCGCCGCCCAGTGGCTGTTCCCTGAAATTCTTTTTCCACTGGGGTGGAGGGGAGTCTCTGAAAGTTAGGGCTCAGCTCCTGACAGGTAGCACCTGATGACTTAAGGTGTGGGTGGCGTTTCTTTACTCTGTCCCCCCTCCTGCGGGTGCCTGGAGGTCCTTGCCACCCCCCACCCCCACCCGGAGAAGGCCAAGGTCCTGTGACAGCAGAGAGAGAAAGTAAAACTGAAACCTGTCAGTGTAACTGTCGGTCTTGGGACCGCAGGCTTGCCTGGGACCAGGCAGCGAAGCTAATGGCCACATCAGGGACGGCCGCGGGGGCGTGTCCCGCTTGGGGCAGTTGACCAAGAAGTTTCCTGGGCCCCACGGGACCTAGGGGAGAGCCCTTGGAGGAGGGAAAGGTGAGGGGAGACAGCAGCCCCCTCCTCACCTCCTCCTTGGCTAGAGGCAGAGCTCCGTGAATCCTATTCCAGGCTCCCTCCAGGCCCCTGGGGCTGCAGCGACAGGCTTCAGACCCCTGCACCACCAAACGGTAAAGGCAAAGCCTTGTGACTTTGGGGTGTCTCTTCTCTCATGTTATCTGTGCCTTCCTGCCCCCCCTCCTTCCTTACGGACAATTGAGAGCTAACTATAATCCGCCTTACTTCCTGAGACTGTGTGCAAAAATTACCATGCGTTGGGGGCGGGTTGCAGGTTGAGATTATGTTGGCAGAAAGGAGAAGGCTGGCATTGATTGGCACGCAGAGGAGGGAAGCTACTTTTCGTCTTCAAGATCACTGGGTACTTGCTACAAGGAAGGGAACGGGGGTCTGAGAGTAGCGGGGGCCAGGTGTCACCTGAGAGCCCGTAAGGAGCAAAGAGAAAGCTGGCTTTACCAGCGGGTGGAGTGGAGATGAGGAAGAAGGAAGAGGAAGGTGGCCTGGGTGAAGGGCAGGCAGGGTGCGGGGGTGCGGGTAGCGGAGAGAACGTCAAACTGTCGCTTGTCCAAAATGATGATGAAGCCTCTGAAAGAGCCAGATGTGACATCCGGTGGCAGGGCTAGGTTCCAGAGATCAATTGCTGGCCCCTGAAGTGTTTTATTTATTGATTAATGGGATCATCCTTGGAAAATGGGGAGATTTCATGCTTGGTTCTGAGAGGCCTGGACACTAGGCTTACACGGGGGTCCCCACGTCCACATGAAAATTGCCTGCCCCCACCCCCACTCCCCGACCTCTGTACCTGCCCAGTTCCGAGGGGCAGTGCGAATTGCTGCTACTCCTGGTCTTAATGACGGTGATTGTCTCCTATCGAGCCTTCCATTGAGTGCGTGTGCATGAGCCTGTGTGTGTGTGTGTGTGTGTGTGTGTGTGTGCGCACGCGCCTGTGCATGTGTGCACGCCAGGCACACAGGTGTGCTCTCTTTCAATGAATTTCAATTAATCTCTCCCCTTTGCCGTTGAGGGTGACAGATGCACAAAACTAGACATACCCTTTTCCTCGGCAGATTCCACAGCCTTTCCAGGCGCTCTGCCAAATTGCTAGATGACATTTGCTTTAAAAAAAATTGGGTGCATTTTCTTATTTTGATTTTAAGTATTTCCTGGCCTGCATTAAAGCGCTCTTTCACATATGCCACACTTTATAGCTTTCAAAGCATTTCTTAAACACACGTGAATTCATTTTCTCCTTCCAGCCGCTCTGTGAGATCCATAGTTTGGGTCCCCTTCCTGTGCTGTCTCAGAGAAAACCGGCAGCACGGCAACCAAACGACTTGCCTTGGTCCTGCAGTGATTTTGAAGAAAAGTTAGAGTAAGCTGTGTCCTTCCACTGCATGGAACTTTAAAACGTTCTGCTCTGAAAGGCAGAGTGACTAAGGGTAGGCTCTCCGTCCAGAGTACTGGTCTGACTACTAGTTAGGCTACTCGGTAGCTTTGCCTCTTCAGACAAAGAACTGAATCTCCCAGTGCCTCCTCCTGTCAAATGGGGATAACAGCCCTTATCTGTACCTACGGGAAACAGTTGTAAGAAAAAGACCCCCAAATACATTGGCTCCAACAGGATAGAAGTGTGTTTCTCTTTCCCCTACCGGCCAGGAGGTAGAAGGTCAGGATAGGAAAGGGAAACGACTCTGCTCCATAGGGTCATTCAGGAACCCAGGTTCCTTGAACTCTGTTCCTTCCCACTGCCCAGGGGCCTAGGATGTCCCCCTCGTCTGCCTGGTTGTAGCTTCTCAACCACACCCGCCTTCTGTTCCTGCCTGCAGGCAAACAGCCCCCTTCTCGATGACGTACCTGCGAAGCTGTTCAGTCCCTTGCGCTCAGATCACTCGTTGACCAGAACTCCGGCACGCTTAGCTGCAGGTGAGTCTGGGAAATGTAGTCTGTAGCTGGGCCAACTCAATATGCCCAACTAACACGTAGGAGTTCTCTTACTAAAAAAAAAAAAAAAAAAAAAAAAAAAAAAGGGAGGACAGAAATTGGGAACAGGTCATGGTCACGGCGCCATAATGTCCCAGACGTGCTCTTTGGACTGGAATCTGGAGTGGCTAGCTCCTGCTCAGGCTGCCAGATTCTTAGCCCACCTGAGCTCTACTTCCTATGGATGCCTGATTTCCTCTTGGATTTCTTCTTTAGCGAAATCCAGGAACAGCTCTTGGCTCTGTGTCTCAGATCGACACCTCTGGTGGCAGCATGCTTATCTCCTGCCGGCTTGTCAAACTGACCATCCGGCGACTTGGGCAGCCTGTCCCCTAACTGCCAAACCTCCTAGCAAGGGTGGCATTGGATCTGTTTGTTTGCTTTCTTCCGGATCTTTAAACAGCTTCCCCAACCTGCAATGTAAATTCCATGCTCCAGAGGTTGTCGCCAGAGAGTCACTATTCCTTGTGATCTTGAGTCCAGGGTGTCCGATTAAGGAAAAGTCTCGGCTCCTTCCATTTTCCTGGGCTCCATCCTTGCATGTGCGGAAGAGGAAAACTTCTCCCCACATCATCAAAGATTACCTATGAGCCCACAGGGCTGTAATGAAGAGACCAAGTGATACGCTTGTTGGGTGGTTGAGCAGCCACGTGGTACGGCAGTTCTGTGGTCTTAGAGGTCAAACTCCATGGTGCCTGCGTTTCTGAAAGCACTGAGTTCAATAACAACCTGGCTCGATGAAAGGAAGTGTAGATCAACATTCCGTTCTTATCATTGCCAGTAACTGAGATTGGATGGACCAAAAAAGGGAATGCCGATGGTCTAGTGGGGAGCTTACTCAAGGGACAGAGAAGGTACTTTGAAGTATATCGCCCAACAGATGAAGGAGGAAATTTGTATTTGTTGAGGGCCTGCTCAAGGCAGAAGCCAGAGCCCTGAATAACAAAACAGGCACCTGATGGAGTCTACAGCCTAGCAGGGGTGCTCTGCACTATCTCATTTAATCCTTGCACATTCTGCAAAGCATGTATTTTTCATATTTTGTGGACCAAAAATGTGAGCTCAGAGAAGGCAATGGTAGGAATGATTTTAACCCCACATCTGCCTGATTCTAAAACTCCTACTCTTTTCATTTTTATTTCGGCTGTCTCCGGACACTGTCTTAGTTGAAGAGGGACTCGAGCCTGCACACAGATGTGACCTGGCCCCTTGTGCTAAACACCTGAACTGGTGATGCTGTTAACTCAGGGCGTGGCTTCACTTGACTGTGGTGGTTGGGATTCCGCTCTAGCCCTCATCTCTCTCTCATCCCTCTTGCCCACTTATCCTTCTGTGCGCGCCCATCCAGCTAAACCACCCTGCTCCTTCCTGGGGCTCTGACTGCTGTAGGAGGAACTGTCCATCACATCATCGGACCATTAGAGTCCTGGGTTCCCAAGGCTGCCGGGAAACCCTTCCAAGTGTCCCTAGACCCTGACCCTCCCCTGTCCCATTTGGTCATTGGTGTCTCCTCCTGACTGTTCCTCTTCCATCAAGCCCTGTTTGAACCTCCATTTCACTGTCTGTCATTATCATGATGGAGGATCCATCCTGTCCCCTGAGAAAACTGAACAAAACCGAGGGCCCAAGAAATTCGCAAGGTCCTCCCTGGTCATCCCCCAGTGTGTCTCCTACTCTGCTTCCATTCCTCCCATGCCAAGGAAGGGGTGTGCCCCTGCCCATGGCTGACCTTTTCTGTGTGCTGCTGGTGCCCACCTCCCTTGGGAACCCCCTCGTGTTCTCCTGCTCACGTCATCAGCCTCGTGTCTACTGACATTCTCATCGGTCTCTCCAGTCTGAACAGTAGCTGTGCTTGATCTCGTATTTCTGTCTAACTTCTCCCTTCAGTTTCCCTTTCTCTCTCCCTTCACGTCAAAGCTTCTTGAAAGAATCGTCTACACGAGCTGTCAACACTGTCCACCTATACATGCAGTGCTCCGTCACCCGTTGTGCACTGGTGTGTGTTCCTGTGATCAAATGCCCAGACTGATGTCATGAAGGACAGCCATTCTTCAGGTCCAGCTGGTGTTTTTCTTCCCCGAGGTGACACCATCTGTCTAGAACGTCGGTATTATCCCACATCCCCACATTTTGGGCCTCTCTCCCCAGGTGCCTCTGCCGTCTAGGTTTCCACCTTACTTTGCTAGACATTGTTTTCCATCTCCTTATGGTCTCCTTATGGACACCTCCTGTCCCACTCATTCCCTGAATGTCCCCTGGGCCTCTGTGTCTCACCCACTGCTCTTCGTGCCTTCTCCCTCGGTGTCCTTGGTGTCCCCGCTCTCCCTCCTGACTTCTGGTCCTGAATGTCCAGTTTTTCGTGGACTGCTGCTGTGGCTGTCCCCAGGCTCTGCCCACTTAGCATTCTAAGGCCAGACTTCTCATCAGGCTCTTCCAAGACTTACCCACCTTCTTATGTCCCTTATTTCCAGGAATAGTACCATTACCCCAGCTGCCTGCGCCAGAACAAAGAAATCTAGTCATGATCTTGGAATCCTACTTCTCATCGCGTCTTTTGCTTTCAATCTGGTATCATATTCCCGTGAATCTGGCCATTCCAACTCCGTAATCCCCCTCCCCCCATCCCCCTACCACTGGGGAAAGCCTTTATTGCTTCTCACTCAGCTATGGCAAAGGAAAGGACCCTTGAGGGGCTGCCTCTCCTCTCCTCCATGGGAGTCTCGCCATAGTCATCCCTCTAACGCCCTTGGCTCAGGACATCCTCCTGCTCTGCAGTGCTCCCAGAGATCTCTGATCAAGTTCACGAGCCTTCAGTTAATCCCATGACCCTTCCCGAGTGATTTCTTGCTTACCTTTCCAGCCCCTCTCCATCTTGACCCGACGTGTGCCCCCCACTCAGGGGGCTGCAGGGTCATGCCTCAGGACATGCCTTCACCAGCAGGGCCTTCTACCTTCTTCCTGGGGCTAATTTCCTGTTGTCTGTCAACACTCAGCTCAGGCAGCATCTCGCAGACCACGAATGCCTGGCACCGCTCTCACAATTTCACTCACCAACTTCCCCCTCAGCAGCTCCAGGGCTGAAGCACGTTGCCGGCACATAGAAGGTGCTCTACAGATGGTAAAGGAATAGATTATTCTTTCAGAAACTTCTCTCACCTGAAGCCTGAGGCATCAGGTTAAGGTCCGTTGTAAAAACTCTTCAGGGCGTATCCAATTTTTTTAATGGAAGCCTGGTTTGGTCTTGACAATCAGACATTTAAGAGATGCACGGCCAGAGCTGAGGACGGAGCTGATTCACCCTCAAGGAGCTAAGCCAAGGGAAGAAGCACTACTGTCGTTCCCCCCCCCCACCCCCACCCCACTCCATCTTCCCTCCGGGTTGTCTGAATACATGGTATTTTTGCATTTGCCCTGGGGTTCTTTATTCTCTGGGGTTTCTGAATTCCTTCTATTATGGAATTCACTCGGCCTGGGGGTTGACAGTTGAGCAGGATTTAAGGCGTCAGGTAGGAAACAGGGGCTCTGCGGGGGTTGCTGCTGGTGAATTCCTGGTGGACTGGAGTTTCTGTGAGCAGTGACTTTCTTCAGCGGAGCACTGAAGGCTGGAGAAAGCATTGGTGGAAGGCGAGGCCACCCGGGCCAGGGGAAGCCTTGTGCTCCAGAGCCATTTGGCATCTCGCTCGGATTCTGCGGTTCAGTAGAAGCAGATCTTCATGTTTTACGGCAACTTTCATTGTTCGTTATGATGCGATTTTACTTCTGTACTTGAACTTTACTTGCTGCCAAATCTGTTCTCTGGAATGGCTGGGATACTGTCTGTGGTAATCACCTCAGCTTTTCAGATAAGGCACTGGCTGGCTGTCCAGCTGTGCGGACGGGGACTGGTCCGATGGCCCAGAGCCAGGGAGGCCAGGAGCCTCATCCCTGTCACCCGAGGAGACCTGTGCTTCTGCTGCTCTCCCAAGTCTGGGCTCCCCATGGCTGAGGGGATCGGTTGGGATCAGATACCTCTCAGAATGTGCAGATCAGGACCCAGGGTTTGCAAGTGACAGTCCCAACTTATGACTTATGCAAGAAAGATGACTTTGCTGGCTGAGAAGTCCCAGAGGGAGATCTGTATTTAGCTATGCTTGTTTGGAGGGTCAGGGATAGTCCCCTCTTCCTACCCCTTGGCCCTGCTTCCTTCTCAGCTGGTTCCCTTCTCAGGCCAACCCTCTCTATGGAGGGACAGAAATTGTTCTTGCATCTAGCGATTTCAGGACAAGAAACTCTTTTTCCCAACAGCTATACAAATTCAGAAGGTAACTCTAATTTCCTGTTCTGGGTCGTGTGACTACCTGAGTCTGTTTGGGCTGCTAAAACAAAAATACCACGAACGAGGGGTTTAAACGACACACATTTATTTCTCACTGTTCTGGAGGCTGGGACGTTCAAGATCAAGGTGTTGGCAGATTTGGTGTCTGGATAGAGCCCACTTCCTGGCAGCCAGAGTCATCTGGCCATCTCCCAGTGGCATCTCCTCACTAGGACCTCACCAGGCAGAGGGAGGGGAAAGGGAGCTCTGTGGGGTCTCTTCTCTAAAAGCACTAATTCCATTCACGAGGGCTCCAACCTCACCACATCATCACCTCCCAGAGGCCCATCTCCCGGGGGTGAGGATTCCAATAGAGGAATTTTGGGGACAGATGAATAAGCCATTGCAGTGACCATCCCCAAACCAACCAGTGTGATCTTGGGGATGCGGTATTTTGACAGGTCCCCTGGGCCTGAGATTGACAGCCCCACTGGGGGAGGGTCTGGGCATGTATGAGTTTCTCGGGGCTGCCACAATTAATTACCACAATTTGGTGGCTAAAAACAACAAAAATGTATTATTTCACCATTCTGGAGGGCAGAAGTTTGCAAGCAAGTTGTTGGCCGAGCCACATTCCCTGCAAAGACTCTAAGGAATAATCCTTATCCTGGATTATCCTGGCTCCTCCAGCTTCTTCTCTGGCCCCCAAGCCCTTGGTGTTGCCTCACTTACCGCTGTACCCCCCTAGTCTCGGCCTCCACTAGCCTGTGGCTGCTACTTCTGTGTTTCTCTTGTTCTGTGTCTTGTCCTCCTGTAAAGACACACGTCATTCATTTCAGGATGCACTTGGTTAATCCATAACGATCTCACCTCGAGATCCTTCCCTTAATTACATCGGCAAAGACCCTTTTCTCTAATAAGTTCATATTCACAGGTGCTGGGAGTTAGAACTTAGACATATTTTTTTTGGCAGGGAGCATAATTAAACTAATTACAGGGCAGACAGAAATTAATAGATAGCCACCACCCTGTAGCCCTTGACTGCCTAGCATGTAAGCAATTTCAGAAATATGCCACCCAGCCTGGTAACGGGCTGCCCACGTGGCGGCTGCACATTCTCCTTGGTCAGGTCTGTATGTTACTGTTGAGAATCTGTCAGCTGACAGCTAACCGATCAAGTTCAACACCCCGGCATTTAATGGTGGCAGAAACAAAATAAAACCCTGGGAAGAAAAGCCACTTGGCACTGAACAAAGGGACTCAGGGAAACAGCACATTGTGATCACTCGGCCCACAGGCTGCAGAAGATAATTGGCAAGAATCACTTCATATCTACTGGAAGACAGGAGTTCCTCCATCATCCAGGAGTGCCTGGGGTTCTGCTCTCTGGAGATCTCTCCCTTGCTCACTACCCTCCTCGAGTGGCCTCAGAGAGAATGTGCCTTCTGGCGACTGTATCCTCCAGCAGGCCCCTGCAGGAGGCTCTGAGCACAGAGGTCCCGGCGCAGCCCCAGCGGCTGAGCAATCTCGTGCTGTGGTTGGCTGGACGGGGGTGTCTCTGGTAGAATGACTCTCTAAACTTTGAGACAGTTAGTGGGCAGTGAGTTTTCTGATAAGTGCGTGAGCTGGCAACCGGGGCTGGAGCCCAGCCAAGTCAGGCTCTGGAATCTGGACCCTGTCCTCATCCTGTCTGTCTGCTAACATCATCTCCAGGCTCTGCCCTTCCCTAACTCCCATTTAGACTTTCAGCCATTTGGCTTCTACCCTGGACACACTGGATAGGGGAGGGGGGGCCCGGGGGAGGGGAGAGGCAGGGGTAATCGGGCCACTTCCCCTCAGGCTCTCTTCCAGTGCTGGGGGGAATAGCCACATGGGCCATGGGCCGGGGAGCACCCAGCAAGAGCTGCTGGGGGGCGGGAAGAAGCCCTCTCCAGGCTTCCTCTCTTATCTCCCACTGTTATTTTCCTTCTCCCAGACTGTGCTGGCACCAACCTTAGCCCCACACAGGGATTTGACTTTTGCAATCCCGAAGGATTGTGTTCTGGTTCTCAGCTCAGCTGAATTACTGGCCACAGGCACAAGGAGGATCTCATGGCTCTGTTTTCCCATTTCCCTACTTTCAGAAAGGCCAGCTGAGATTCAAGTGTGTCTTTCTGTTAGAGCACCTGACTAAAGGCTGAAGAAGGGCGCCTGGGTGGCTCAGTTGGTGAAACGTCTGTCTTTGACTCAGCTCATGATCCCAGGGTCCTGGGATCGAGCCCCCCATCAGACTCCCTGCTCAGTGGGGGGTCTGCTTCTCTGCCCTTCCCCTGGCTTGTGTGTGTGCTCTCTCTCTCAAATAAATAAACAAAATCTTTTTTTTTTTTTAAAGATTTTATTTATTTGAGAGTGAGAAACACAGCGAGAGAGGGAACACAAGCAGAGGGGATGGTAGCGGGAGAAGCAGGCTTCCCGCAGAGCAAGGAGCCCGATGCGGGGCTCGATCCCAGGACCCTGGGATCATGACCTGAGCCGAAGACAGACGCTTAACGACTGAGCCACTCAGGCGCCCCAATAAACAAAATCTTTACAAAAAAGACTGAAGAAATAGCCATCACACACCCATAACCCGGCTTATTTATTTATTATTATTTTTTTAACAAGGTCTTTGAATTTCCAAACTCACTGAGCATGTAGTCTGAATCCCCAAACTCAACAGGAGAGAGTTTGGCGGCTTTGCTCCACTTATCAGATACTGCTCACTTCCTGGTCAGGGAGAGGGAGCTCCACACTGCCCTGCCCCCCCACCCCAACACGGCCCCTGCCACATATTAGGGCTTGTCACCTGCAAACCTCTGTTCCTGATACAAAATTCTATGCTACACGGCACTTTTTTTTTTTTTTTTAAATCACAACTGGATCTGCAACTGTCTCCATAATGGGAATCAGGAATAGCTGTATCAAGACACTCAACTGACAGGATGAGGACTTTGTCTCTTACCCCTCTCTCTGCCCCTCTGTGATTCCTCAGTCCTTTTTTCTGCTTTTCTCTCTGCTGGCTTCATTTTCAAGCTGATTTCATGGAGCTCTAGGCTCACCATATATTACACACAGCAATATTACCTTTCTTGATTGTTCCAACCGACGGCCATGGACGGCTCTGACTGGGCTGGCTTGGGACTTCCGTTCATCCCTGTATTAACCACCAAGGCCAGACAAGAGGAGGTACCCTGATTAACTGTCCTGAGGCACATGCCCACCAGACAGCCCCTCTGGGTTGCAGGGAGAGGCAGTTTCTGAAAGGAAAAAATGCTTGAGAGGCAAAAATAGATGTTCAGAAGTTAGGCCTTCTTGATCTGCGTTTTCCTGTTGGTCCAGAGTATGACAGCCTGCCCAGCCTTTGCCTGCACCGTCAGGGGATTTGACCTTTCTCCTACATCCTTAACCCTCCCAGAGAGGCTCTTTATCCTTCATGTTATTTTTTTTTTTAATTGTGAAATGTATCCTGCTTACCTATAAGCCATATGTTCAGCTTAAAGAATAGGAAAACAAGCACCTGCACCCCCACCTCCCAAGTTAAGAAACAGAACACTGGGTTTCAAAGAAGCCTCTGAATGCGCCTCCTCAGTCAATACTCCTCCATCAGAGAACGCCTACACAGAATTCGTCTGCCATGCTTTTCTTTATAGTTTTGCACACACACGCATGCATGCACACACTTAAATCTCTAAGCAGTATATTATTTGGTCTTGGAGAGCATGGATGCCTATTTGATGCTATATTAAAGAATACAACTTATGTTCTTCTGTGACTTCATCCAATCTTACATTTTTGAGATTCCTTTATGTCAATGCAAGTTGCTGTCGTTCATTTTTTTTTTTTAAGATTTTATTTGACACAGAGAGAGAGAGCAAGAGGAGGAACACAGGCAGGGGGAGTAGAAGAGGGAGAAGCAGGTTTCCCGTGGAGCAGGGAACCCAATGTGGGGCTCCATCCCAGGACCCTGGGATCACAACCTGAGCTGAAGGCAGACACTTACCGACTGAGCCACCCAGGCGCCCCACTGTAGTTCATTTTTACTGCTACATACTACATACATGCATACATACCACATACATACCACATACATACCTACTACATACCTACTACATGCATACTACATACATACATACATATATGCTCCCGCCGTGGGAGTATCCCACACTGCGTGTAGCTCTTCTATTCTTTCGAGTGGCTACCGATGCGTGGAATTGCCAGTCTGAAGGGTGCTCGCACTTTCAAGTCTCCTGGATGATGCTAATCCCCCCCACAAGAGATTGTAATAATCTATGTTCCCAATAGCGGTCAATGATAGGGTTTTGGTTGATCTCATTCTCATCAACTCTAATTTTTGTCAGTCGTGTGGGTGTGGTCTGTGGCTCCTTGTGGTTGTAAATCTTATGTATTTGCTTACCACTGATGTGGAGATTCTTTCCATGTCTATGAGCTGTCTGCTTTTCCTCCACTGCGAAATGCCTGTTTATGTCTTTTGCCTATTTTCGAATAGGCTGTTGGTATTTTTTTGGATTCATAAGAGCTCTTTATGGGTTTATAGGATTATAATCCAATATTAATTCTGTACGTTCAGATATCTACCTGCAGTTTGGGATTGCCTTTGCATTATATTTATGGTGACTTGAACACATGAAGAACATAAGTTGTATTCTTTTTTTTTTTTAAGTTGTATTCTTTATTATAGCATCAAATAGGCATCCATGCTCTGCAAGACCAAATAATATACTGCTTAGAGATTTAAGTGTGTCCATGCATGCGTGTGTGTGCAAAACAGAAGCTGTTCATTTTCTTTTCTTTTTTTTTTTTTAAGATTTTATTTATTTATTTGACAGAAAAAGACACAGCTAGAGAGGGAACACAAGCAGGGGGAGTGGGAGAGGGAGAAGCAGGCTTCCCCCTGGGCAAGGAGGCCAATGTGGGGCTCATGACCTGAGCCGAAGGCAGATGCTTAACACCCGAGCCACCCAGGTGCCCCAAAGCTGTTCATTTTCATGTGAAATTTTTTCTTATCCAAGACACCTTTACCAAGCTGAGGTCGTAAAGGTATTTCCCAACATTATCTTCTAAGAATTTCTTATTTTGTCTTTCACATTTCAAGTGTTAAATCTTTCATGTTTTAAGTATTTCATCTGCCTGGATTTGATTTTTGTGCTTGCTGTAAGATGGTCGCCTCCAGGTTTTACTTTCTTCCCCACTTATTGGCAATGTCCTCTCCATCGGAAATCAACTTTCCATGTGTGAGCAGTTGTTTTCTCCCCTCTGAGCTCCCAAGCTTTCTGCGTTGAGAGGGAGAGAGAGAATCTCAAGCAGACTCCATGCTGAGTGGAGCTGGATGTGCAGCTCTATCCCATGACCCCAAGACCACGGCCCAAGCCAAAACTAACAGTCAGATGCCCAACAGACTGGGTACCCAGGTGCCCCTCCCCCAATCTTTAAAAAAATGTGGTAAAATATCCATAACTTTAAATTTACCCTCTTAACCATTTTTAGGTATACACTTCAGTGGCATTAAGTACATTCACTTGGTATACAACCATCAACACCATGCATCTCTGGAACTTTGACAGAATCCCAAACTGAACCTCTATCCTCATTAAACAATAATTCCCCATCCCCCCCCACCCCCTTCCTAGGCCTAGTAACCACCATTCTACTCTTGTCTTTATTGATTTACTGTCTCAGGTAGCTCAGATAAGTGGAATCATATGGGATTTGTGTCTGGCTTACCTCACGAGTGCAATGTCGTCAAGGTTCATCCATGTAGCACGTGTCAGAATGTCCTTCCTCTTTGGAATTTCCCCTTGTACGTGTGTACCATGTTTTGTTTATCCATTCATCCATCAGTGCACCTATTACAGAATACCGTCAATAATAATGTTGTGACTATTCCACCTGGGGTGGCTGTTGTGAGTAATGCTGCTATGAACATTGGTGTGCAAATGTCTGTCTGAGTTCTTGCTTCCCATTCGTTTGGGTACATACCCAGAAGTGGGGTTGTAGTTTGATGTTGAATGACTTTGAGTACCTGCTCTGCTGTTTTCACAGAGGTTACCTACGCCATCTTACATTTCCACCAGCAATACACAAGGGTTCCAATTTCTCCACATCCTCGTCAACACTTGTTATTTTCAGTTTTTGTGGATTGTTTTGTTTTTAATAATAGCCATCCTAGTGGATGGTGGTGCCACGTGGTTATTTTTTTTTTTTAAGATGTATTTATGTATTTTAGAGAGAGAAGGAGAGAGGGAGAGCAGGGGAGAGGGTCAGAGGGAGTGTTAAGCAGACTGCGGGCCAAGCATGGAGCCCAGCGTGGGGCCTGATGCCACAACCCTGAGTTCCTGACCTAAGCCAAAACCAAGAGTCAGCTGCTCAACTGACTGAGCCACCCAGATGTCCCTGAAGTGGTATTTTACCATGGTTTTGCTTTGCATTTCTGTAATGATTAGTGATTTGAGCATCTTTTCATGTGTCTATTAGCTCTTTGTATACATTCTTTGGAGAAATGTCTAGTCAAGTCCTTTCTCATTATTTCATGGGGTTGAAGGTTTTTTTTGTTGTTGTTTTTGGCTTGTTTGTTTTTGCTGTTGAGTTGTGGGAGTTCTTTCATTTAATCTTAATTGCTATGGCTTTATAAGAAGTCTTGATATCTGATCAAGGAAATGTCCCCTGCCACCACACAGACCCATACTTGTCTGTTCTTTAAAAATGATTTGGCGTTTCTTGGCCCTTTGCTCCTCCAAATAAACTTTGGAATCAGTTTGTTGAGTTTCTTTTCAAAAATCTTGTTCAGATTTTGATTGGAATTGCCTAGAATATGTATACCAATTTGGGGATAACTGATATATTTACAGTATTGACTCTTTTTGTCATGAGCATGCTGTCTCTCCACTTACTTAGGTCCTTTACAGTCTTTCAGTAGAGTCTAACGATTTTCTCCATAACGGCTTTCACATGTTTTGCTAGATTTTCTCTTGAGTGTTGATATTTGCTCAGGCTCTTACAGGTGGTATCTTCTTAAATTACATTTTCTAACAGTTACCAAAAAATAGAAATGCAACTGACTTTTACATATTGCTTTTGTATCCAGAAAACTTCCTGAACTCTCATACCAATTTTAATAATTTATTTGTAGATAATGCTGGGTTTTCCATCCAAACAATCATAAGAGCTGCAAAGGTATTCTTCCTTCCTTTCCAATCCTTCCACATTTTGATTTCATTTTTTCTCCTTTGTTCTGGTATGCCAGCCAGTAGAATGTGGTGATAATGGGACTTGCTAGGCCTTGTTCCAGATCTTAAAGGGAGTGCTCTCAACATTTCATCATTAGGTATGGTGTGGGGCCTTTTTGTTCTTTTTTGTCTCGAGAAACAGAATCAATGGGAGATATATCTATAGCATCTACTGTATCTTACATATAATAAAGAAGAAATTGCTCAAAGGATCGTGGAGGCAGAGAAGTCCCACAATCTGTCAACTGCAAGCCGGAAACCCAAGGAAGCCAGTGGTGTACCTTGAGTCTGATCAAGTCCAGAGGCCTGAGAACCAGGAGCACCAGTGGTCAAGGTCCTAATTAGAAGGCAGGAGTAGACCAATTGTCAGGCAAAAGGCAGAGCTCCCTTCCTTTACCTTCTTGCTCTATTCAGACCCTCCAGGAACTGGCTGATGCCCACCCGTGGATGGGGGGCAGTCCACTTTACTCAGCCCACAAATTCAAACACTAATCTCATCTGGAAACACCCTCACAGACACACCGGAAATAATGTTTAGCCAACTATTTGGGCACCCTATGACCCAATGAAGCTGACAGAAAAAATTAACTATCACAATATTCTTGGTTTTATTACTCTCACTCTATTATTTTTTACTTTTTTTTTCTATTGATATTTTCCCCCTCCTCCTCTTTTTTAACAATGCTTTAAAAATATAAAGACCATTCTTAGCTCACAGGCTGTACAAAAGAATTTGCCAATCCCTGGTTTAGATTAGCACCCGATCTCAATGAAGTTTTGCTCTTTCCTACAATATAGTGATGCCTGTGTGATTTCTTAAAGTAAATATCTTTGGAGGTGCTGAGTCAGAGACACAATCACCACCCACCACGATAATGTACACCACCCAGTGTGAAATTCACACTACCCTGTCTCCACCCACCAGATCTGGTGTCTTTTCAAACTAGTACCAACCTGGACCACACCAAGTGCCTCTAACACTCAGGCATTGAGACTGCAGTAAGACTCAGGCTCTCTCTTGCTGCCCTCTCCTGGCTGGCTCCTTGTTGAGAATTCTCTGAGTCCTGGTGGAGTTCCTGTGGCTCATGACACCTCCCGGTCCCGTTGCTGGTCTGTAGACTTGTCAAAACCTGTACCAGTAGGAAGTACCAGCAGACTCTTAATGCTGGTTGTGATGGCCAAGTTTATTTCTTGTACATAATAAGGTCCTGAGACTTTTTGAATGCAGGTATTATATAAAAAGAAGAGTTAGCTTGTAGTGAATGTTTAGTAGATGCCAAGCATGATTAAACAAGCATTATCTCGCTTCATCCTTGTAACAACCACAGCAGCGCCATCCTTCTTAGATTGTGCATTCCCCTTGTGCAGGTGATGACATTGAAACCCAGAGAGATTACGTAACCTGGCCAAGGTCCACAGGTAGTAGGGAGAGGAGCTGGAACTTGGGGTTCAGTCCACACTGATCTGACCGTAAAAACCCACCCTTTTCACCTGCTACCCAAGGTTCTCCATCTTTGGTAGCATCTAAATCAGTGGGAATCCTATGGAGCCAGAAATATGAAGTTTTATCAAGCACTTGGGGATTCTGACGCAGGTGTCCTGGGGATCTATACTTTGAGAGCACCGCCTCCCATAAATAGACACAGAACTGCCTCCTACAGAAACATGGAGCCATTTAACAGCAGAAGCCTCATCCTGGGGTGGAACGAAATGCTGGGCAGACCGGCCTTCTTTGAATACAAGAGGAGATGAGAAGAAGTGATAACATGTAAGGCATCTTATCTCTTCCTGTCCCTCGGGCTTCCCTTGCCCCACTCCCCCCCCAAGGCACTGAGAAGTGCCGCCCAGCCCCAGTTACCGAAAGAGGTAGAACGTTCCCCTTTGGCTGACGAAGAGCCCTGAGCAAGTATATACTGGTTCTACGAGAAAGCTTAAAATCCCAAGGGGCGTCAGACGGCTCTGAGGAACAGTGTCACATTCTTAATTGAAAAAGTACAGACTGAACCACCCAGCAAATCCCCTTTCATTATTTTTAATATTAACTTAGACCCAGAGCTCAGGCTGTCAGATCTGGAACTGTTCACGGCTTGCTGGGCAGAGACAAAAGGAAAAACACTTTGTTATAATCCAAACACAATGAACTTGCCGTGAAACAAAGCAGTTTGGACCATAAGGCCATAACCATTCCTCGGCGCGCTCTGGCTTTCCAGCCGCAAATCTATGTTTGGCAAGGAAGGAGATGGAAACTTCTCCCCACATGGTGGCCAATGTTTCCTTGAACTGCTCTATCTCTCTTTAGCTCCTGGGTAGGGTTGGCCAGCATCCATGGAGCAGGGGTGTGGGGCACACGCCTGTGAGGGCCGGCCACCAGTTTGTGCCCAAAAAAGAAGAAATTTAGCAGGAACAGAGCAAAAAGGATGCCAGGCATTTCGCTTGGTGTTCGATACAATGGAATCGTCCACAGCCCACAGAGGTGTTGGGATTAGATCTTCATTTGACAAATGAGACAATCGAGGCACAAATACACAGAATAACTTGCCCCAGACCAGCCAACTGGCAAGATAAGAAGTAGAGCCGGGATTCGAACCCAGAGTCCTGGCCCCTTCCACACAGCTGTGTGCCACAGTAAGGGACCCTGCTGTCTGTGTTTGTTCTTGGGAGAGCGCTTGCACTTTCAGTCCGAACAGGCTCTGCCCACAGGCCTTGGCAAAAGGCCACTTGCCCTTGGGCCCAAGAATATCGTAAATACAATGAGCCATTTTTTAAAAATGAGAATACATATGACAAGCTCTTTGCCCAGCGCCTGGTGCTTCTTAAAGTGCTCAGCAGACCTCCGGGCATCGTTGGGCCCCTGGCCAGAGTGTTCCTGGCTGTAGGAGGTTCCCTTGGCCACTGGGTAACAAACACATCTCACGTGACTGCGATGGATGGTCGAAAGAGGAAGAAAAAATAGCTTTGGACTCAAGAAAGTTAAAATCCTATTAATCCAATTAAAATAATTGCATATTAAGAAAAAGACATAAAAGCTTATTCAGAGCCTCCCTGCCACACAGGGTCCTCATTTCTAGTCCCAAACTTACCAACTAATAAGTGGGTAGCCATGGAGGAAACTTCACTGGGGCCTTGTTGTCCTCGGTGGGAAAATGGAGACACTACCAATTTTATTATGAGGCTCCCGCACGTGGTCGAGTCCTAAATAAACAGCACACAGGAGCCGAGGGGAAAGGAGGTAATAGGATTCCTTGGGTTTTCTTGAAGAGATAGCTTGGGAACCAAGGTCTGATGGCGGCTCTGGAATTCTCAAGAGGAAATCATGTTCCTGGTGCGTTTTTTCCCCACATTATGGAAAACCCAACTCAAATTGCTTTAAACTGAATGGGATTTATTGACTTGCAGACCCAAGAGAGTCCGAGGAGGAGCCCGTCTGAGACGCAGTGTGAAGCCATCATGGTGCTGGCGCCCGGCCTATGGGGTTTTGGTGGTCGCCCGTCGTGTGTCTGTTCTGCCCAGAGGCTGGTCTTGCTTAGGTTAGTCGGATGACTGGGGCCGTCCAGGCCTCACGTCTACAGCCCCTGCCCACCTTCTGTTCCCCATTCACAGGACAGTCCCAAGGGACATTCTGGCGGGACCTGCCTGCACCGGGGATGGAATTACGTGATCACCTTAGCTCGGGCCACAGGCTCTGTCCCCAGCACCTTGGAGGGGAGTCCAGTTTCTTGGAAGCACATGAACCCCCAAGTGGAAAGTGGGCCCTCTTTGGGGGTGAGACTTGGCAGGGAGATTGGCACTGTGGGGAAATTACTTTTATAAAATAAAAAGGGATATGTAGGGGCGCCTGGGTGGCTCAGTCAGTAAAGCATCTGACTCTTGATTTAGGCTCAGGTTGTGATCTCAGGGTCGTGAGATCAAGCCCCGTGCAGGGAGTCAGCTTGAAGATTCTCTCTCTCCCTCTGCCCCTCCCCACTCCTCTCTCTCTCTCTCTCTCCCTCTCAAGTGAATAAATAAATCTTAAAAAGAAAAAGGAAGGAGTAAGCCGTGTGTGAGAGCGAGCCCACCATCTTGTTTGGCAGAGTGTTCTTGAGGGGGTGGTGAGAGAAGGCAGCCAGCGGAGACGGTTGTCCACTGGTCAATGTTTCCTTGAACTGCTCTATCTCCCTCGGGCTCCTGGGTAGGGTTGGCCAGCATCCATGGAGCAGGGGTGTGGGCATAAGAGGGTTAAGCATGGACCCAGCCGTGCCAACCGCAGGCCTGGCCTTGTGTGAGTTTGGGAGTTTCAGCATCTGCCAGCACCTCACTGAACTCAGGAAACACACCAGTTTCCTTCTATTATAAAGGCTAACCCTTAATTCATTAAAGAGTATTTTCTCCACCTTAAAACATTCAGGGGGGGAACAGAGAAGAAGGGGGCCCACTAGGTGCTGACTCTGGGCTGGAGGCTCTTCTTGCCTCTTCTGCTTGAATGGCCCAGCCTCCCTCAGAGACAGGAAGCACGACCCCATTTCACAGATGGGGAAGGAAAGGGAAGGGAAGTTGAGTCACTCGGCCAACAGATGGGCAGAAGGGAGGTTTGAGTCCCCAGGGCTGCTTGGCTCCAAAAGCCCCCAAGCAGGGAACGGGTTGGGGGTTTTCTCCAGTTCAGGGGGATTTCATTGCCCCGTGTGTCCCCGTAAGTGCCAGGCCGATGACCCCTCTGCCTGGCGACTCCTGCTGTGACACGTGAGCTTGTCCTCAGCCGCGTGCGTGCCCAAGGACACTGAGGAAGGTGAGGGTCTGGGGGCAGGGGCGACTCACGCCCCAGGGGCCCTGCTCCTGCCTGCCCCAGCAGGACCGAGGCAGGAAGTCAAGCCCGGGAGGAACAGGGCAGGCTGAGCACCCTGTCCTGGCCGTGGTCACATTGTCACCACCCCCCTCCTCACAGCTTCCTCTCGAGCAGCTCTGCGTTCTCTGCCCCGTGCTTCACGGGTAGTGTCTCCTCCACAGTCGCCAAGCTCTTGAGGCTGGCAGTGCCCCCTGTCACAGCCGGGCAAACCAAGGAAGGACTGTAAAGGCTGAGGTCCCAGGAAGTGGCTTGTCCCTGAGGGCTGTGTCAGATGAGCCCATGAACCCAGCGCTCAGAGGCGGCCCACGGATGTCACAGGGCTGGCAGGTGCCCCAGGCAGGGTTCAGACTCCCGCCCTGCCGGACTCCAGAGCCCGGCTTAAGGGCTGGGCTGTAAAGGGTGGCCCTTGAGTTAGGGAAAACCTTCCTGGAAGCTACCTGGCCTCGTGGATCTCCCCCCGAAGAGAGTGTCCCACGTGCTCCCGGAGAAGCTTGTGGTCCACTTTGTTGGAATAAACACGTGTCCTTTCTTGGGCCGTCTGTGCACACTGATGTCACCGTCCCTCACACCCCACTTTCCCAACCTTCCCCAAATGCCTCCCGGGAGGCCCCGAACAAACTCCTCCTGGGAGCAGTCACTTCGGAGGGGCTCCCCGGGGCCCGGGCGTTTTACACCCGCAGCAGGTGGAGCGCACATTCCCCGGAGCCTCGGGCCCCATCACCCCCAAGGCGAGGCGGATGCTGGAAGGAAGCCTTTGTTTTTTTAAAGCTGCCTCCGACAAAATCCCAGGAACTAGGAAGGCAAAAGGTCCGCGTGAGCACATGAAAGGTATGACACCAGCTGCGGGAGAAGGTGACTGCGGAGAAGTAGATGGCCCCCCTTTCCTTTAGGTTCTGTTTTTAGCCTGTGTTTTTCAGAGCAAGTAGGTGCCATGGTGATAGGTACCATAGAAATAGAGGGGGCACCCCGCCTCGAGTGGGGCTGCCGCGCTGTTCCCATGGAGATGCACCGAGAGCTGGGGCACGCCCGGGCTTCGGCTGTGCTCTGGCTGCCGAGCCCACAGGACCCCCCAGGGGCCCGGCACACCCGCCAGCCGCTCGGTCGGGGGAGAAGGTGCCACGGGAGGCTGGTCCCCGGAGGCCCCTCACCCCCTCCCTGTGACCGTCCGAGGTCTCTGCTGGCTTCCTTCTGAGGGCACCCCTGGGGGCCTTCTCTCTGGGGGCTCCCCCCGAACTCCGTTCGGGGGCTTGGCGTTTGCCCAGCACGGCGAGCACCGAGGCAATCAGCGGCCTCTGAACTAATGCCTTGCCATCGACAGCACACTGTCCCCTGCAGGTCCCCACCCTGCCCACGTGCGGGATCGGCATGAAACTCGGTGTCACGCGATGGGCAACGAGGAGCTTGCAGTACAGGCTCTGCGTCCCGAGCGGCGGGTGGCCAGGAATACTCATAAAAGGAAATTGGAGAATCTGAAACACAACACAGAACGAGGAAGGGCATCATCCCGTCGGAGAGCGTGGTTTTCAGTTTGTGAAAGCTCCGGCCATTGGCACCGAGACCCGGCCTCGGCTGTGTCTGGACGCAGCCTTAATGGGACTGAAAGACCCTTTGAAACAACTGTCCAGGCCACCCCGGGGCCTCCACACAACTGTCTCCGTACGGGTGTCGAGGGATGTGCATAAATGAAATGGGTCCAAGCTTAGCTCATTTTTATTTGGGTTTGGACCAATTACAGTGTCTTCTGAAATGTGACCCATAGAATACATATGTCCTTTAAACCTGAATTATATTGGGCCTGGCATAAGAGGGTTAGGCCTAAAAAGGGCTTGTGTTACTGTACCTGCCCCACAATTTCTACTTCAGGAATGGGGCTCTATTTCTATAGTATTTGTTGCCGTACAATTATGCTATCAGGTGGCATACTTCCCTTTAGGGTAGGGCACGTATAATTCTGGACTAGTGTATGGTTCTCAGACCAATTATTCCAAGAACTGACCAACTGAGAGTCAATTTTACTCTCAAAGACGCAAACACACGGGCCCCCTAACAAAGGAATTTAAAAAAAAATAAAAACCTTTGATAATCAATACCACCATCAACTCATAAATTATTGCCCAGGTAGTTAACGGATTATGAAAACCGTAGAACTGGAAGGCACTAAAGAAGTATCTATCCTGGGGCGCCTGGGTGGCTCAGTCCGTTAAGCGTCTGCCTTCAGCTCAGGTCATGATTCCAGGGCCCTGGGATGGAGCCCCCAGTCGGGCTCCCTGCTCAGCAGAAAGTCTGCTTCTCCCTTTCTCTCTTTCTCTGCCTCTCCCCCGCTCATGCTCATATGTTCACTCTCTCTCTCTCAGATAAATAAATAATAAAATCTTAAAAAAAGGAAAAAAAAGAAATGTTTATCCTGGCATGGCTGAAATTTGACATAAATGGACCGTGGCCCAAAGAGTCAAAGTGCTTTTCTGTTTGGGTCACTGTATCTTCTTCTATGTCATGCTGGAGTATTACCACGAGGCAAGACCTTTCCCAGCACTGGAAGTACATGGAGCTCCCAGCTCCTCCTCCAGCGGGAGAGTGGTGCTCACCGTGACCCTGAAGTAGGCTTGCAGGTCATGCCGTTGGTTGAGCTGTGCAGTGAAAGGCTAGCTAGACACTAAAGCAACTATTGGGTTTATCCCTGGGACTCCCCCATGGAACTACGTGACAGCATTTACTGTTAGTCATATACGTAGCCTCCCTCTGGATGCCTGTGTCACGTTTCATGGCTACGGGAGTTTGCTCGGACCGGGCATCCCAGTACCTCCATATTAAATACGCAGACGTGTTATGTGTTCCAGTTTTATGGGCCAAACTATGAAACAGAAGGGTTTGCCTTGTTTGCCCATAGCAATGTCATACCTTGGAGTTCTGCCACTAGGTTGGATTGCTTTATTTAGCTAAGTAACCAAAAGCAGATTTACTCTGAAGAATGAGCCCTCACATATTCTATAGCTCGCTCTAAGAATGGACATTCGCAGCCATGTTTGGCAGAGGGTTTTTCCTAAATTTCCACAGTCGTAAAGTTACTGTTTGGCCACGTGAAGCGTAGACACAATTTTCCTTTTCCAAGATAACACTCCTTCTCATGGAGCTGGAACAGGAGCCCTGAGCTGGAGAATATTTGATATGGAATTCAAGACACACACCGACGCCTGTGTCACTTTTCACAGCAACAGTCCAAAACCGAACATTTAATGTGAATGCACCTTAATGATCACAGTTTCCTTTGTTCAATTTAAACTTTGTGTTGTGGTGAAATGGATGGAACATAAAATTTACTCTCTTAACCAGTTTTACGCGTACAGCTCAGCGGCATTGAATGCATCCACGTAGACCTACAACCATCAGCACCCCCCATCCTCAGAACTTTTCATCATCCGAAACTTACCGTCTGTTCCCGCTAGACACTAACTCCCTGTCACCCCCACCCCAGCCCCGGCAACCACTCTTCTACTTTCTGTCTCCATGAATTTGACTCTTCCAGGTACCTCTTGTAAATGGCATCATACAGTATCCGTCCCTTGGGATGGGCTTATTTTATTTATCATAATGCCTTTTCTCCCCTCAAGATTTACTTATTGACTTGAGAGAGAGAAAGAGAGAGCACGAGTGGGAGGGGCAAAGGGAGAAGAGCGAGAATCCCAAGCGGTCTCCGCACAGAATGTAGAATCTGACACGGGGCTCGATTCCACGACCCTGAGACCAGGACCTGAGCTGAACCCAAGTCAGATGCTCAGTCAACTACACCACCCAGGTGCCCCACTCATCGTAATGCCTTTAAGCTTCATCCATGTCATAGCACCTGTTAGAATTTCCTCCCTTTTAAAGGCTAAATACTATTCCATTGTAGGTATATGCCACATTTTGTTTATTTACAATTTAATTTTTTTGATACTTGTTTCTCATCATTTTTTAATTTTGAAACAATCACAAAGTGACAGAAAAATTTCCAGGGTGGTACAAAAAAGAAAACAAACCTCATTTTTTTTTTCTTGAACTTCTTGGGAATAAGTTGTCCCTATACTCCATCATCTTCTAACACTTTCCTATGTTCTTCCTACAAAGACACTTCCCCACCTAACCGCAACACAACCATCAAAACCAGGAAACAACGTTTACCAATTATTGCAGTTGTGTCTTTTACCACAAGAGGAGGATCTAGTTCAAGATCCCTCTTGGATTTAGGTATGTCTGTTTAGCCTCCTTCCATCTAGAAGTATAGCTCCCCAGTGTCCCCTTGACTTTCGTGATTTCAACACTTTTAAAGATCACAGACATTGTAGAACATCCCTCAATTAAGATCAGATTTAAGTTATGCATCATAGCGGGAATATCCTAACAGTGACACTGGCTTCTTCTCCTTGTACCCTACTAAGGGATCCGCCATTTTGATTTGCTCCTATACTTTGACCAAATGATCAAGGTGGTGTCTCCCAGGTCTCTTCACTATAAAACCAGTCTTTTCCTTTTTGTAATGGATAGGTATTTTATGGGGAGGTACTTCAAAACTATGTAACTATCTCCTTCCTCATCAGCTATAGTTGTTTCTATCTCCACATGAATGGAGTTCATTCATGGGTTCAATGGGTTGAACTCATTCAATGGGTTCAATGGGTTGAACCCATTCAATGGGTTATATCCATTCCCATCATCATTTAATTTAAAGCTCACACTGTTCCCAATTTGACTGCTGAGAGCTCTTTCATTCTGGGTCCTTTCTGTATGGCCCCATCATTCTTTGAGCATGCCCTCACTTTCTAGCACAACAACGTGTTCTAGGCTCACCATCTGACTTCCTGGCCCCGGTTGTGGAATCAAACATTTTTCCAAGAACTCCTGACTCATTTTAATGGAAGATGGTATTTAGAATCCAAGGCACCTGATGGGCACGTGCCTAGTGAAATGTTGCTGCTCCCAGGCAGAGCTAAGCAATATATGTTTCTCTGCATGCACATGCACACGTACACACACAGGTACACGCACATGTGGGTGCACTCCTTACCCTCTAATGCTACTTACCAGGCTGCCATTCTCTGACCCTAGGAAGCATCCCTCTTTGCCCTGAATCAGGCAGTGACACCACAGGCCAGCCCACCCTCCCTGGGGATGTCTTCCTCATCACTTGAGCTCCAATCCTCTGCTTTGGGCCACCATGGCTCCCCCTCCCTTCCCCCATTACGGACCTAATGACTTTAGGTAGGACTGAATTGTTTAGGAAGGGGAAGTAAAAGGGACTGCCTTTCGTTGAGACTACGTGTTTCGTTAACAGTCTTTTTGCTTATTGGGAGCACGAGTATCTGACCTCTTAGATAAACAGTACTAAACATGACTGCCAGCATTTCCCCTAATCTTTTGTTTCTGTGATTGTAATGAAAGTAAATTTATGAAATATTTATATATTCATATTTATTATGAACTATTTATCACAGTTAGGATGCTTTCTTCCATACGGCAGCATCTATTTTGCAAACGTACCGTTGTATTTGGGCTGTCATCAGCCACTATCTTGGCAAACGTTAAGCAACTCCCACCACAAGAATTAATGAGTGAAGACAAGGTTTGTACACCTACTTGTTCTGTTCTTCTGTTATCAAGCTGTAGGACTCTGTGCAAGGGATCCAGGGGACCTTGAAAGAAACCAGAAATGGAGTTTTGTATTACGGTGAATTTGCCTATGCTTGCGAATCAGTGAGATCCTCCTGGCCGGGCTAGGAACATTTTTTTGTACCCTTAAAGGTCAGGTGCTAAGCACAATCCTGCTTCTGGTGTGGGTGCTCCCCGTGCTTATTAACCGACAGAACCGTGATGACTTCTTCATGGCAGTGAGGGAGAAAGGGCATGAGTTTCAAATGCCGATGGGTGCTTGTTGGGCGTTATCCTCCTTGACCTCCATGATCACAAATTCCTGCTTGCAATACTTGCTTCCCTGGGCTTCTGAGCTGTGTGGTTTCTCTCCTGCCTCCCAGGCTCTCTCATCATGGTTGTCTTTGTGCATGTCACTTGCTCTGCCTGTCTCCCCCAACAGTGGACACTTACTGGTTGTTTTCCAAGATACAGCAAGGAATCAAGCAGATCAGAAGTCCTTCCCTGGCAGAACTGAAGGGAAACAGAAAGCCTTCGTGTGTGTGTGTGTGTGTGTGTGTGTGTGTGTGTGTGTGTGTGATTTTTTTATCCCCATTTCAGAGGAGCAACAGTTATGGCCCCTGGAAGGGTGTTGAACCCTGGCTGGTCCGGCCCGGCAAATGAAGGGTTAAGGCACCCACTCTCCTTCAGGCTTCTTGTCTAGGAGGGACTCATGCTTCAGCAGGTCTCCCCTCTCCTCTGCCAGCCTCCTGCTTTGACTGCCCCGTGGTCCAGTCCCCCACCTGTCCCCAGAACTGTCTTCGTAAAAGGCAAGTCTCACCGAGCCCCTCTGCCGCGGCACCAAGACTTCCTCTCGCTCTTGGATCACCCAGGAGCTGATGTCTGCTTGCCCTCCCAGCCCCGGCTCCCCCACCGCCTCCCTTACCTCAAATATCCCAGCAGCATGGGAAGGCTGTTCCTTCACATGCCTCCCTGCTTTTTCTCACGCTGTCTCCTGGCCGAGAGGGCCCCCTCCCCCACTCTTCCACTCATCTGACCCCTACTCTTGCTGGTAGCCCCGGGCTCTTTCCCTCCTCCCCTCCTGGTCCACGTGGCCGGGAGCGCTCAGCACATGGTGCGGCAGCTACAGAAGACAGCTTGGGCGGTAATTATGTGCTTCACGTCTGTCTCCGGGGATGGTAAACCCCTGTGAGCAGGGGCGGGGCGGGGGGGGGGGGTGGCTGTCGTCTTCCCCGCAGTCCCTGCCGCCCGCTGGGTGCTGAGTGACAACCACACAGCCCTTCCAGGGTGCTAAGTGCGGACCCGGCCAAGAGCTGTTCTAAGACTCTCACATGTGCCGGCTCCTCGGATCCTTCCCACCACTCAGTGGGGTACATGTTGTTATTAGCCCCTGCTTAGGGAGGAGGGAGGAGAAGGGAGGCACAGGAGGTCAGTGATCCCCTGCTGAGCGTAGAGGTAGGTTCGGAATCCTCACAGCCTCCCCCCCCATCTGTGCTCTCTACTGCAATGCCTGCTGAATGACGGATGGAGGATGGATTGTATCTGGACTCTAGGCACCCCGCAGGCCCCCAGGAAGTGACAGCTGTCGTCGTTATCACCATGGTGTCCACTCTCCCAGGTGCACAGGACTTTTACATGGGGATAAGTTCTGCTTTACTCACCTCTGTGTGCTTAGCGCACCCCATACAGTAGGGACTAAATAAATGTTTCCAAAATGAATGAAAAAACTTATGACAAACATAAGGAATGACTTAATATTTATTATTATTATTATTAAGAGGGAGAGAGGGGTGGAGGAGAGGAGCAGGAGGAGAGAGAATCTTAAGCAGGCTTCATGCCCACCATGGAGCCCAATGGGGGGCTCAATCTCATGACCCTTGAGATCCTAACCTGAGCTGAAATCAAGAGTCAGATGCATGGACGCATGGGTGGCTCAGTCAGTTAAGAATCTGTCTTCAGCTCAAGTCATGATCTCAGAGTCCTGGGATCAAACCCTGCATTGGACTCCCTGCTCAGTGGGGAGTCTGCTTCTCCCTCTGTCCTTCCCCCAACTCATTCTCTCTCTCTCTCTCTCTCTCTCTCATAAATAAATATCTTGAAAAAAAAGTTAGGTGCTTAACCAACTGAGCCCCCCAATACCCCCAGGAATGACTTATTTGATCATAATATTTTATTTCTTTAAAAAGAACCTAATCCTGGGGTGCCTGGGCAGCTCAGTTGGTAGAGCATGGGACCCTGGGTCTCAAGGTTGTGAGTTCAAGCCCACGTTGGGTATAGAGATTACTTTAAAAGGATCTGCTTCTAACTTCCTTATATATGTTTAAATTAAATGCCATTTTCAAACTATGTAATACGTCCATGTTGTCCCACTCAGAGGTGCAGAAAGAATAGACACAGAAAATCCCTCTTCCCCCTTCCCGTGGGCCACCCCACGGCACAACTCCAGAGGGCACCATTCACATGAAATACTGTGTGGCAGCTGCTGTTCTTGCTCGGGATCCCATCCACCTAATTTCCCTCTCTGCAGGCAGGGCTCTTCTCCAACCTTCCAGAGATCGTCTACAAATATTTAAATGCACCATGGGTGTGTTATTCAACATAGAATACCTTTACCTTGCATTATTCATTTTATCCATTTTCCATTGTTCATTTTATGTCTTTGGGAAATTGCTTCACATGAGGTATGTAGAGTAGCCTCATTCTTTTTAATGTTTACATAGTATCTCTTTGTATGGTATGGATGTACCATCGGTTAGCTACTCTTCTGTTTAACCAGTCCTCCATGTATCTGATCAGTCTCTATTAGGTGGTTTCTAAATTGTTTCTATTACAAACAGGGTCCCCATGTGCTCCCATCATTTGGCCCCACTGCTTGAGCACATCTGGAGCATGCCTTCCTACAACTGGATTACTTGGGTAAAGCAGACAAATGACTTTCTAATGGTGGAATTTCAGTCATCTGTGACAGGCATAGCTGAGATATTTTTACACTGAGCTTTGGGGGGTGTCAGATACTTCTAAGGAGTTAATGGGCTGTGGACCCCTCTCTGGTATATTTGAGGCTAGGGAATGATATTTGTGGACCTGAAGTTTGTTATTCTCTAAAGAGAAAAGAGAATTCACAGTGTAAATTAGGGTCCATCCAGTGCTCATTGATTAGTCCCTTACTTAGAGTAAGACCTCACTGGGCTTTGAGGCACCTAGGCTACTCAGGGCCACTCAGCAGTGAGTTC
Source organism: Procyon lotor (assembly GCA_028646535.1). NCBI lineage: Eukaryota > Metazoa > Chordata > Mammalia > Carnivora > Procyonidae > Procyon > Procyon lotor. Next base: position 111,136,859 of record CM053609.1, read on the forward strand.
ACTGGAGGCCCTAATGGAAACCTGAGAAATTTCACTTTGTGTGGTCTAATGGGTTTGAACCCATTCTCTACCTTTGGGTTCAGTACCCCCAAAAAACATAGAGACCTAAGAGAATCTGGCTCTGGATTCACCTTATGCAGGAAAAGGGTCCCTGCTATTCCTACTGATGATGTGATTCTTTTTTTCAGTCACCCACATGCCCCAACAGGATGAGATTCCTATCAACACAGAGGATGGATAGCAGGATGGATGGATATGTATATACATAGACATAGAAAGGTAGATATTAGGGGCGCCTGGGTGGCTCAGTGGGTTAAAGCCTCTGCCTTCGGCTCAGGTCATGGTCTCAGGGTCCTGGGATTGAGCCCCACATCGGGCTCTCTGCTCAGCAGGGAGCCTGCTTCCTCCTCTCTCTCTGCCTGCCTCTCTGCCTACTTGTGATGTCTCTCTGTGTCAAAATAAATAAATAAAATCTTAAAAAAAAAAAAGAAAGGTAGATATTAGTCAAATAAGCATGCACTTAGACTTTGTTCTTGGGGTTGACCTCTACAATTTACTAGTTATGGGATTTTAGGGAGTTTCATTGATCGCTCTAAGACCCATTTCTTGTCCAAAATGGGGTTAATAATGTCTTCTTTGTGGGGCAGTGGTGAGGTAGCAATGGTTGTAAACCAATGAGAAGAAAGGGTGTGGCACACAGTGGGTTCTCATATATGGTGGGATGGTGACTGCTATCATTTGTTATATGATCAGAAATTCTCTGGTTGATGTATTGAAGGCACTTTTCTGGTAGGAGCCAATAGGCACACACGTCATGCCGTTTGACCCTTGCCTCAAGGGAATGACTCTGTAAGGTAAGGAAGGGGTTCTTAGGCTTCTTTCCCTCCTGATATACCCAGTGGGTGGTATTCACGTGCTGGGCACCCTTCCAGTGTGCATTTCACAGGGCAGGATTTCAAGCTAACTCGTTTATCTCCAGGCCAGGAAAGCAACCTTATTACAGGAATGACCTAGATCCACTTCGATTTATATTAAAACAATAAATAAATAAAAGAGAGGAAAGGCAATCACCCTCAGGTTTTGGTGTTTGGGCTATAATTTATTGGCAAAACAGTGCCCGCTCCTACCTGCTGTCTTCTTGAGTGATAATAATGAGGGGCAAGGGCTCACAGGTACCCCTGGGGTCTCTCACTTAGGTAGGTTTGGGGTAAAATCCATTCTCTCCTACAGATCTGAAGTGAAGGCCATTATCAGAGGGGGCTGGCCACCGTCCCCACACGATTGTGGAATGGTTCTCTCTTTGACCTTTGCTGAGTGCCCGGCTGAGGTGCTAAGCCTTCTGCTGTGACCCAGGGGGAACCACAGACATTACGCCTTCAGCTGGTTCCCTGGATGCTTGGCCGAGAGGTCAGGCCTGCCACGTCTAGGAGGGTTCTCAGTCCAGCAGGGCAAGCTCAGGCTTGACCTGCCGAAGCAGCTGCTTTAATACTCAGTATCTTCCCCTGGGGAATGGAATCCTACCTCACCTGACCCTCCAGGCACACTGCCCCCTCAGCCCTGTGGGACCAACTGTTCTCGCCTGTGTCCCCGAAGCACTTTGTTCTGTGGCTATGAAAGCACTCACCATCGGTTTAAAATACATCTCTACCCCTTCCAGGGCAATGATTTCTTACATTTTGTTTGTTAGACTTTTCATACAATCTCAAATTCCCCATTAAAGTGGCTATGAGGTTTGCACGGTTTTCTATCTATGAACTTGGAGTTGAAAACATACAGTGGTGGTTTGGAACCTCATTGGGTTTTTCTCTAGATGGAAAGGGTTGTGGAGGGGCACCTGGGTGGCTCAGCCTGTTAAGCATCTGCCTTGGGCTCAGATCATGATGCTGGAGTCCTGGGATCAGGATCGGGATCGGGATCAAGCCCCGCATCCGGCAAGCTGCTCATCAGGGAGTCTGCTTCTCCCTCTCCCTCTCCCTCTCCTCCTACCCCCGGGCTTGTGTTTTCTCTCTCACACTCACTCATTCTGTCTCTCTCAAATAAATAAACAAATTCTTTAAGAAAAAACCCAGAAAGGGTTATGGAAAAATCTTGCTTGTCCAGAACCTCCACTGTGAACCCTGCCTGGATTCCTGCTTTCACCCATTCTGCAGTCAGCGAGTCATTCAACAAACACTGCACTCCCTCTTTTGTGTCAGGCACGGTGCTAGGCACATGGTATACTGAGATCAAGAAGACCTGGGCTGGGCCTTGGGGGCTGACACGATGTGACTTGTCTAACCCTAGATTTTTTTGTAATTGAAGTATAGGTGACATACGATGTTCTATCAGTTTCAGATGTACAAATACTGATTCAGTCATTGATATGCATTACTCAGTGCTCACCATAACAGTGCTCGTCACTGCCTGTCGACCACACAGGAGGACAGCAGTGTTCTTGACCATATGCTCTATGCTGTACTTTTCATCTCATTTTTTTTCTTTCTTCATCTACCTAGCCCTAGATTTAAAAAATAAAACTGCCAGGCATTCCACCAGCAAAAAAATGGGTTTATTTGGAGATAGCAGAGAGTTGCAATTTAGGGCAAGCAAGCTGTGGCCAAACCACGGGCAAGTCTGGAGGCGAGCAAAGGAGAGAGGTAGCTCCTTTCCAGAGAAAGGCTGTTACAGGAACGAAAAGTCACTGGAGTAAACTCAGGGTTGATGCTCCTCATTGACTGGGCTGTTGGAGGAGAGGAGGAAACCTTTCTTCCTCCTGCCAGGGTAGTAAAATGGTAAAATAGAAGCTAAAGTAGTACCAGACTTGTGAAGTGTAGGTCTTCTGCTGGGTTGGCCAAGAGTAGGGTGCAAGGGCGCCCCCTGCTGGCCGCCCAGCTCCTTCTTTTTTTTTTTTTTAAAACTAAACTATAAACTGAAATAAACTCGAGGTTTCCTTTTATGAACTTTCACAGGAAGTCAACATACAGGATTCCTTTCTGAGTGCAGTTTCCTAGAGCTTTGACGCCATTTCCATATTTAAAAACGACAGTATTTTATTCATCTGCCAAAAATCTCCGGGAGGCACTGAACCTCGAGTCTTAGAGGGGTGGGGCAGGGAGTATAAAGCGGAAAACATAAAACCCGTCCCTTCTGGGCACCCAAATCTAAAGGAGCCACGCGTAGGCAGAACATCTGGCCTCTTGTTCCATTTGTGAGTGCACGTGGTATGCCCTTGTGTGTTGGCTGGAGCACGAGTGTTGTCGGTGTGCCCTGTGCTCCAGCCGCATGAGCCCTGGGAGAGGCGGGAGGTGGCCCAGCTCTCCAGGTACGTGGGAGTCTCCCCGGGAAAGAGAAAGGGTGGTTGGGGGGGTTCAGAGGCAAGTAAAACATCAGGCCGGAGTCAGTGCCTCAAAAGACACTCTGGGGACACGGAGGCCCAGCAGCAGCCGGCGTGGGCCTCGGGGCCGCTGCCTAGACGGGGAAAATTCCAGCCAGTTTTGAGGAATGGGAAGGTCTTCAGGAGGGAGGGATAGAGGACACTCAGGACCAGGGAAGGGGCTTGAGCAAAGCTCTTGAAGTTCTGGGAATTTCTCACTAGAAACTGAGACATGAGAGCACCTGGGTGGCTCAGTTGGTTAAGCAGCTGCCTTCAGCCCAGGTCATGATCCTGGAGTCCCAGGATCGAGTCCCGCATCGGGCTCCCAGCTCCATGGCGAGTCTGCTTCTCTCTCTGACCTTTGCTCCTCTCATATTCTCACTCTCTCTCTCTCTCAAATAAATAAAATCTTTAAAAAAAAAAAAAGAAAAAGAAACTGAGACATGAGGGGCTCCTGGGTGGTTCATCTGGCTCTTGGTTTCGGCTCAGTTTACGATTTCAGGGTCGTGAGACTGAGCCCCGCGTTGACTGCGCACTTGGGAGGGGGGGTGTTTGAGTGAGATTCTCTCCCTCTCCCTCTGCCCCTCCTCGGTCTCTCTCTCTCAAAATGAATAAATAAAATCCTTAAAAAGAAGAAGAAAGGAAGTAACTGAGACACGAGGTGGGAGAATTTGCCCCAAACGATGCCCCCCCTCCCCCACCCCAGGCAGGACCAGGAGAGGGGAGGGGGTAGGTACCTGGGCCCGAGTCTGCCATCTTCGGAGAAGCTGGGCCTCTCATTTTGTCCCCCTTCTTTCCTTCACCCAGACTCTAGCCGCTTCGAGGACGCCACGATGTCCTTCACTCTCCACCTGAAGTCCTGCCTTCCCCCTGCCATTAGGACCCTGATTCTACAACAGAAACCAAACATCAGGAGTGTGTCGAGCATGGCTGGGGGTGAGTGGTGCCAGATTGTTAAAAAAAAAAAAAAAAAGAAAGAAAGAAAAATCCCCTAGAAATATGAGCTGTCCTGGGCCCAGGAATTTCTGAGACTTCTAGCTTCTGCTTGGGAAACAGGAAGTAAGGGCAGGAGGATATTACTTCCGGTCGCTACTTAATTCTGCAGAAGGAGCTCAGGCACCTGGGCAAAGACTCAGGTGTGAAAACCTTCTGGGGCGGCCCAGCACCAGCAGTTCTGCTCAGTCCCCCCCCCACCCTCCGCCCCGGGGAGAACCGCCCATGGCCACAGATCATGCAGTGGGTTTTCCCTCCAGGGAAAGGTGCCCCCACATTACACTGCATTTTAATCTGACTTCGATTCAGACCAAGTATCCCAGGTTTTGTCTCCTCTGGGTGTACCGTCTCCTGGGAGAGAAAACAGACATCCAAGATGTCACTGACCTGAGTCCCAGCAAAATTTCATGACAAGGAAGACTTTTCTGGAAACGGAATGACCAGAGGGAGAGCCAGCGGCGTGGTTTCAAATGCTAGAGCAGGTCAGTTTTCACTGCTGGTCGACACGTCTGGCTCTGCTGCTATTTCTGGGCCAGTAGAATTATCTACTGTTGCGTAATCAAGCACCCCCAAATTAAGCAGCTTAAACCATATCCTGCGATGAGGCTGTGCTGAGCTGTGGTTCTCCTGCCTCATGGGGTGTCCTGTCCGCTGGGGCTGGACCGTCTAGGATGGCTCCTTCCCTCACGTGTCTGGAGGGTCCGCTGGGGGGATCTGGAGCAGGTGGGGCTGGCCTCGTGCTCCTCTCTTGCCAGGAAGCCTCCCCAGCAATGGCGGCCCAACTTCTTTACAACGTAGCTCAGGATTCCAGGAGGACCGGCCGCAATTAGTTAGCCCATATCAAACCCCTGCTTCAGTCACGCTTCCCCATGTCCTGTTGTCAAAGTAAGGCATGCAGCCAAGGACAGAGTCAGC